>VDFB02000009.1:7817683-7833771 GCA_007258455.2 Sequoia sempervirens | reverse complement strand
ATTCAAAACATATCATATATGATAGATAAACAATTTGATCTGATGAATAACCTTGATGATTAATTCTATTATATTCCAACTTCCATAGGCGAGGTGTCATTCTTCGTGGTTTTGATGTAGTCTCATCTTTCCCATTGAAAAGATGTTTTTCAGTAGTTCGATACTTATGATTTCTATGGAGGAAGTGTCTATACTCATCAAACACCTGCTTTCCTAAACTTGTTGAATGACGAGATTTCATCTTTGGACCACAAATTGGACATGCAAATTTTCCCTTTGTTTGAAGACCTGCAAGATGATATATAATTGGATTAAATATGTCACTTTTTATAATTATATATAATGAATAGATTATTTAAAAAACATTCATGATATCTACTTCATCAAATTAAATATTGTTAAAGTGCAGTTGAACGTTATAACATACCACAAAAATGTGTTAGCCTTGGGGCATCATGAATTGTCCATACAAGCATTGTAATGGAATTGAAATTGTCTTTGTCCCATTGGTCTAGAGACACTCATATAGGACGCCTTATTCCATAACTTTAGTAACTCGTCGAGCAGAGTGTCTGAGGCATATTCATTTTTAACTTGGTACCTCTACCTAGTTGAATAATGAAATAATAAAACATTACATATCATATTATAACATTTTACTCGCAATATATATAAATTCAATGTACATGACTATTGAATGAAAATATAAGTCATTATGCAACAAATAACACAAATAAGATGCTACTACGTTAAATAAAATTGATGTAAACAAATACCCAGAACAATCATTGACAACATTATGTGCTCCCTCTTTATTGACATCCATGGAGGAATGTTATTGTTGATAACAAAAATAGGCCACACCGAGTAAATAGATCTCATTTCTCCAAATGGATTGACAACGTCCGCTCCCAATAAAATCCTGAGATTATGAGGTTCTTTAAAGTGTGGCCATTTTTCCTCCATGTCCCTAAATGCAGAACCATCTGTAGGAATTTGAAGAATGTCATATCCACTTCTATTCCGTGCATGGCAATCCATAAATTGTGCTAAGCTTGTGCACCTAAATAATCATTGCATACGTGGAATAAGGGAAATATAATGAAGAACCTTGTGAGGCACCTTTTTTGTTAGTTGATCTATTTGATATCTACTGATGTGATATTCTGGGCATTCTGTTGCAAATTCACATTTGTTTACGATATATAATATGATCATTGGGACATGCATCTATTGATTGATACTCCATTCTGATATCTTTCATAATGGCGGATAAATCTCAGTATGAGCGAGGTAAAATATTTGATGGTGGTAACAAAAATTCACCAATCGATCTACAACAAAAAAAAAATTGTTCATATAAAGAATATTAATGGTACATATTTCATCCTTTATTTACTAGTGATGAACTAACAACAATTAAAATAGATGAAAAAAGATGACATATATGACATACCTTAACATCCGTGAGATTGCTATGTTTGATAAACCATTCCTAACCTTCAAGTTCAACAACAACAATACAACAGAGAGAAGAGTTTTTTTAGAGCCTTCATAAAGGGGCTCGTATGCCTTGTCAAGTACAGGTAAATCATGAACATCATCAAAGTCATCTTGATCATCATGATCAGAAACCACCTAAATGTCTCATGGATCAATGTATTTGTACCATCATCTTCAACTGTGTTTCTGGTGCATGATCATCTTCTTCCATAGGATCATTAACTTCAACTTTGATATTCACAGCTCCATGTTCGTCCGCTTGCAAACCACATTCTCCAGGCTGTGATAATCCAAATCATCTACCCTAGGGCACCCCACCTCTATAATAATGATAGACACAAATAAACCATGATTATGATCAAGTGATTATATATATATATAAAATGTTAAAATGATATAAACATTTACAAATTCAATCAATATAAACACATATAATGAACTTACCAATGGACGATAATCATGCCCCCTTCAACATGACTATGCTGCCTACAATGTTTCTCAGCTGTTGTGATTAAAAGTCATCTCGTCTTTAAGCCCTTGCAATTATTGCAAGGACAATAACATTTCCCATCACCCTTTCTTTTCAATCTAGCCCACAATCTATCAAGTGTCTCTTCATTTTGTTTTGTACTAATATTATCTAACATGATTTTTCTTTACAAAGCTTGACTATTTAGATCTTCAAAAGATATCAAATTCACACTCCAATAATTTTTATTCATAGATAGGTAACAAAATCTAATAATTATGATATTTTACACCAAAAAAATTCGGCATGCAACCACCCTACAAAAGAGAAGATAGTCTGAAGTTAATGACCCAAAAAAACACTTTACAATGCTAATTCCAAAACTTATTAAATTTTGATTTTACTATGATTTCCAACCGTTAAGACTCCTAAAATCAGAATATTGAACTTGATCACAAAATTCCTACAACGATGGAGGTAGCGAGCTAGTAAGAGCAAGTGACCCATTCCTAAGGAGCAACAAGTCAGAATCATCATTGCTAATGTCAATACTGATTTATCCTTTTAGTTAAAGATGCAATGTATCACTTCTTATGATAGCTTATCCCTAGGACCCTCAACATTGAGAGAGACCTAATCGCAAAAGGAAGCACACACTAGTAGAATTTGGAAAATAAATGACTAGGTGACTAAAAATTTTAGTCACAACAACTAAAAATGACTAAATTCTACTCATTTTTGCAACTCAGCTATAAATGAGTAAATAAATTACTAGTTTGGTCGTTGATTAAAAATTATTTAGTCCACAAATAAAAATGACTAAATATTTATTTATTTATTTAGTCACAATCCATTTGAATAAATCCTTTAAGGAATCAAGAATATAGCCCACCAAAATACTCTAAAACTTTAATAAACATACCCTAAAACTTTTGTCAAAATCTTATTTTAAGGTGTAGCCCACCATAATGGAGTTTTCATTTCAATAAACATACTCTAAAACCTTCGTCAAAACATTATTTTCAAGCATAGACTGCTAAAATGGAGAAGTGTTTCCGTAAAGAATGACAGACAACGGTGAGGAGATGTGCGTGAAAGGAGGCATAGGATTCATTGCTGCTTATCTCATTCCTGCTCTGCTCAACAAATCTTACATTGTTCCCACTACTATTTGTAATCTAGGTATTTACTTGACATATATTTGCATAATCTCAAATTCCTTGAGAGGCTTTTGAAGTATCAATGTATTCTATATAGGGTTTAGAATGATTTCTTTTAATTAAAAAAAAAAAAAAATGATGTATTTCCCTATAATTAGATAATGTGGAGATCTCCTAAATATACCCCAACACACTATCCTCTTTGGCATTGTATTCATTACTCCAGCTACTAGGTTTTGCATGTGACATCTTTAATATCTTCATGACCGTGGCTTTTAAATAGATCTCAGTCTTTGCTTTAATCCTTTTCATGGTAACCCTTGAGTTCCATAATCCACCTTCAATCTCTTCTAAGAACGTTGTCTTAAGCTAGACTGCATAGTATGCATATAAATCAAGTCCTTCATACCTACCATTGTTCCAAACCACCACTCACTGCCTTGCTTAAAATGTTGCCTCCATAAGCACAATACATGTTTTAAAATCATGGTTGCCAGTGATTGACCATTAAGGTCACCACTTTCATCATGAAGATACAATGATATTTTTGTCTTCAAAACTCAAGGCATTATGCAAGATAACATTGTGAATTGTTTGTTGTGTATGATTTGATTTTCTTGCTCATTTACTACTTTGCTAACTTCCTTTAAGACTAGGTATTGCACCCTCAAGGCAATCTCAAACAACTCACTCACTATCACTTGAAGATTCCTTTCATGAGCATCCTTCTATAAAATCAAACTATGCCCTATAGACTGCCTACTTACTACAGGGGACTCATTGTTTCATGGTATTGTAGATCTTAAGATCCTTCAACCTTATTGACACTACTTCACAATCCACAAGGTATTATTCACTATTCTCCCATCTTTGATGAGTCTCAAAACACTGCTCAAACATGCAATCCACTACCTCCATTATACATTAATGGCTAAGAAGAAACATTGAACCTATGATTACCACTGTTACTTCATTTGGATAGTCATTCCCTGATTGCATTTTCCTTGTCTAACACTACCAAAAGCATTTGAAAAACCCTAAGGTCAACAAGGGGGTAAGGAAACTCACTGTTAAAATCTCCACTTTACTATGCAAGGTTTGAGCTTTATTATCTTGTCACTACTCAACTTCTTTTTGACTATCACATCTCAAGTGACTATCATTCTTCTTACCGTAGATTGCATTTACAAATGTCACTAAAGTACATAGTGTGGTTGTTATTGGCTACAATCTTTAGATTGCAAGATTTTGTTATTAGCTACAATGTCTCAATCTTTCTGGTATTGCAACCTCACTAATCCGCTAGAGTTATTGTTTATGTTTCTACGGAGGCCTAGGGTTTGTACCCTGATCATGCTCTTACCAATGATTCTATTGGTATTAAAAAATAACCTTAAATCTTGGGTCAGAAAATTAGTTGTCTTGACAAAGTTGTGGTATGATCTTGGATTGTATCCTAGAGTGTGTGGGAAGCTTGTGTTTGATCATTAAGGTATGTAAACCTGATGGAAATGTATCCTATATAGCATGGGTCTTGCTTTAATACTTTCCATAATGGTTATTAGCAGATCACATTATTATAGTTTGTGGTAACCTAAGATTGCATTCAAGTATGTAAAAAACTTGGTTTGTAGTTTAAGCTATACACTTTTAAGTAACATTCATAAGGTTTAGAAAATCTTGATCACTCTCTAGAATAGCCCATTAAACATGGGTTGTGCTTGAATGCACTACATAATTGATATAACACAACCACTCTGCATATCAACCAGAGTTATAGGCTCTTTATTGCAGCAAGAGGTAATCACTCTTCGATCATGCTATAATTACATCCTAACCTGTTAAACTTGAGACAACCTGAATGCACCCAATAATGATTGACACCTACATTATACAACCTGAATTAACTACATTATATGAGTGCCTCCATTTCTATCACAACATAGCCACATTAAACTTGGGTCACACATGAATGCATCATGTATTTGTTATAGCACAATTGTGCCACATGACCAATAGAGTTATGGATCACATAATTACAATCACAAGAATTTGTTCCTTGGTTGTGATCTTATGGTGATTCCACACAACAAAATCTAGACATGAAATTCTCAAAACCTTAACCTCTAAAAATGAAATCTAATGAGATGTTGCTTTAAAATATGATTTTCAAACTTGGAACTACAAATCTGACTTCACAACTGAATTATGCAAAAAGACAATGACTACCCTCAACCTGGCGATATCTTCTTAATTTTTTTATGATTTTCCCCAAGAAAATTGTCCTTAGTTCTCCACAAACTGTCTCAAGTAGAGCAAAACACTATCGCAATAAATTAGCGAACTCAATTTTCTTTATGTCGGCCACAATTTTATTTTTTTCTTATTTTCCATGTTTGTCGAAATTTTGACGAAACAGATAGTCGACATTTCAACGAAACCCAGGTTCGTCTAAATTTTGACGAACGTCGGGGATAAACTTTTAAAAAATAAAAAATTACACATCAAATTTTACAAGCACCTGACGATACATCAAATTATACATATTTTGTCAGACATTTTCATCAGATTTTGCAGTCAAATGAGTTAGTGACGTGAGGAAATAACAGCAAATTAGGATGCAGTAGTGGCGGGTCACATGAGAGACCTGTTGAGAGCACGACCTCCCACATTTGATGGCTCTGGTGGGGGTCTTGAGGTAGAGATGTGGTTGATTGACTTGGATAGATGCTTTTCTATGCATCCCTATCACAGTAATACTAGGGCTAGGTGTGCCATCATGCACCTCAAAGGCTTCGCGTCCACTTGGTGGCGGCTAGAGGAACAAAAATTACATATTGACATCAACATGGTGACTTGGGAATTGTTTATGGAGAGATTCAGGGAATGTTTCCTTTCTAATCATTGGAGGTAGTGCAAAGCAGATGAATTCCATGAGTTAAGATAGATGGCAATGTATGTGGAGCAATATGAGTGTCATTTTTATGAACTCAAACAGTATGCATGGATTAGTAATGATGAGACAATGCTTGTGTAACACTTTGTTAGGGGCTTAAACTCCTGAATCAGTAGTGGAGTTAGAGTCTTTGAGTTGAAGAAAATGGAGGTAGCTATCGAGAAGGCTCATCTTGTAGAAGAAAATTTGGCAATGGCATTGGGAGGTCACATAGGAGTTCAGATCGGCAGTGTTCCAACATCAGGTTTTGGTTCTAGAGGTGGAAAAACCTCAAGCTACAGGGTCTTCCAGGAATTTTTGGGCACCCTCTAAGGTTGGTCTGTAGCACCAGCAGTAGTCACAGCCTAAAAAAAACAAATCATAGTCTCAGCAGGGAGACAAATCTCAGAGCAGGAAGAACTAAAGCTAGAAGCGAATTAGACTGGATCATTTTGAGCAGCCTGCACAGAGCACACAGTTAGCACATTCACGAGGCATTTTTTAGCAGTTGAGTGCACCATCTGGTGTTAGAGGATTTGGGCAAGGCACAAGTTGTTTCTCTCTTGGGCAACAGGGACATATTTCCAAATAGTGTCCACAGAGGAGCACTTCGGGTTTTAGTCAGAGACCAGCTGCTTCTAAGCCGATAGTGGGTGATGCAGGTAGAGCACATCAGGTGTTTGTGGCAGTGGAAAATCATCAAGCAGAACATCAGGGAACTGTAATCGAGACATCAGGTGTGTTGCATGGCACTAGTATTTCCATTCTGTTTGATTCCAGAGCGTCTGATTCATTTATTTCCCCTTTAGTAGTAGAGTGTTGTAGACTTGTGGCAGCAAGGCAAGGCAATAACTAGTAGGTCGAATTAGCCTTTGGGGCTAAGGTAGCAATTGAGTCTCTAGTACAAGGTTATAATTTTCAAATTGGTTCACTCATAACTATGGTGGACCTATGAATCCTACCTCTTGGTTCTTATGATGTGGTTCTAGGTATGGATTGGTTGAGTGCTTGTCATGCCATAATTGAGCAGAACATCAGGGCACTGTAATTGAGACATCAAGTGTGTTGCATGGCACTAGTATTTCCATTATGTTTGATTCTTGAGCATCTGATTCATTTATTTCCCCTTCAGTAGTAGAGCGTTGTAGACTTGTGGCAGCAAGGCAAGGCAATAACTGGCAGGTCAAATTGGCCTTCGTGGCTAAGGTAGTGGTTGAGTCTCTAGTACAAGGTTATAATTTTCAAATTGGGTCACTCATAACTACAGTGGACCTATGAATCCTACCTCTTGGTTCTTATGATGTGGTTCTAGGTATGGATTGGTTGAGTGCCCATCGTGCCATAATTGATTGTCAATGCAAGGTTGTGTGTTATGTCGACAATATGGGTAATGAGGTTGAGATCATTGGTGTTCAAAGACCTATCTCACTACATTTGATCTCAGCCATTCAATTAAAAAGGTGCTTCAGACAGGGTTGTCAATTGTTTTTCGTGTCTGCTAATGATTTGGACTCGAAAGAGAGTCATGGGATTTCATTGGATGACTACCCTCTTCTTAAGGAATATTCTGATGTTTTTCCAAGTGAAATTCTAGGGATGCCACCAACGTGTGACATCAACTTCATAATCGACCTTGTCCCTGGAGCTAAGCCTATATCTCAGGCTCCATACTAGATGACAACATAGGAATTGTAGGAGCTTCATTTGTAGTTGGAGGAACTTTTAGAAAAAGGATTCATCTGTCCTAGTGTTTCTCCTTAGGGAGCACTAGTTATATTTGTGGAAAAGAAGGATGGTTCACTCATATTATGTATTGATTACAGGCAGCTTAACAAAGTAACGATCAAGAATCAGTATCCTTTGTCGAGAATTGATGACTTGTTCGATCAGATAAAAAGAGCTCAAGTTTTCTCCAAGATTGATCTTAAATCTCGTTATCATCAATTGCGAATAGCCAATTCTGATATACATAAAATTGCATTTCACACTTGATATGGGCATTATGAGTTCACTATTATGTCATTCGGGTTAATGAATGCACCATCATTTTTTATGTGCCTAATGAATGGAGTCTTTCGAACCTATTTGGATAATTTTGTGCTTGTGTTTCTCGATGACATCCTGGTTTACTCTAAATCAATGGAGGAGCACAAGGAAAATCTGAGACAGGTATTACAATGCTTGAGGGACAATCAATTGTTTTCCAATTTGGCTAAGTGTGAGTTCTACAAAGTAGAAGTGAAATGTTTGGGGCACATAATCTCAGGTGCAAGTATTATAGTGGATCCATCAAAGATCCAGGCTATTATTGATTGGCCAGCACCCAAGAATGTGCCAGAGATTCGTAGTTTCATGGGGTTAGTGGGCTACTATCGGCGGTTTGTACAGGGTTTTTCTAGGATCGCACATCCCATTACTTCCCTTCAGAGGAAAGGGAAGAAGTTCATTTGGTTTGATCAGTTCCAAACAGCATTTGAGACCCTTAAGGACAGGTTGACTATTGCACCAATATTGGCAGTGCCTGATCCTACTGGGGATTTCGTGGTGTGCATAGATGCTTCCTTGGAGGGCTTAGGAGTTGTCTTGATGCAAGAAGGTCGTGCAATTGCTTATGAATCCCGCAAGCTCAAGGATCATGAGCTAAATTACCCCACGCATGACTTAGAGCTAGCCACAGTGGTTCATGCCCTTGTGAGATGGAGACATTTCTTATTGGGTCATAGGTTTGAGCTTCACAGCGATCATCGCAGTTTGCAATACATTTTTACGCAACCGAACTTGAATGTCAGGCAGAGGAGATGGATGGAATTCCTCTGTGAATATGATTTTGAGATCAACTATGTTCGAGTAAAGGAAAATGTAGTGGTAGATGCTTCGATTTAGCGAATACATGAGATTTCTGCAGTGGCTCTCAAGGTTGAAGGCTGAAATTGAATCAGGCAGAGCTTTGGAAGGAAAGTTTGCAGGGTATTCACTAGAGTCTGATGGTCTTTTGAGGTATTTGGGTCACATGTACGTGCCTTCTACTAAGGGTCTTCGGACTCTAATTATGACTAAGGAACATCGAGCTCCCTACTCTACTCACTCGCGAGTTAAGAAGATGTATGCAAATATTTGTACATTGTACTTTTGGACTAGCATGAATAGGGATATTGCAGATTTGGTGGCTAGATGTTTGGAATGTCAAAGGGTCAAGGCAGAACACCAGCATCCCACAAGTCTTTTATAGCCACATCTCATTCCGGAATGGAAGTGGGACATAATTTCAGTAGAATTTATTGTGGGATTTCCTATGACTTCTCGACGACATGATGCTATCATGGTCACAATTGACAAATTGACTAAGGTGGCACACTTCTCCCCCATCTGATCATCTTACATTACTTCTTCGGTTGCTAAAATATTCATGGAAGATATTGTTCATATGCATGGTATTCCATGGAGAATCATTTCTGACAAGAACCTAGTGTTCACATATGCATTGTGGACATCATTGCAGCGTGCCTTAGGAACTCGGCTAAATTTTAGTTCTTCCTACCATCCTGAAACAGATGGTCAGACTAAGAGGGTTAATCAAGTTCTTGAGGACATGCTTTGTATGTACGTGATGGATCAACAGTCACTTTGGGAGTATTATTTGCATCTGGTGGAGTTTTCCTACAACAATGGGTATCATAGCTCGATTGGTATGGCCCCCTTTTAGGTACTTTATGGTCATCCCTACAGGACCCCATTAAGTTGGGACTATCTTGAGGACATAGTTCTCTTAGGTCTCGAAATGCTTCAGGACATGGAGTAGCAGGTAGCTCGCATCAGAGAGCATCTTGTGGCAGCACAGGATACATAGAAGAAATATGTTGATGCACATAGAGTTGACCGTCAGTTCTCTATTGGTGATCGAGTCTTTCTGAGAGTGCAACCGTGAAAGAGCCCAATTCGTTATGGAAAGGGTTCCAATCTCGTGCCTTGATTTTTTGGACCATTTGAAGTTCTAGAAAGGATTGGCCTCATTGCCTATTGCCTAGCATTGTCACCCAGTCTATCACAGATTCACGATGTTTTTCATGTTTCAGTTCTTAGGTCATATTATCCATATGTTACTCATATACTTGATTGGAATGCTCTATAGGTCAAGGACGGGCAACTAGCACTCGAGCCCGTGGTCGTGCTATAGCAACGGAGACTCGCCCTCATGGGCAGAGATATTGAACAGGTACAGGTTCAGTGGGACTTGAATGATGAGACTTCAACAACATGGGAGAACACATCCTGTATTAGAGAGGCTTACCCATATTTATTTAGTGGCTTCCAAGAGTAAGCCATGTTCATGGGGGGAGGATGTAATACCCCTCATGTTGCTGATACTCTTCGATACTCTTATGTGTTGGTTTTGTACTTGGTTTGTAATGATGATTAGTTCACTAGATTGGTTGTGTGTGGATTCATAGTTTGGTTGGTTTGCTGCACTTGACATTACTTATGATGTTTGATGATACATTATGTGGTGATTACATTATTTGGTTATGCTATGGTTTTCTTTGATAATATATATGGTGATGATGTGATTTTATATTGCTATGGTTTCTGATGTGTTTGTTAGTGAGTCTTGGTGAAAGGACGGAGTGGCATCACTCGCTTGCGAGTGCCCTGCTACCCCGCGATTACCTTTCATGGTGTGTCTGCAATGGAGATTTACATGCTACTTGACATTTTTTTCTATGCAGGATGCAGGTACAGGACACTGACTCCACCTGTTTGATAGGTCTGAGCGTGTCCCATAAACCCAACGTGTATGATGTTGAAAAGGGAGTTGATAAGGAAGTGTCCCCGTCCCAAGTCTGTCACCTCATTGTGAATCTTATGGTGTCGTGGTTTTGACCTTGTCCTTGTTTCAGTATTGTTTGTTGTTGATTATTTATTTTATTTTTGGATAGTTGTTATTTAATTTATCTTTATTTTATAAGGGATTAATTAATGTTATTTTGTTGATATGATTAATTGTAGGTGATTGTAATTGAGTTAAATGTTGGATTTAAATATTGTAAATTAAAAGTTATTTAATTAATTAAAAGGTATAAATTAATTAATTTAAATAAATAATGTTTTATGATTATTATAAATTATCTTTTTCAAAATATTAATATTATAAAATCTAATGATAATATCATGTGAGGATAAATGTGAAAATAATGAATTTTTAATTAAATTTGTGAGATAAGTGTGAGCTTTTAAAGCAAGAAAAAGGAACCAATGCATGTTGTGGATTTTTGAAAAAAAGAGCTTTATTTATCTTTCTTTATTTTTATTGTGGGAAAAAGAAGTTTCTCTACACACAGGTATGGTTTTTGGTTTTGGTGTGGTGAAAAAGAAGAAGTAACAACGGTTGAAAAAAAAATATGTATGTGTTTCTCTGTTAAAAAAATTGTTCTTTATAAGAAAAAAATATAATATTGATCCAGAAGTTAGCTAAAAGAAGGAATTGGAGAAGGAACTGCAGAGGAAGTCTGTTTTTGAAAGACGAAGAAGGGTTGTCATGTTTGGATTCGACATCAAATGAAGGACTCGAGGTTCTTTTTGATTTATTAATTCTTTTGTTTTTTATAGTTCTGTAAAGGAAATGAAAATCATGTCTGTCATACTCAAAATTAATATCTATGTTTTGAAAGAAGGTTTTGTTGTTAAAAATTTGTTTGTGTCAAACTTTTAAATCTTCAGTAGAAAACTATTGAAAAACCCTTTGATCTCTCTTCAACAAAACTAGTTATGAAATTATTGTTTAGAAAATAAAAGAAATTATTCTGGGGTTAAAATATGCATGCCCAGATTTACAATTTGTCTGAAAAGAAATCAGATTGATATTTATTTTAATTCCTTTTAATATATACTTGTGCATATATTTATATATATACAAATATATATATATATTAGTTTGCCAAAAATAAACCATATATATGTGCTGGGGTTAAATCATGTATGCCCAAATTGTGTTTAAAATCATACTGTTGATTTATTTTGTTTTTAAATATACTTATGTGTGTGTGTGTGTGTGTGTATATATATATATATATATATATATATATGTATTTATATATGGTTGTACTTGAAAAGAATTTTTTATTCTATTCCTGTTAAAAAATAAATTTCTGTAAAAAAAAAAAAGATGCAACAAAATGTTATTTTTTGGGTTTTCTATTTTTTTTTAAAATATATAAAAGAAATTATTTAAAAAATTATAAAAATAAAATAAAATAAAATATATGTTTGGGGGGAGTGGTCGGCTACTGTTGTACCACCCCTGACCCCGTGGTACTATGCACAACCATGTGGGGACTGCGGCCTCCCCACAGGGAGGTACGCAGTACATATGGTGTGTGGGTTTTTTCTTATTAAAGTTTTTTTTTTTTTTAAACTCAATTTTATTTAATGTGTTTTTTATAATATATATATTATATATAAATATATATGTGTATATATATATTATTATATATATGTGTATATATATATATATGTATGTATATATATAGTTGTATATTACAGTGAATTATATGGGTAATTTTGTAATGTGATTTAATTGCATGATTTTAATGTATGATTTATTTATATATACATATATATGTATATATGTGTAAAAGCGTATATATATATATATATATAGATGGTTATTTATGCTGAAATCATGGAACAATTAGATAATGTTAAAATTTGCAATGTTGGATATTTTAGTGTGATCAATTAAACTCGAAATAAACTTTGTGGTTTAAATTAAGTTGAATGTTCTCAAGTGAATTAATTCATTTATTTCCTGGTGAAATTATTTTATAACGAAATATGTTATATGGTGTTGTTTGAATTTTAGC
Source organism: Sequoia sempervirens (assembly GCA_007258455.2). NCBI lineage: Eukaryota > Viridiplantae > Streptophyta > Pinopsida > Cupressales > Cupressaceae > Sequoia > Sequoia sempervirens. The sequence goes on along the minus strand of VDFB02000009.1, from coordinate 7,820,847 downwards.
TTATTCGTGTACGTAATTATTTTCTCTTGACATTTTTGTTGAGTTAACTATGGTTTTCTCTTTATTGAGATTATGTCTTGTGGTAAAAACCCTTAAGTAGTTATCCTTCTATAGGAGCTTAATTTACTTGTTAGGGACTTCCAGAGGCATGGGGAAATGATGTGTATTTATGATCTTTTAATTTGATATTTGTCCCTCTTTTAGACTATAGTCGTGATCTTGAGTTTACATTTGGGGTTGTACCATTTTATGGGTGTATATTCATATGAGTTTTAGCGAGATGGTTTTTCCTCATGCTTGTTCTATTTTTTGGTTCAGTATTCTTGTTGGTACAACTCCTTGGTATTGGATTTTATGTTTTGGGTTTCTAGGGAGAGTGGCTCTACATGGGCGCCAGCGCACAAAGAGGTTGTCAGGATAACCCACGTTAGAGTTAGAGTAAAAAGTGATAACCTAATTAATTAATTAGGGGGTGGGTAGTAAAAAATTAATAAGATAATTATGGATGTCTCGTCCGCCTATTAGGGCTCTCACAGACTAAAGGTGGGCCGAGAAGGCCGTAGTTGGCAAGATCGTTGTTTTGTCTCCATGAGAGGTTAACGGTTCCGCACGAGTCACCCTGTGGGGCCGGCGCCTAGAGAGGCTGTCAGGATAACCATAGATGGCAGCAGTGCCTAGAGAAAGGAAGTCAAGATAACCCATGTAGGACTGTGCGATGACACTCTGCTCTAGCTTTCCCTTGAGTTGTTTTATTGCTAACCTCTGGAAGTGGTCTATTGATATGTTTTGGTGATTTATTGTTGTTATGTTTTGGGTGTGGTCTTTTGATATTATGACTCCTTTGTGTTCTCTTTCTTTTCATGTCTAGGGTTTATTCTTGCGTCTTTTGTTTGGATGTGCTTGGTCGGAGATCCTTCCTCATGTACTCCTAGCACGGGGGTGGTCAGGTGGAACGTACTATGCACCATGTTGGGTCCCCTGGGATGCAGTTGTACTGTTCAATGCAGAGTTTGCAGATGCAGTTTGATCCAGGGTTCATATGTTACCATATGTATATTTGTACTCCAAATATATTTTATGTATTGATGTATTATCACTCCCACGTGCGTTGGGAAGACATGATGTAATTTTATATATGTGTTCATTGAGTTGTACTAGCAGACTGATGTAATGTATTATTACACCATGTAATTCATTCTAGAACTGCCTTTTGTAAATACTTTAATGTTATGTTGTATCTATGGAAATATGTACTTTATATTTCCATGTTTAATTTATTGTAATTTTCATGTATGGTTTTATATGGATTATTCTTATCATTTTGGTTATTGTTAATGAATGTTTAAATGAAGTTATGTGAATAAATGGATTACGTTATTGGAAATTTAATGTTACATCATCTGTTAACTTTGTTATGGGATATTTTAGGTAATGTCACCTTGTGTACCCCAAGGGACTTAGTTGTTTAATGTGTAATCATTAGCTATGTTAATTGCATTAGTAAACTTAGTGTTTATTCTTTATGTTTTAAAAAAAATTGTTGCATTTTAGTTGTTCCTTTGGGGTTTGCGCGACGGGGGGTTACAAGATCATTCATGTAAAAGACCATAAAATCATCATGAATAAGAATCACTATCTTCCAATCATGGTACATAAACAAGAACATTATGCAACTTTCAAACAAAATCCTTAGAAGACATCAAGATACATGTTAATTAGATTGTTCATGTGAAATCTATACAATGATTATGATCAACAAATAAGTCATCAGTCAACCATGATGCATGAATAAACACTATATATACACACTATATACATTAAAAAACACTAAATTAATAGATTATTTAATATTTATTACTAAATTTTTGTCTCATCATTATAGTATTAAATATTCATAAATTCAACACTAAAAATATCCATCCAACCAAATTCTTTATAAAATATCCATTCAACAAAATTCTTTATAAAATATCCATCCAAGATTAATTTTTTTATAAATATAAGATCATTGTCTAATAAATTTTTGTGGCTCTCAGTTGCATCTATTCATTTCTTTGTGTTTTCCTCTTTAGATTGGGACTGTCTCCTTTTCTCTAGCTATCATTGATGCTCGTCTAAGTCCACTTCCATGGACCTACACACACCAACAATAGTTTGCATTTTTTATGCAAAATGCCTCAATAATGGGTGAACACATTCTTCATTTTGAATAGCGTTAACTTGATCCCGAATGGTTCTAACATTCACATCGACTTGTTCTCAAAAGCGAGCACCATCGGGTGCAGGTGGTGGAGGTGGGGGGTTTCGAGGTGGATTGGGTGGAGGTGGAGGTGGAGTGGTTGGAGCTGGAGGGCGTGGATCCATGATTTAGATATAAGTGAACCTACATTAAATTTGTAATTGAAAAATGTAAGATACATTTTTAAAATCCCCTTAAACCATTCAATATAAATGACTTAATTGAATACAAATGAAAAAATGTGTAAAGCTCATTTATTTCTAAGGCATGTAAATGGAAAACAAATAATTGTTAAAGTGATGTGAAATCTCATTGAAAAATATATTAAATTTTTACCTCGCTACAATATGGAAGTGTTAAGCTCCAAATTGATTCAACAAAGGTGGAATTGTGAAGCTCTAAATTGATTCAACAAAGGTGGAAGTGTTACGCTCCAAATTGCCAATACTAAGTGAATCTGTATACATAGTTAGTAATGGTTAAACAAAACTTGTCCCTATAGCCATAAAGAAATGAGAAAATTTAATGGCTAATAATCAATGGGATGTGTGGGAGGCTATCATTTGTATATGATTCAATATAATAGCCTCCTGCATAGCACATCGATTATTACCCATTCACTTCGCCCATTTCCCTATGGTTGCAAGGAAAAGTTTTGTCTGGTCAGTACTAACAATGGATCCAGATTCACCAAGAATTAGAAATTTAGAGCACTTCCAACAAGGATCCTTTCTATTTTGAGAGTTGAGGAGAGTCAAAACAATTAAAAAATTAATAAAAAAAAAATTGTTTAGCAAAGAAATACTAATTTAAAAATAAGAAACAAAGCAAGAATTTAAGAAAAATGAAAATAAGTGAGAAAGGAGGTAATGAAAGTTCTATTTATGTTTGTTTAGTATGCTAGGTTCAATTTTATGTTTTTTTC
>VDFB02000009.1:7786468-7815596 GCA_007258455.2 Sequoia sempervirens | reverse complement strand
TATATTAAAATATAATATATAATATATATTATATATTAATATATAATATATATTAACATATAATATATAATATAATATATATTATGTATTAAAATGTAATACATAATATATATTATATATTGATATATATTATATAACATATGACATTGTAATAACACTAGAGATGACAGATATCCGTTATAGATGGATATCCGTTTTGTAGGTGTGAATTGTTAAGACTTGGGGCCGTGTCAGTTAGATCACATAACAAATATTCGTTTATAATGGATATCCATTTTGCAAGTTATATAAAAAACCAAAAAGGGACCATTTTGAGTATTTCAACGGTCCCTACATTCTTTTTGTCGCGAAAATCTCTTTTTTTTTGTCTACATCAAATGAAATTCATCTTTTCAAATATTCTCTTACACTTTTTGTAGAATTCCAATCATTTGTGTGTGTTTTTTTGTTTGTACAATGGGGAGCAGCAGTCAGTGTAAGAGAAAAGGTAAAAGGAAACTTACAGCAAATCAAATTGAAGCATATAGAGAAAAAGATATAGAAAGTCATAGGAAAAGAAGACAAGGTATGCAAAATATTCAAATTGAAGCTTCTTATGAACCATTGAATGTTAATTCAAGTGAAGATGAAATAGGAATTGAAAATATTGAACATCATATTCAAATTAAAAATGAAAACATTGAAATTGAAAATGTGAACAACATTGAGAATAAAAATGGTTGAAAATGTTATTCAAAATGAAATTGTTATTGAAAATGTTGAAAATGAAAATGTGGTTGAAAATGAAATTGTTTTTGACAATGAAAATGTTGTTCAAAATGAAATTGTAATTGATAATGTTGAAAATGAAAATGCGGTTGAAAATGAAAATGTTGAAAATGAACCTTATGCAACACCTAATTACAAAAGAACCCCTAAATGGTTGGTTGAAATAGATGAGAACATAATTGATAATCTTCAAGGAAAAAGGTCAGAACAAACGGTTCATTTGTGGGCTATGAAATTGTTCAATGATTTGTTTCCAATAAGACATTAACCGAACAATGTCAACTTTTGTGCAATTACTTAAGATTTACAAAATGAGACCATTATTAAAAAAATTGAAGATTCGTCTCACAAAAAAATTGGAAAAAAATAGTCTTATTGTAAAAAATATTTTTAATGCTTTAACCTCTATTGGAAAGACTAGTAAGGAAAAAGATAAAAGGGTTGCTTGAAGAGTGATCACAACCTCACTAGTAAGCCATCATTTAAAAAATTCTCATTTAATGAGACAAACTTGTATTGATTTTAACGTAAATCATAAAACATTGAATAGAGCACTATCAAGAAGAGGAAGACTCGATAGTTCTCTTCAAAATGATACATGGGCTTTTAGTGGGAGGCTTCCACGTGTTGGTAAAAAGCTAACTAATAATGTAAAGATGCAAATTGAAAAATATTGGAATTCTCACTCTAGAGTATCACCGAACGTAAAGGATGTTTTAAAGTTACAAATTGGCAATAGAGATCGTACACCACATCCTAAACATTTTTTGGAATGTAGCCAAATAATTTTGTACAAACAATTTTGTCAAGAACATCCACATTTGCAAATCTCGCAAAGGGATTTTGAGTCTTGCAAACCATTTTATTTTGTTCCTATTAAGGTTTGTAATGCATGTTGTTGTAAATACCATGCTGAGTTTTCAATGTATCATGAATTGCTATGCCATATTCATTCTACTATGCATATTGATGAAATGTTGTAGGAGTGTCATGCAGTGCAACTTCCCAAGTCATCCAGCGAGTTGTTAGATTCATTTTTATGCATTAGAGGTGATGGTTGCTTATTTTATAAAAATGATTGTTTAAATGAAACGTGTTTGCAATGTGGTGGTTTATCGAAGTTTGTAGCATGCTTTCATGAGGGCAGCAATCATGATTTTGGTAAAAAAATTGTTGAGAAAAAAAAATATGAGATAGTGTAATACACATTGAAGAGTGGAGGTGAGGGTTTTAGATGCGAGTTGGTTGCAAGAGAGGTAAGTATTGTTGATTTTATTTCAGATTTTAAGAAAAATATTTTCTATAAGTATGCAAGGCATGTTGGCATATGGCTTTAAGAGATTGTTTTTGGTTGCTAGTGTTTTCACTGATGGCAACTGGAGTTAGTAGTGTGGTCTGCAGTTTAGAAGTATCTCATACCGGCAGGAAAAGTAGAAGACTGTATTCTACCGACAGAAAGCATGAAGAACAGAGTATATGGTTGATAAGTTGGTCTGAATACTTCACTGAATCATTATTTTGTTGTGTGGATCCCCAGGGAATCTTTTCAAGCATGTATGTTACCTGATTGGTAAGTTTTTTAATGTTGCATTAATCGATGTACGGGTTTGGAGATTTAGTAGAATGACTTATTGTCTATTTTCTCATTATGGCCAACCTGTTGTGTATAGCGTGTTATGGATGTATGACGAATATTTGTTTAACCATTTCTTGTGTTGGGAATTTTGATTTGGGTCCCTACTATAGTCTAGCCGACTTGTGTGGGTACGCATTAATTCTAATTGGTGATTTGAGCTGACATGTCCAAGAATATTATATTTTACTTGAAGCCGACATATAGTAATAAAATCTTGTTAGCAGATATATAAATGAGATTAGTAATTCATTTTGAATGTATGGTATGGTGTAGTGAGAAGGTGTGTGTGCGAAAAAGTGCAGAGTAGCTGTATGAGCTAATATCAGAAGATTTGTTGAAGTGAATTTTGTTTGTGCAGCAGAAGGTTTTTTGTGTAGGAAATCATAGCAGAGCAGAGCAGAAGTGTGAATTGGATGAAAGCTCCAGAATCTATTTTATGTGCCTCATTGGGACTAAATACAGGCATTTATAGATGTTATATTCTCAGTTCAACATTTTGTTGTAATCTCAAATATTTTTTAAGGCAATGAGTCTTCCCTATTTTGAGCAGTGAGCTCTAGGCAGTGTGCCTGAATGCAAGTGCATTCCCTTTTGATCATACTTTTAACAGAGTATACTTTGTGGATTAATCTCCACCGTGGTTTTTCCCCTAACAGGGTTTCCACATAAAAAAAAATGGTGTTATGGTGTTCACATTGTCTCTTTGATGAGTTTGCATGTTTCCTTCTATTTATATGTTGTGAATGCTATTAAAGGTAAAATATTGTTGTTGATAGTTTAAGATCTAATTTGAAATTAAAATATTGTGGAACATTGATTCACCCCCCCTCTCAGTGTTCCTAGTGTCCAACAATTGGTATCAGATCGGATTCTTCTTCTGAGTTTAACAGCTTGAGGTGGATCTTCGATTACAATGGACACATGTGGTCTTCAACAGCAGCTTATGGTGGCACTTGATGATCTTGATCAATCTAAAGCAGAGATTGTGGAACTAAAAGAAAATCTTGTGGCTACCAAAAAATTCATTCAATCACTGAAGGATATAATAAATGAGTCAAGGGAAAAGAGGAAGGAACTATGTGGTCAGTTGAAGCAAAAAGAAAGAAAAGTCCTAAAAGATGTTCATTTGAATCAAACCCTAAAAGAAATAATAGAAGAGTGTAAAAAGCTTACTAAGGATAATGTTGCCCTAAAACTTGAAATGGAATTTGTGGCGATGAAGCTAACTAAAGAGATTGAAGAAAGAAAGAAGAATGAGGAGAATCTAGCTCAGTCCTTGAAAGAAAAATTTGAAGAATGCAACAGAGTTAATAGTGGATTCATTCAGCTAGATATTAAACTACAACAATCCAGAAACAATGAACAAGAGCTTGAGATACAGGTTGTTATTCTCAAAGATGAGCTTGCTACTGCAAATGAGTTTAAGGAGAAGTTCAAGATCAATTTTGTTAGGCTTGATGAGATAACTAAAGGTCAAAAGGATGCAAATAATAAGCGAGGTCTTGGCTATGTGAAGGATGAGAGCTCCAGATCTGAACAAAAGGACCCTGAAAAGAAAAATCAAAAGAACAAAGGCAGAAGATATATGGTAAGGCAACCCAACGCTCAAAAATTTAATGGATATTGCTTTGTTTGTAATAAATTTGGATATATATGGCTTCTCAATGTAGAAGTAAGATAAACTTTGGCACTCCATCATTTTTCGGTCAGTGTTTTAAATGCAATAAGTTTGGTCATAAGTCATTAGAATGTAGAAGTATGTCTGTCAGTATAAGGAACATTAAATGTTATACCTGTGGAAGATTTGGACATGTTGCTAATCAATGCAGATTAGGAGGAAATCAGTGGAATGGATGGTATAGACAGAAAAATTTGGTATGCTACAATTGTAACAAATTTGGTCACATTGCAAGATTCTGCAGGAATAAAAACATGGATAAGAGAGGTCCGGTTTATCAAGGCAGAAATTCACAGAAAGGTGATAAGTGGAAAGGAAAAGCATCTGTGGAAGAGATAAGAGATCAGATGAAGAAAACATGGGTAAAGAAGAGTGGATCTAATGAAGGTAATAAGACTGTACCGGAAGCTCCCTCTGGTAATTCATCTGGCAATTGATTCCAATCCATTGGTCTAGGGGAAGTTTTCATGAAAATCTTTTGTCCTCCCGTGCATAGTTGGTATGGGATCGTAGGAAGTTGTCAGTAGGTGTATTATTCATCCTCAAATGTATTGGTGATCACTTCTTGAAGGTCCGCAGATGGATTCTTCTCTTGTTGTCTATGTAGAGTGACCAGAACTCCTAGGGCAAAGCATTTAATGTGACAAGGAAGTTAGGTGTGCAATGTAGTGCCCCTCTGTAACGGGCTTCTGGATATTTGAGCAAGAGAGTTTGTGATCTCGTTGATTATTTGTTATTGAATTTTGTGGTAAAGGTAATAATTTGTATGATCTTGTTTAATTAGTTAATATAATCGGATACAATGTGATTTAAATAAATTTTGAAAAATCAAAATAACAATTAGATAAATTAAGATTACTAATATAGTGCAAATAGTTATTATTTATAAATAAATTAATAAGTCAATTTTGTGTAATTAAATTAATTTATTTTGGAAAAGTATTTAATCAATTATCTTGTGGGGTAATTATTTAAATATGATAAAACACTGTGTTTTCAAAGAAAAATCTTGAAGATAAGATTTAAAATTGAAGTTACAATAGACGAAAATAGATAAAGAGGATAAAGAGATAGGATTTCAAACTAAAGAGTAAATGGCTAGAAAAGCAAGAAAAGATAGAAAAAGATTGGGTGGAGCACATGCACAGCTCAAAAACTAGTTTGAACGAGCAACTTGTTGATTTTATGGATTTTTTTTGTGTTTTAAAAAAAAATGGATCTTAGATTGGGTTGAAAATAATGGGCAATTAATTTTGGTTAAGGGGGGATAAAAGAAAAGAGAAGAAAAAGCACTTGCTCTATTAATCATCTTAATCACGTATTAGTACAGGGGGAAAATATACAGGAGATTTTGGGGGAAATCGGTGGAGTTTATTCTGAAAAAGGAAATGGTACGGGAAGCGTGAAAGTAAGTTTGGAAGATTGATTAAGGCTTGGGAGGATTAGATCTTTGGAATGTAGAAGTTGCTCTCAGCATCGAATCGTTGGCCGTGATTATCATTGGATCCAGGTTCCATGGTTCTTTTGAACTTTACTTCTCTGTGTGAAAATGAATGTTTGTTCCTTGATATTGCTTGAAAATGAGGGTTTTGATCTATTTTATTTCAAGCTAGAGATTATTAATAATAATCATTTTGTTTTATTTAAATTTTTGGCATTCATTACGTATCGATATTTTGTTCTCCCATCTGCTGTTAATGGCAAACTTTTACAGTCGTTCTTTATTGGTAGACTGCGTATGGATATCATGGTAGCATTTTTTTTTAAGATTGTTTATTTTCCTTTAGATTGGTCTTTCAACATTCCCAATACTTCCAAGCGATCGACGCGTCCTATAGAGTGTTCTCTTTTAGCATTGTCAATATTCTCCACAGTGACCTCATGCCATGTCTATGTCTTTGCTTTTTGCATTAACGCATCCATGCTTGTCCATCTTTGGATTCAGCTGAGGGAAATGATTAATGCCTTAATTATATCCCTGGTTGGCTATTGTGTCCTGTTTTATTGAAATTTATTTTCAAAAGCTTAGTGTGGGAAATTCGTTAGTTACCCCTTTGTGTATTGTAATATGTTTATATTCCTCTGTTGGTGTTGATGCATGTGAAATATGTTAGCTTTCGTTGGCTATCTTGTAGAAAATACGTATCTCCCCATGCCTCCTTATTTTGAGTTGATAAAAGGTAAGTTGTTCTTTTTTAAAGCCTAAAGACTAGGAGATAAATCGAATCTTTCTTAAGGGAAGTAAATCTTGATTTTAATTAAGGAAAGGAAGTTAAAATAATACCCCACTTTTGTTTTAAGATGATTTTCTTTAGATTACTCTTTTAGGATAATATTTTGAGGAAATTAACATGTAAGGAGTATATATGTATATTCTTTTATTGTCATTATTTAAGTGAACTAGAATAAATAAATAAATATATTTCTCTCATTTATAATCTTAGGTATCCAAGTAATTACTTTTAAGGAGAAGTAATTATTTAAGAAAATGAATTAATTAAGAATAAAAGGAAGATATTAACTATATTAAAAATATTCTATTTATACTTATGCATAATATTTTAGGGAAAAATATTGTAAGTATGGAATTTATATTGGAGAACGAAGATAAAGAAATTGAATATTTCGTTGATTAAGAAATTGTAAAATTAGGAGGTTCGTTATTATAGACAATAATTACTTATTGTAGTAAACTCTAGTGAATTATGTTGTAGTTTTGTAAAATTGAATAATCGGAGTAGAATTTAAGCTAGTTCATATAGTTTCTTTAATGATTTAAATAAATTCATATTCGACATATAAACTAATGTAGTTGAGTATATTAATGTTCTTTATAGTTATGTGGTGTCAGTGAAATTAATGGTTGAATTTCAATGGTTCTATGAAGTTATATCTTCTTGGCTTTTACATATGATGTTTGTTTGATTAAGGAATGTGTATGTCAAGTGAATGGAAATAATGTTTATTGTTTGCTATTGATTTCATTGTTGTTGAATTCTGCTCAAGTTGATAGTTAGCCAAATTGTCATGTTGGTTTATTTTTTTTGTAGTTGGGAAGATCTTAGTATTGGTTTTGTGATTGATTTTGTATTGGGTTGTCTATGTTGGTTTTTTATTGAAGTTGGTGATCTCTTAGCGAGGTTTCCCTTCATTATTTTACTCTTGTGTTTGCATTTTGAGAATCTTCCAAGGATTGAGGGGATATGGTTTCTTCTTGCAAGATTTGGTGTGGGGGCCGGTGACCTAGAAGGTTTCGCCTTGGGTAACTCATACTAATCTTGATGCATTTATTTGTTGTTGTTGCACCCTTTTGTCTATCTTTTTACCTCATGAATATTTGTGTGGGTGGTACCTCCTAGTTTATGGGTTTTGATGCTTGGATAGTCACGAGATGGTCATGCCTTGTGTGTTATGTTTTATAAAGAATGCCTTTATGTCTTGAGGATTGAGGTACACCCATTGCTTGTCTTTGATTTTAGGGTAACCGTAGGGGAGAGTGGCTCTTCTTGGGGCCAATGTACAAGTGGTCACCCTTGAAAGAGTTTCCTTAAATAAGTGATAACCTAATTAATGTATCTAGTGGGTTGGGATAGTTAACACATAACAAGATAAAAACATGCACCTCACCCCTGTCGTTAGCGTTCTCAAAGGCTAAGGACGGGTGGGAAGACCTGGTTGGTAAGGTCACTACCTTATCTCTGTGAAAGGTAAGTGGCTCCGCATGAGTCACCCTATGGGGTGGCACCTTGAGATAGGATGTCTGGATAACCATAGATGGAGGCAACTCCTAATGATAGGTAGTCTGGCGAACCCATGTAAAGCCATGCGATGACACTCTCCCAATGTACCCTTTGTTTCTTTTGTTCTTGTTGCCTCTAGAGTTGTTTATTGATGTGGATGAAAGGTGCCCTTGGATATTTATTGTTGGTTGATTTTGAAATCTCATTTGGAGAGTTTTGGATTCTATTGTTGTCGGCACCTCTTATGGTTATTTAGTGTTGATCTATAATATTGGCAATTGGTTCTTGCTGGACATTTTATTACTCTTGTTCTGGTTATGTGTTGACAATGTTATGGGTTTTTATCTTGTGATTTGTTATCCTTCTTGCGGAATCTTGTTTACCATTGGTTCATTTGACTTCTTGGGTGAGGATCTTTCTTGTTTACTCCTAGCACAAGGGTGATCAGGTGGAACGTTCTATGCACCCCATTGGGTCCCCATCTGAAGATTCAAGATGTGCAGAGTTGTACCTATTGCAGTGACTTCTAAGTTATGTTAGAGTTTGATCCAACTTGTAGCTTTGTATTCCTACAATTTCAAATTTATCTTTCCATGTTATTATACTCTTCCCATAGATGTTGGGAAACAACATTGTATTGATGTTAACCTTGAGCAATGTATATTCGTATTGTTAATGTATGATCCATGTTCAGTTCATTTGATTATTGGTGTATGTCTATCTCTCATGTAATGTAAGATGTTGATACGAAAAGTGATGCAACTATGTAGCCCAAGGAACTTTCATATATGTTGTACTTATATTGTTACATTTCATGTGATGTATGTTGTTGCATATTATTTCCTTCAAAAAAAATTGTGCCATAAATTCTTGTATGATAGTTTCCTTTGGGGTTGCATGGTAGGGCGTTACATGCAAAGTTATAAAAGGGTATTTTTAACCCTCATTTGTCACCATGCGTAGAAGGAGAACAGTTGGAGACCCTTTTTCAACAAAATTTTGAAGGAGTAAAAGTCAATTTAGCGGCGAATTCTCCAAGTATTTTAGTTGCTTGTCAATTTCATACTTATTCAGTGACCGGTAGAACCCTGTTCCATACGAAAATGAAGCAAATCAAAGGAACAGTAACTATGGATGAATATAGTAGCCAAAAGGTTAGGGATGTAAGAAATTTTTTGTCTGTCATCAAATTGAAGAAGCTTGGAGGAGCGAAACATAAGAACTTGGACATCTGGAAATGAATTTCCTCATTTCGTCAATGTGAAGGTAGTTCAGTTTATCTTGAACGAATTGGATGGTGATATCCTTACTCTGGATAAACCCTATCAAATTTCTAAGGATGCAATCAAAAATCTAACAGGATTGTGCAATGTTGGTGTTGTTCCAAAAAAAAAGTTGATTCAGAATGTCGAAGTCAAAGCCCTAACCAAAATAATAGGAGATTAGAGGGCTCTGGTAATCTCAACAATCAAAGATCCATTAACGAGGTATATTGCACATGGAATTTCATATAAAATTTTCTTCAGAAACAGAGAAGGATCAACCTCGGCAAGCGCAGTGTATATCGCTCATAAGATGATAATAGAAAATTAAGACTTTGATCTGTGTGGATTTTTGAAGGATCAATTAATGGAGAATGTGCAATTGATGAAGGATATAGATTACTCTTTCAGGTTTGGTACCCTAGCTATATGCATTATGATGTATTTCCTGAATTGCTTGCCTCAAAATGACAATGTGGTATGGAAGGAAAATATGTCTGTTTGCAAGCAGATTTTTGAGCATTTCAACACTTTTGAAAATGGTGAACAAGCTTATGAAATCTTCTTTAGGAACTTTTTAGGAAATTTTGGTGTAAGTGATATTCCTCTCCCGGTAAAAGTAGTTGAAGTTGGATCATCCTCCGATAAGGCGAAGAAAAAGTGGAAGAGAGAAAGAGAGTTGGTTGGTGACACTCTTCCAGCACCTAAGTCAACAAAAGTTGAGGGAAAAGGTAAAGAGAAGATGGTTGTGGATATAGTGGATGAAGATTCTGAGGAATATACACCAAGAGATGAACTAAAACCAGTTCAACTGGATGTGATAATAGCAAAAGAAAGTGATGAAGAAGGTGCTTTACTTAAAGCAAAGATATTGCAGATTGTTCAGGAAGAAGATGGAATGCAAAAGATAACTGACATATGGATAAATGGGCCATCGTATGAATAGGACTTCATTGAGGACACTCTAGGAAGATACTTTATTGATAACAACATTGAACTGGAAAGTCTACAAAATGTACTTCCAGAAGAATTGATTGAATGTATTAGGGAGGCTATGAACTCTGTGTCTCTGGATAGAAAAGAGGATGAAATAATCTCACATCTAAAGATGTAGTTTAGGCTATCTCTCACCAAACTAGAAAAGAAAATGAATGTGTTAAGATAGTGCATTGACTCAGCAAATAAGATCTAAAATTACTGTCTTAGGTGGCCTCATGTGGTTGGTAAATACAAGGACAAGTTGGAACAAATTGAGAATGAGCTTGTCAGAATCAAACAGGACTACAGTATGTTTCAGGAAAAGGATGGAGCAGTTAAGAAGAAGATTCATGAGCTATAGGTTGAGCATGCAAAGGTTCACTTTTCCAGAAACACTCTTATGGATACTTTCTGGAAAGTGAAGGATCAGACTGAATGCAAATTAGAGAAAATGATTGAAGTTCTAAAGAAAGGAGAAAATTTGGAAGAATCCATTACCATTCTTGAATCCCTTGTCCAGGTCATCAATAGGACATCAGAAAATAGCAGTCTGATAATAGCTACTGGGATTGCAGTGGACTCTTGGAAGAAATTTCTTCCGGAGATGAAAGATAAGTATAAAATAATTTTCTGAATTTAGCATCAGTTGCAACTTTTTTTGATAAATTTGAGGAGAGAATGCAGTAAGAGAGAGTGCAGTAAAAATATTAAAGGGGAAGAGAAAGTAGTGGAATTTTTTGTCATTGATGTCAAAGGGGGAGAGAATGCAGTGAAAAATGCCTTGAAATCCAAAGGGGGAGCAGTTTTTTTTTGTGTTTTGAAGCTTTTGAGTTTTGACACTTAGTCATTTTACACTAAGTGTTACCATCAATGCCAAAGGGGAAGATTGTTGGCATATGGCTTTGGGAGATTGTTTTTGGTTGCTAGTGTTTTCATTGATGGCAACTAGAGTCAATAGTGTGGTCTGCAGTTTAGAAGTAGCTCATACCGGAAGGAAAAGTAGAAGACTATATTCTATAGGCAGAAAGCATGAAGAATAGAGTATCCGGTTGATAAGTTGGTATGAATACTTCACTGGATCATTATTTTTTTGTGTGGATCCCTAGGGAAGGTTTTCAAGCATGTATGTTACCTAATTGGTAAGTTTTGTAATGTTGCATTGATCAATGTAGGGGTTTGGAGATTCGGTAGAATGACTTATTGTCTATTTTCTCATTATGGCCGACCTGTTCTGTATAGTGTGTCACAGATGTATGAGGAATAGTTGTTTAACCATTTCTTGTGTTAGGAATTTTGATTTGGCTCCCTATTATAGTCTAGCCGACTTGTGTGGGTACGCATTAATTCTAATTAGTGATTTGAGCCGACATGTGGAAGAATATTATATTTTGCTTGAAGTCGACATATAGTAATAAAATCTTGTTAGCAGATATATAAATGAGATCGGTAATTCATTTTGAATGTATGGTGTGGTGTAATGAGAAGGTGTGTGTGCAAAAAAGTGCAGAGTAGTTGTATGAGCTAATATTAGAAGATCTGTTGAAGTGAATTTTTTTTGTGCAGCAGAAGGGTTTTTGTGTAGGAAATCATAGTAGAGCAAAGCAAAAGTGTGAATTGGAGGAAAGGTCTAGAATCTATTTTATGTGCCTCATTGGAACTGAATCCAAGCATTTATAGATGTTATATTCTTAGTTCAACCTTTTTTTTGTAATCTCAAATATTTTGTAAGGCAGCGAGACTTCCCTATTTTGAGTAGTGAGCTCTAGGCAGTGTGCCTAAATGCAAGTGCATTCCCTTTTGATCATACTTTTAATAGAGTATACTTTGTGGATTAATATCCACCATGGTTTTTCCCCTAACAGGGTTTCCTCATAAAAATTTGGTGTTATGGTGTTCACATTGTCTCTTTGATGAGTTTGCATGTTTCCTTCTATTTATATGTTGTGAATGTTATTAAAGGTTAAATATTGTTGGTGATAGTTTAAGATCTAATTTGAAATTCAAATATTGTGGAACACTAATTCACCCCCCCTCTCAGTGTTCTTAATGTCCAACAAGGCATAGCCACAGGTCGCAATGGTTGGATCACAAATTCAAGATGTGTAAGGACTCTTTCCCCATTGAAACTATTGTATTTGTAGTTAATTTTGCTGAAAATTACACATTGCAACCACAAAATGAATTTCAATCACATATTATAATTCTATTCAAATTGCTATTTTTGTCCACATAACATATAGGCATGCCCCTGATAGTATAGAAGAGGACAGGAAGATAATCAGGGAGTACCATTTTTACATGAGTGGTGATAGATCTCATTCATCCGAGTTTGTACAACATTGTTTTGAAAACTTTTTTGAGTTCTTGCAGGAAAAAGAAATTGCAATGGGTCAAAATTTGATTTGGTCAAATAACTAGATAGGGAAATTCAAGAATGATTGCATGTTTTATTGGTTGAGTAGGATGCATATAGAGAGGGGTGTACCACATATTTGGAGTTTTTTCGAAGCTGGGCATGGAAAAGGTGAACATGATGGTGCAAGTGCATATGTGAAGAGAGCTTTGGTTAAGGAACAAATGAATATTAGAGGTGGTGCAACATTCAGTGATGCACATTCTATTGTGGATTGGTGTACCTATGCACTATCACGAGGAGGGACACTTGATTCACAAGTCAGTAGGTTCTTTTGGTTGGTTGAGGAGGGTACAGTGGGAGACATAATGGAATGTCAAAAAATTAGAGATTCTTCAAAGATGCATTCAGTTTGAAGCTCATATGAAAGTGCATGGACCATATGGACATGAGAGATGTCTTGTTTTTCTTAGAATTGTATTCAGTGTGATTGGGATCAATGTGAGTCAAGTGAATGGGTACATACATGGATTCCACAGTACCTAACCCCTTTATTTGTAGCACAAACTTCATTACAAGATGTAATGGAAAGTTCACTTGACTACGATCATCTTTCAAATCTTGTACAGCCAAGACATGTCTATGCAGTTGTAGCACTGTAAGGGAATGAAGAGGGATCGGACTATTGGTTGGCACAATGTGTATAGGGAAAGAAAAATCTAACACAACTGCTGACAGATGATGATGGCTTCATGTATCCTTCACATTCAGTTTTTATTTCTCGAACTTGGTTGCATTACCATTTCACCATCGTTTAGGTTTTTTACAATAATATAGATTTGTTATTCTAAGTATATTTAGATGTTGATAAAAAAATTATGATCACATAGGTTCAATTGTTGTTTTCAGAACTTGGTTGCGAACATATATGATTAGAAAGAATGGTGTACCTACATTTGAAGACTATGAGAAACAAAAAACCATTCTAATGTATTCGCACCTTGTTATAGCAACAAATGTTAAGTTATTGAGACATCATGTTAGACCAAAAACAAAAAAGCTATGGACAATTAGTAGTGTTGATCATGAAGCATTACTAGAAACTCTGAAGGTAAGAGATGACCCTGCAGGGACACTTGAGTAGCAGATCATTTGTTGTATGGGACAGGTATGATATTATTCATCATATTTTGATATTGTTTATCTACTAAGGTTCATTATTTATATTGTTTACAATAATATAGATTGGTTATTCTAAGCATCTTTTATAGTTTGCATTACCAATTCATCATCATTCAGGTTGTTTAGAATAATATAGATTTGTTAGTCTAAGCATCTTTTCTATTGTGAAGATATAGCTATCTCATCTGAAGTATATTGTGATGTCCCTAACACTATAAATCATGGACCTGCTACAACAATAGCCAACTCTGATCGTTTGGGAGAGGTACATGACATATTAGAATAATATAGATTGGTTATTCTAAGCATCTTTTTATAGTTTGCATTATCATTCCATCATCATTCAGGTTGTTTAGAATAATATAGATTTGTTAGTCTAAGTATCTTTTCTATTGTGACAATATAGATTTCTCATTTGAAGTATATTGCGATGTTCCTAGCACGATAGATCATGGATTTGTTGCAACAATAGCCAACTTTGATCCTTTGGGAGAGGTATGTGAGAGATTAGAATAATATAGATTGGTTATTCTAAACATTTTTTGTAGTTTGCATTACCATTTCATCATCAATTAGGTCATTTAGAATAATATAGATTTGTTATTCTAAGCATCTTTTCTATTGTATGTAGTTTGACTGCTACCTTAATGGTTTGTATAGGTGGTTCACTCCAAAACGTCAACATGCTACTCTTGTGGAAGAGTGTGCCAACTGCGAAGGCAATGCAAGCTCTATTTCCTTCCCCTACTGGGAAAGGACTATGTATTAGGGTTGTTTGTTGTATGCCTACGTGGAATTTTGTAAATCCTATATTTGATAGCAATTATTGAATGATAATATCATGCATATTGTGTACACTTTACGTGTATTCAAGTGTATACTTTGTCACTTATGAGTATTGCAATGTATACTTTACGACTTAGATGTTTTAAAGCATATACTTTCTATTCATGTGTGTAGTTCACGACTTAAGTGTATTTGAGTAAATGAATCACTTTTTCACTTACTGATGTAAGGAACAAAACAAACCCTAAACCCCTTTGCACCTTTACATCACATCCATCTGACCCTTTTTCCATCAACTGAAAACTCATCACCATGGGAAAACACATCCAAGATAGCAAAAACGGAGAGAGGTTATTGTAGAGGATCCCAACACAATCCCATAGCCTTAGATGAAGAGTCTGTAGGAATCATGGTTTCTGAGAAATAGAGATTCAAAGATTACTGCATTTTAGCACTTTGGACTCTTAAGGGAAATCGTCAATTCAATGTAGCTCAGAGTGATTCGACGTATTTGGGTGAAAAAGAGGACCATCCCTAGCATAAACATACCCATCCAAACATTTTGAAAAGCTATGTTTGGCCCTACGAGTTGCAAAATGAAAGTTGCACCACTTTGCAACTTTACACTGCTTGCATTTGACAACTTTTTCCTCAACTGAAAAACTCATCACCGCAGAAAAATGCCTCCGAGATAGAAAAAACTGAGAGAGGTTATTGTAGAGGGCTTCAACATGATCCCATAGCCTCAGATAGAGAGTCTATAGGCATCATGGTTTCTGATAAATATCCCTTCAAAGATTGTTTCCTTTTAGCACTTTGGACTCTTAAGGGAAATCACCGATCCAATGTAGCTTGGAGTGATTCGGTGTATTTGGGTGTAAAAGAGGACCATCCCTAGCATAAACGTACCCATCTAGACATTTTGGAATAGTTCATTTGGTCCTATGAGTTGCAAAATGAAATTTGCACCACTTTGCAACATTACACTGCTTGCATTTGACAACTTTTTCCTCAACTAAAAACTTGTCATCGCAGGAAAATGCCTCTGAGATAGCAAAAAATGAGAGATTTTATTGTAGAGGGTCTCAACACAATCCCATAGCCTTAGACAAAGAGTCTATAGGCATCATGGTTTCTGAGAAATAGAGATTCAAAAATTATTGTCTTTTAGCATTTTGGACTCTCAAGAGAAATCGTCGATCCAATGTAGCTTAAAGTGATTTGGCATATTTGGGTGCAAAAGAGGACCATCCCTAGCGTAAATGTACCCATCCAAACATTTTGGAACAGTTTGTTTGGTCCTACAAGTTGTAAAACGAAAGTTGCACCACTTTGCAACTTTACACTATTTGCATCTGACAACTTTTTCCTCAATTGAAAACTTGTCACCGAGGGAAAAAGCCTCTGAAATAGCAAAAATCGAGAGAGGTTATTATAGAGGGTCTCAACATGATCCCATAGCCTCAAACAGAGTGTCTATAAGCATCATGGTTTTTGAGAAAAATCCCTTCAAAGATTGTTGTCTTTTAGCACTTTGGACTCTTAAGGGAAATCATCGATCCAATGTAGCTCAGAGTGATTCGGCATATTTGGGTGCAAAAGAGGACCATCCCTAGCATAAAAATACCCATCCAGACGTGTTGGAACATTCTGTTTGGTCATACGAGTTACAAAATGAAAGTTGCACCACTTTGCAACTTTACACTGCTTGCATCTAAAAACTTTTTCCTCAACTAAAAACTCGTCACCGCGGGAAAATGCCTCCGAGATAGAAAAAACTAAGAGAGGTTATTGTAGAGGTTCTCAACACAATCCCATAGCCTCAAAAAGAGACTCTTTAGGTGTCACAGTTTCTGAGAAATAGCCCTTCAAAGATTGTTTCCTTTTAGAACTTTGGACTCTTAAGGGAAATCGTCAATCTAATGTAGCTTGAAGTGATTTGGAGTATTTGGGTTTAAAAGAGGACCATCTCTAGCATAAAAGTACCCATCTAGACGTGTTGGAATAGTTTGTTTAGTCCTACTAATTGCAGAATGAAAGTTACACCACTTTGCAACTTTACACTGCTTGCATCTGACAATTTTTTCTTCAACTGAAAACTCGTCACCGCAGGAAAACGCCTCCAAGATAGAAAAATTTGAGAGAAGTTATTGTACAGGGTCCCAACATGATCTCATTGCCTCTAACAGAAATTTTGTAGGCATCACGGTTTTCGAGAAATAGCCCTTCAAAGATTGTTGTCTTATAGCACTTTGGACTCTTAAGGAAAATCGTCAGTCCAATGTAGCTTGAAGTGATTCAGCGTATTTGGGTGCAAAATAGGACTATCCCTATCGTAAATGTACCCATTTGTACATGTTGGAACAGTCTATTTGGTCCTACAAGTTGCATAATGAAAGTTACACCACTTTGCAACTTTACACTGCTTGTCAAAATTGCAACTTATTGTCAAATGATGGAAGTTCAAGAGTCATCTTGTTGTAGTTCATTGGAAAACAATTGGAAGTTGTTTGTTCATGGCCCAATTAGGTAGGAATTAGATGTTAGAAGGGTTTGGGAGAGCAGCGGAGGTCAATCGAGGTTTGGGTATGATGCCCTAGATGCGAAAAGTGTGGTTTTTGAGTGAAATTGGGAGGTTTGAGGGTGTTAGTGATTGAAATTTATTGGGAAAGCAATTTCTAAAGGTGTATTAAGCATATGTAGACTTCTATAAACATTTTTGAGGTGTTGTTTGAGTGAGATAAGTGTGGAAATGCATACTTTCAATTAACCCCCTTATAATCTAGGCAAAATGAGGGTAAAATGACTAAGTGACTTAGATGGAATTTACAAGGATGATAGTTGTGGAATTTGGATGTTTATAGACTGGTGAGATACTTTCCAAAGGAATCTTGGTGGGGCAGCAGTCTTAAAGAGGAGTTGTTTTGCAAATTTCGGCTAATTAGAGCCCTGTTCGACGTAATAGTTCAATTTTAGTGGGGTTGTTCCAAAACAAACACATTAAGTTTTAAGATATGTTAAAGGGAAGGGTAATGGTGTCTTTCACAACCTTTTTTTTGTGGGTTTGAGTTGATTTTGTGAAGATATTGATTCTTACTCAAGATGATTTTATACCTTTTACATTTTATTATGCTTCAATGAACATTAAGTGACATTGATTTTTATCCAGATGATTATATTACTTTTGAATGAACACTGGTCTGATTAGGTTAATTTATGAACATTTCCAAAATATGTCGGCCCCTGCTAACCAGGATGCCTCTTTGTCGTTTGAGGAGGAAGATACTAAACCTAGCTGTTCGGAGTATAAACCTAATTTGAGTTTGGTTAGGATGGTCCTGAATCCACCCTCTGTCCAGACTGGCATAATAACCCAAATCCGTGATCCCCAGTTTGATAAAGTCAGCCCTGCTTCTAAGCCTGGAAGTGCTACTCCTAAAGCTAAAGGTGTTGGAGTGAATCCTCCTTTCAAAAACCTTGTTGCGTATTCTGAAGATTCCCCTGATTCTGAGGATTCTGGCTCTAATAGTAATTCTTCCTCTGTTTCCCCATCGATGGATAGAGAGGTCAGAACTAGGTCCCCTGGTGCCTCTGACTTTGCTAAAAGTTGCTTCAATCTTGAAAGGGATTCTTCTGTTGATTTTCTGGGTATAGCTAAGAATAATGTTGCGGACCATTTCAAATTGTCAAAATGGGTTTTTCATGAAATTAATGAGCTCAAAATAAAAAAACTGGGCCCTATAGAGTAAATTAGAAGAAATGGGAGCTAAGGTTTATGCATTATGCAAGAAAGATGTTGAGAGTAATGATAACATTGCTAGCAAAGAGATCCAGGACAATGCGGGTAAGGACAGATGGATTGAAATTGAATTTGAAAAAATGAAAAATACTGTGAAAATAATTACTAAACAGAACAACAGGATGGCAAGACATAATGCCATCATCATCAACGCTATGACTGAAAATTTGGAAAAAGCTCAACAGGGGTCTTTGGTTGTCAACTTGGAAGAGGTGAAAGGAAAAAACCAGGAAGATGACATTGGGATTTCAAAGAGAACCAAGGACAATTTGAAAAGGAAGGCACCCCCCACACCAAATATGATTCAAACTTTCAAGAAGGGTGTCCAGGATATGTAGGACCTGGAGGCTGAGACTGAGTCTGTTCTGAAGACTCTGGGTTAGCTGTTGCTGGTTTTTCGGCCTGCGTTTCAGCTGGTTCTTTGTTTGATCTTCCTGGCCTTTTTTGGCTGGCTATTGTTCCTTCTGGTTTTTTCTTTTATTGCAGCCTGTTTAGTCTGCTGAACTTTTTTGTCCTCTTTCTTTTGTTGTAAACTTGGTGGTTTCGGGTCCCTATAAAACCCATTTTTTTCCTTTATCAAAAACATGAAATGCATTTCATTAAGTTGTATCCACTTTTCATTAATTTTAACTTCTTTTGAAATAAAAATCAGCTGCACACTTCATTACACAAGTTTAAAAAACAAAATAATGTCAAATGTAAATTCATTCAACAAAGCTTGAAATCATGAGTATTCTCAAAATGAGTGTTTGATAAGAATTTATTGGTAGACATGTATGAAAAATGTGGTACAATAGAAAAGGAAATTCATTTTTTTGAAAAATATCCTCAAAGAAATAGATGGATTACCAATTGTAATTCATAAGCTCTATTAAAATGTTATTTCGTTAATCTATAACATACATTATCAATCATAAATTTAAACAATTCTAAGATAATTATACATTCCATTTTGAAAATTCAAAGTAGAAATACATGCACACGAGGAAAAAATTAGATCGAATATCAATTCTTATATATCAAACTGTAGAATAATTGTGTTTGTGCATATACAAATTTGGCATATGTCTACTCAGAACAAGTTTTACAATTTTTACAAATTGTGGCATATATGCCATCTCAAGATCTATCAAACCCTAAGTACATGTCAATCTATATCATATCCTAATCTTGTGTTGGACCATCAAAATGAAGCCTCCTCGAAGAAGTTAGATGCTTTGCAATTTCCTGTACAATAACATTTCAAACCACAAATTCGATTATGTGAATGGTTGACAAGATAGACTAGTAAATAGAAACTTATATACCATCATTTATAAATTGCAAATTTAACATCAAAATCAGTATACATGTACTATATTATATCAATAATGCAATTCTTGTTTACCTCAAATCTTTCTCTCTTTTCTGCAAGATGTTCTACATATGATTGTCCCTTAGGATGATCAGGAGTCCTCGTATAAAGTAATGGTCTCTCACTCATCACAATGTTGAGTCGAACAAAGGAATATAGCAAATAAAATAAAAATGATACAATTTAAAATATAATTTTTGACAAATAATCATATCTACTAATCACATATCTACTCTTATCTAAACGTAAATGATCTATAATATAAAATAAACACATACCTGTTGTGATGCTATGACACTAGATGGGCTCATAGTGGATGGATCAGCTAAGATGGTTTCTTGTATAAAAAATGACAAGAATGCAAATGCACATGCACATATAAATATAATGTCAACAATAAAAAAGATATATACCTGTTGTGCAACTTCATCCAATGGGTCAGACTCGGTCAACAAGGTTGTATAAGAACCAAGTTGTTGCATAAAAAGAAAAGATTACATTAGACTATAAATATGAGTAGTACATGTATTTAAACATAATAGATTTCAAAGATTAACATCTAAAATAACAATTTAAATTATTTATCGTGTATTGATTGTCTAAGGAAAATGAAATGGCAGTATGCGTAGCCTGCTGCACTTCCGACAACTGCTCCTCTGTCAACAACTGTTAAAGATTACATCACATAAACATATATTAGTACAAATATCCTTCATAAAATATGAAAGAGTTTACATAAAACACACTATGAAATTTCTTTAAGACTTACCGGTCCTCCCATATCATCCCTGGAAGTCGATGTCTCTCTTGAAAATGCTCCACTTTGTGCTCTATCAACTCCTACATCTGGCATATCATGAACCTCAAATTCGGATGTGTCTATGGGAGCCTCAGTGGACCGTTAGAGAGTACCAAAACATAAATAATTGCACGTCATGCAACGATGAGGCACACAAATATGTCCCAAAGAGGATGGTGTACTAGTGGGAGTTGATGGCTATGTACCAGTGGGAGCTGCTACAGCAAGTGCACCACCATCATGTTGGGATGTATTAGGTGCAACACCACCATGATGGGATGCACCGTCAAATGGTTGCACAACATGATGGCTCTTCCTCACCAAATCATCACTCAACGAATTTAATGCATAAATGCTTGAAGTTCCTGCATCTACAGCAATCTCAGGGTAAGGTAGTGGAGTCAGAGTAGCAATAGGTGGAGGAGGATGAACTGGGGTGACTCAGTGTGTCGTAGGTCTATCCTATGGCATCCCTCTACCAACACTCTGGAAATCTCACATGTCAAAGTAATTGACATGTTTCCCTAGCACAAACTCAGCATATAATTTTCGGAGAAAATACTGAGGGACATCAAGATTGTTGTTGGGTGGTTTATCAAAAACCATCCACCAACATCTCCAAAAATTATCTAATATTCCTCTATGGGTGCACCATTTAATTGAAAATTTTGGTTTTCACACATTAACAGGTTGTCCAATTCTCTAATCTATGAATAACTAGGCTAATTGGGCTTTTTCAATATCAAGAGCCTTCACCTCATCATACAATAACCCATCAGCATAAAATTATCTCTGTTGCTCTCGCCACTGTGCAAATCTATTATGCTGAGTTGTCAAAGTTTGAACATTTACAATGATTGTTTCCAAAGTGCTTTTCATATTTGATAGTCCATTGAGTGTCTCATAGATTTGACATACTTTTCTAATTGGTCTAAATTTCTATGAATAGACTAGTATATTGTTGGCACATTTTCATTCGGAAACAATGGTTGCGGTGGAGGATTTGGAGGGTATTCATTTTCTGTAGGATTAGGGTTTTCATTTTGTGCGAGAGGGTTTTCATTTTGTGTGGGGTTAGGATCTTCATTTTGATCCATTTTTAACCTGTTAATTGATAGTAAAAAAATTAAAATTAACAATGGTTTTAATCTAATAAAAAATTATCAAATATACCCTATTTTTGACTAAAAAAAAAAGAAAAATGAATAAAAATTGAAAAAATCAAACATACCTTACAAATTTGATGATTTTTTTGGTAATTTGACCTCTCCCAAATGGATATCTAAGTCGCACTTTAAAAACCCACGCGCACGCACTGTAGAAATATAGCTCTCAAATTTTTTTTGGTCTGTTTATAATGTGAGAAATGGATATCCATTTATAACAGATATTTGTTTCTTGATTTACAGCCTTTTTAAATAAATGGTCAGGTCCAAGACCCAACCATGGTGGTTTTTTTGAAATATCTATTATTTAATATAATATGTATTATATTAATTTTAATATAATACATATAAATAATATAATACATATTATTATATATAATATATATTATATATATTATAATAATATCAATATTATATAATATAATATAATATTATAATATTATATTAAATTATAATATTATTATAATATAATATATATATTATATTATTATAATATAATATATATATTATATTATATTATATTATAATATTATTATAATATAATATATATATTATATTATATTTATAATATTATTATAATATAATATATATATTATATATATAATATATTATATAATATATATATTATTTATATTATATTTATTATAATATTATGCGAACCCCAATCCTAGTACGCAAAACAACATGAATAAACGAGTTAAATAAGATGTGCAAGCTAAAACAAGGATTCCCCATGAAATCCATTTACAACATTCAAACTAGGAAGAAAATATTGAAGAACACAATGGAAATGATAAAACAAAGAATGAATCCTAATTTAAATGTGCAAACTCATGTTCCCATGGGGGAATTGGTGCCAATTTGATGTGAAAATTGGCCCTTTCCCAATTCCTAAGATGCAAGCTTGATATGTTGAAGATGATTGATCCACTTTTGATTGTGAAGATGAGAGCTCCAAGCCAAAATCTACAAAAAACCTAGCTAAGACTCAAGATTGAAGGGATGAAAATGGCTAAATATTTTAGCATAATAACTTTGCATAATTTGTGGATGATCAAATGAAGATATGAGCTCTTTATTTATAGAATGTCAAGATGGATGAATGTCCAAATTTGAGCAATGTGGGACTAACATTCATCCAATGGCATGATGCCAGTTGTCAATCTATGAATGGATGGAGGATGTGCAAGATTTGGGGATTGTGCCAATAAATGCATAATTTTGAATTTCAAATTTGTTGAAATGACTTGTAAGAGGGAAGGGAAAATGCAATAAATGCCACTTGGCTCAAGGAAAAGGACATGTAAGATGAAGTTATTGCCTTGTTGGATGTACATGTTGACTTGGAATTTTTGAATTCAAATTGAGAGAATATTCCAAAAGATGCCTTGTGAGGAAAATAGAGATTTAATAAATGAATTAAATCTATTTTCATGTGCAACTTGCATTATCTAGAGGATGGGACATGAGATGAGATTAAATTAATCAAGGGTAATTAATTTAATGAGAGAGGTTAGATGATGTGACCTTTTTGACTCAAATTTATGGATTTATTTAAATCAAAAGAGGGAGGAATATGACAAGAGATTAATTAAATAAGGATTTTGATTTATTTAATTAAAAGAGATGGTGTTAGATTAAATCAAATAAGGTTTTAATTTATTTAATTTAATGCATAGACTTTGGAGATTTAATCAAATAAATTGATTATTTAATTAAATAGGGATAATTAGATCAGATGAATTGATTTAATTAACAAGAGGGAGTGACTTAATTAGACAAAATGATTTATTTAATTAAGGGATGAAAGTTGATGAATTTAATCAGATAAGGAGATTTGATTAAATGGTTAGACCAAGGGATGATTCAGGAAGAAATGATGTTAGTAGTCGAGATCGGATGAACAATGTCAATCAGTATATTTTACGTGTCTACATTTTTTCCCTCTTTGAAGCAATGCACTCGTTGTGTTGGTTCAAAGAATAAACAATCTCGATCAAAGCCAAAAAAAATCATTATTTAAAAACCTGCCCAAGAGGAAACATGCCATTATAATGCCCCCATGAGAGATTGGACGAAAATTTTAATTTTTTGGGTGATCTTGCAAAAAAAAAAGAGGACAAAGTACCCAATAGGTTTGAAAGGGCTCCGGGAGGCTAAAAACGTGTCTAAACGCAATAAAATGATAAAAAACAAGCCTCGACCAGACAAAAATAGGTTTGGGGTCCAAAACCCTAGCAGGACAGCCATTCAGGGTTAAAAACCCTAATTTTCATGCTTAAATGGGGCCCGAAGGGTCACTTTCAAGTCATTTTCAAAAAACCTCCAATAGTAATCTCGAGATTTGAGCTTAGACCTCCTGACGATATGGCACAACGATAGCTTCCTCTTCACATTTTGGATCTAGTTCAGACGTACCAGCGGCCACCTAGCATTGGGGCACCAGTAAGTGGTCCTTACCCTAGCTTCGTCTTTCATTTATTGCTTTAATTAATGCTTTAAAGAGTCGATCCGCTTGTAGTGGCACTATATAATGCTGCTCAGAAGTCAAACTGCTCCGCTGGGAGGGAAATTGCACCGCGGCAGTGCGATTTTTCTCTTTTCAGCCCTAGCGTCAGAGTTTGATTAAAATCAAACTGTGACGCCATCACGGGTTGCACCGCTATTGAAGTTTTTTGAACGCTTAACAAAGGATTTTAAAAAAAATTTAACATGGTGACCTTCCTTGATGTAGGACATGGCGAGGGAGCTCTACTCTCGGGAGCATAGGTCGCGAGACCTAGCTAGCTACTTTGCGGGACCTGAGCGACAGGGACCAGGATCGACTCCAGATTGCGGGGTTGTGGCACATTGCATATGTGGCCCCCATCCGCACTCACTTGGGGATGCTATCATTGTTGGTCGAGAGATGGCACAGCGAGACATCCTCGTTTCATCTTCCCACTAGTGAGGCCACCGTCACTCTAGAGGACATTTGGCGGATTTTATGATTGCCTATTCACGGTCGCCGGGCGATCTTCGACATGGACGAGGGGCGCGAGGTCTGCTTCCAAGTCCTTGCTACTGATGAGATTTTCTTCTACGAGGGGTAGATAGAGCTTGAGCGACACAGGATCCTAGCACACCCTACCACTGGGTGATTGCAGCGATCATTTCGGGCATTGTTGCCCCTAACAGATGAGGGCGATACTTCAGTCCCGGCTGGGGATATTGCTGGGAGCCGATGGTCCGAGACAGGCTGGTTCATTTCGCATGGGGGCATGTTATTCTCACATCACTTTACAGAGTTCTCCATAAGTACGTTTATATGGATGGCAGAGCACTGGGAGCAGGGGTGACTCTACTTCACGTCTGGGCATGGGAGCACATTGTTGTGTTGCGGTCGCGGATCGTTTTAGTTTTGATGGGGCTAGACGATCCCCTCGTGGCACGATACAGAGGTGGTGTGTCTTTCACTCATACCGGCGAGCATGGGATCTCCTACTAGAGGAGAGTCTTGGATGAGATACAGGTTTTCACCTGGAGACCCTACCTTGGTCGGCCCAGATGGGTCAACGATGCCGATCAGATATTTTGCTGCCGTCAGGACTGGTATATGCAGGGGTGAGAGCATACCATGCTCGAGAGGTACCTACCTGGGCGCGTGCAGCGTCATTTCAAGGAGCCGCAGGATCATCCTGATGACGATTATGTAGTTGTCTTTGCCCGCACCATGACACAAGTTTTATGGGGGTGATATATTCCTACTTCAGAGGCAGTGGACAGTTTTTGATAGCTGGTAGCCCAGCCATGGGCTTATGATCAGGGGCTAGTAGATCCAGGCACCACTCAGGCCTACAGGGATTGGTTTCGGCCTCCGCTTCGGTTGACGATTCCAAGTGCAGTCCCAGATCTATGAAGAGTCAGAGGCAGAGGGGGAGGACGAGGACGGAGAGCCGAGATCCAACAGGACCCGCCACTAGTGCCTCCAGTCCAGCCAGTGCATGGAGATGTGCACATGCAGGACCAGCAGCAGGAGCCACCACGAGACGAGGATCAGCCTCGGGTGCAGCCACAGGTGCAGTCAGCGGGTTAGGCGGATACATGGGATGCTTTGATTGCGTAGTTGCAGGCCCAGGTTCAGACCGTGACAACTGGAGAGATTAGGCGAGGGATGAGAGAGAGCAGCTCAGGGCCGAGAGGGATCAAGTCGTGCAGCAAAGACAAGCTGCGGAGCTACAAGAAGCTACTAAGCTAGGCCGCAGACAGTAGATAGAGAGCATGACAGCCTCCTCCTCCCAGGGTATAGTGTCAGTTCGGTCCTATAGGGATGTCGTCTGAGAGGCAAAGTATTACCGACGGTCTTATCACGAGGCCGTACCTAGAGCAAAGTGGGTCCCAGAGTACTCAGAGCGGGCTAGCCACAGACTAGCAGAGGGTCACGGTGACAGGGGCGAGGGCAGCATCCACAGGGACCGAGCTTGATTGAGATGTTATGATACTTTTTGCACCTTATGGGCTCATTTTTTATAGCCCCGATGGGCCTTTTGTACTGATTGACACATATGTACAATGATCCGATTTATTCTTTGTATTATGATAGTGACGTTATTGATGATATATATATGAGCCGATTGATGATTTTGATGTGATGCATTGTGTTCTCTTTATGTATGATTTCACTTCTATATGGTGTGGATGCTTTTATTTCTGATGATTTATGCATTATGATTATGAGTAACAGATCTATTTTATGTTAACCTATGATATGAAAATGTGATGATCTATTTATGATAATGCAAATGCGATGGTCTATTTATGATAATGCAAATGCGATGGTCTAATATATGAAATGATATGATCTATGGTGCACATGTGAAATGATATGTAAATTGTGCTTATGAAATGTTTATGAATGGATGCATATATGCTTTGTTTGTAATGAATTTTGTACATTTATGCCTATGTGGAATGATTTATGCAATGAATGTTTTATGATGTTATTTATGAGATGATATGGATGATGAAATATGAATGCGATGGTCGTGATATGATGCAAATGAAATGGTGTTAATGCATAATGAGATGGTTTTATGAGATGCTTAGAGTAACAAATGTTATTATCCTAAATGTATTAAATGATGATGTAATGTATGTGATGCATTTAATAGGATGCAATGTTATGTTAATGCGTAATGTAATATGAATGTAATGTGAATGTATTGTGGTGAGATAATGTCATGATGCTATGCAAGTATGTATGCCAATGAATTAAATGCCTATACACCTATTGTTTATGATTATGCAAAAATGATTATGGAATGCTTTTGTACATGCTATGCGATGATTTATATGATAATGGAAATGCGATGCAGTGTAATGGGTGAAATGCAATGAAATGGATGTACGTATCTATGAAGAATGTCTATGATAACTTGTTTATATGATGATTGAAATGCAATACGTATGTTTCCTATATGATACGTTTATGCAATATGCTAATGATTTGTGGATGCAGGATTAATGATGATATCGATGATCAACTGTCATAGTACCTTGTTAGTGCAGTTAGTAAGAAAAGAAGTCATTTCAACAAGACACAAGATGATGCAAATTCAAATGAGGATGATGATGTTGATTACTTGCCGAGGAATTGGGATTTTCAAAAGGGCCAAATTTTCTTATGTTTGATAACGCACGTGGTATGATGCATCAAGGTATAGGAAACCAGGATGGCGTTGTACTTAGTGTGATGTACTTTGACTTGACAAGTAGATAGGAGTATTCTTGCTCATACCTGACATACGGAAACCTTGCTAGGATGTACTTCAGAAGTTTCAAACACCTCGGACCAAAACATGGAAAGGTAAACCTATCCATGCAATAGTCAACAAGTTTCCCTAGACCTCCTCCATTCTTACCTAACAAAGCAAGTATTTGTTGAGGTTATATTACAAGAACGTCCAACAAGCATAATAGACAAAAAGATAATGATCATTGCCCCATTCCTATTTCTCTAAATCCCCTATTTTGGGATATCATTGAGAAGTCCTTGGAATGAGCGCAATAAGATAAATCAACAGATAAAGACAAAGTAAACAAAAAAGCTGATGTTCTTCAATACCGCTAACCAAAGGAGGATGTGTTTTCAAGGATAAGAACCGAAACTATTGCCAAAAGATAATGCCCATTGGAGGAAGGATTCATCCTAGGACATGTTAGTGGATGGTGGCACGTCATTTCATTTATCCAAAGTGTTCTAAAAGATGATTGATATGGGACCAATTTGGATGATGAGTTACCGATACAAAGAGATAACCAACTTGCTTATATACTGACTTAGACCTAAGACTTGACGTTTGGAGTTTTCACTTTGGAACTGCTAGGCTTGCCTCTAATTGTTTCACCAAAGGTTGAGGATGACGATCAGTTTATTATGAGTGGTGCTATTGCGGGTGCACGCGAGATGAGGTGGATGGGTTTTTTCAAATATTTGGATGTTTTTGGCATTTTACAATGTTTTGAGACTATTTTTTTGGTATTTTTTGGCATTTTTCAAATGTTTTGATTTTTGATTTTCCAATGTTTTTGGGATTTTCTAAAATTTTGACCAAGAGACTAACCTAAGGACCTATCCTAGGGGTCTCGGGAGTTGATCAAAAAATTATCCTTGCCTACGTTATACACACAGAGACCATGTAGTTCGACTGATGACTTGACTAATTTACAGATGAAGATATACATGATGAAATGTCAGTTTATTATGATATACTCCTAAACGACTGACCTAAGTGTCTCAGGGGACGATCAAAGATCAACCTTGCCTACATTCAAGCTCAAAGATGACGTTGTTCGACAAGATGACTCTGTTTTTGGCTTTTGATGATTTTTGACCTATTTTTTAGGATTTTGATATTTTGATGTTTTTGGATTTTCTAATTTTCTGACTTTAAGAATATACACGAATCCGATCCAATAAGAACATTCCCCCAGCGTGATGCAATAGACTACTCCGATAAAGGGAGGAAAAACTGACCGTGAGGATGGGCCAAGTAGTACTAGGAGGAATCATGATACGAACACAGGACCAAGCTATGGTGCGGATGCGAGTGGATGAGTGATGGATGGAGAGATGGATGATGGAAGGGAAATGGATGGATGATGCAAAACAAGCCGTAAAGATCCTGGTGGATGGAAAGTGCTTATTTATGCAAGGCGCCTATTTGCCAGGTTTTCACCAAGGTACTTTCTCAAAGTGCCACCAAAGTGGTTTTCACTAGAGGACGATTTTTTGCTTTACTATTTCAAATCCTTTTTCTGATTTTTTTGGATTTTTTGCTTTTTTTATTTTTTTGTTGTTACCAAGACGCCTGTTTGCCAGGTTTTCACCAAAGTAACCATTTTTTCAGGACATTTTCTAATTTTTTGGATTTTTTGGTTCTATACCTTGGAAGATTTAGGCATAAAATTTTTTTAGATGAGAGCTATTCATGGGCTCTTGTAGAGGTTCCCCTTCGGGTGTTGATAACTGATATGCCCTTGATTTGTAACTTGTTGTTATAAAGAATGGTCTCAACCAATTGGGTTCGAACTTTCCTTTGTTGCTTGGGTTTAGGACATTCTTCTGATTCTCTTTTAATACGAGTTC
>VDFB02000009.1:7756375-7786368 GCA_007258455.2 Sequoia sempervirens | reverse complement strand
CCCTTTCCCTCTCTCTCTCCCTTTCCCTCTCTCTCCCTCTCTCTCTCTCTCATGCCCACCCTCCACCTCCTAATTACTCTTAGGTATATGTGTGCAAAAATCGGATATCCGATTTATAGCACCAAAATATCACATTTTAAAATGTTTTTCAAATTAGATATTAGACATGAATTGGATATCCAAAAAAAATCAGATATCTGATTTGTATTACTTTGGCTTGGGAATTGCTATGGAGCAATGTACTGACAACCAACCCAAACAAAAGGTCAAGTCGGGATTTTCACGTTTTTTGGCGAGTTCATAACGCTACTTTTTTCATGTTGCCACTTTTTGGACCATCATGATTCTGCACATACCTAGGTCTAAATTAGGTAGTTTTAATTGCTAAGGTGGATCACTCCTTTCTTCGAAGGCCATACACTTATGATTGGGTCAAGTGTTCTTTTCTTTAGAAAATTTCTATTGCCTTTTTGATAGGTTAGTTATGATTTGATTAGATGGGTTATGAAGCACTTATTTCAAACAAATATCTTTATGAAAGAAGTATATTGGCATGAAATTAAATATGATTTGTATTCCAATGTAAAAACTACAAAGAATGGAAACAATTCTTTCAACACATAAACTAGCTATTATCATTAATTAAATGAAAAAGCTTACTCTATATTGGATTTAGGATGCACAACTAAAGAAATGATGATCTAAAGTGACATTTACCCTAGAGGGAACTAGAAATTTATATAGTATATAAAGAGAAACCAAAACCCACAACTACCCCTATTTTGAAGGAGTTTAGTTATCTCCCCTTCTTGATCTCACTAATATTGTCTAATTATTTTAAAGAGATGAAGGGTCATAACACAACTTTATTCAACCCATTAAATAGCTTGGTTAATGAAACTTGTCAAAAGCAACAAAACAATTGCTACATTTGGAATTTCATGTTGAATGAAGAGTGGTGACAATAATCTACTTATGGTTTAATAAAACACTATTTTTATAAGGAAGCGACATTAGAAGATAAGTGTTATATAGTTTTAATAAAACACTAATATAGTTTGCAACATATACTATTGTAGCAATGGCATGGATTCTTAGTTAATATATGGGAGATAGAGATAGATGGGAGAGATAGAATATATATAGGAGAAAGAGAGATGGAGATATATGGGAAGAAGAGAGGTGGAGATGAAATTAGATGGATAGGGGGATAGGGAGGAGGAGAGATGAGTGAAGATAGAGAGGGGAGATAATTGAGAAGATAGAAGGAGATAGAGAGGAGGAGAAAGGGATATAGATAGAAAGAGATAGAGAGAGGAGTGAGAGGGATATAAAAAGAGAAATAGAGATAGAGATATAGAGTAGGAGAGATGGAGTGAGAGATGGAGTGAATGAGAGAGGAAGGGGGGAGAGGGAGAGATAGCTCAATAGATAGAGGGGGGAAGAGGGAGTGACATAGATAGTGGGAAATATACAGATATAGAGAGCGACAGGGAGAGATATATAAATCACCCTCCCTATATCTCTATTTATTCATCCTTATCTCTTTATCTCTCTACCCCTCTCTATATCTTTGTCTCCCTTTCTATTTGTATGTTTGTCATTATCTCCCTCTCTCTCTATATTGTCTTCCCTATATTTATGTTTGTCTCCTTAAGTGTGCAATGGGTACATTGAAGAGGTCTTAAAGGAGAATTACCATATCTTTAATCAAATGGCATGCTACCTTGAGCATAACTCCCCAAGGACACATGCCATCCTTGGATTGTTGACATGAAACAACCAATCAAAATTTAGTTTCTCTCTCTCATATTAATATATATTATATTAATTATATTTTGTATTATATAAAAATATACTTATTAATTATTAATTATAGTAATTTTATACGTATTTAATAATTTTTTTAAAGAATATAATATATAATTATAATAAGTTTAATAATTATATTATTTATTATGTAAAATATAGCTAATATATACTTAACTATATTGTAGAATATTAAAACCTAAATGTACAAAATTTTCAACAATTAACATCTTATGGAAACCCTACTTGAAACTAGGTTGGCTCATCAAATTGGAGAAGTGAAAGGTCAATACAGTACTAGGAAAGGTTTAGATGATGAAACAAAGGTCCAATCACAGTCTTTGAGAAGAGTTTGGAGTAGTGAAAACAAGGTCAATGCCAGTAGGAAGTTTGGAGTTAAAACAAGGTCAATACCAGCGCTGACGAAGAGTTTGGAGGAGTGAAAACAAGGTCAATATCAGCGCTGAGGAACAGTTTGGAGGAGTGAAAACAAGGTTAATACCAACATCGAGGAAGAGTTTGGAGTTAAAACAAGGTCAATACTAGTGTCAACGAAGAGTTTGGAGTAGAGAAAACAAGGTCAATATCAGCATCGAGGAAGAGTTTGGAGGAGTGAAAACAAGGTCAATACCAACACCGAGGACAAGGTTGAGGGCACTCAAGGAAAATCGATGACCAAGGGGCAATGAGTATTGTAAGTTTGGCACCTCCATTCTCTTTAACCTTCAATTTTCATGCCTAGTTTCCAAATATCTTCTCGTACATTGGCACCCCTATTCTCATAAAATGGTATAAGATAAGACAGAAAAAATAAAATAGCTTAGTCTTTCACATTTTTATCCACCAACCTCAGGTCTTGGAAAAACTCCCATATTCTATCCACATCTTGGTTGAGGTCTAGGATTTCATCGCATGAGTTTGAAGCAATTGTAGACTTAGCCCAAGTATATGCTAGGCTAAGGTAGATCTAATGAATGGAAATAGAGGCATACAATTCTTCTTTAATACCTCCACCACAAACATATGCAAGGTGTTGGTTATTTTTACGGTAAGTAGGTTGATCTTCTAATCTACCTATGGAATTGCCAATTCTAATAAAGGGCAACTCGAAGGATTTGGACCAATTGATGAGGATTTGAAAGACCTCCTACACTTTGGGCTCTGCAAGACCCGAGAGGGTGATCCCTTAATGCATTTACAACCTCTGTACCATCATCATAAACAACATTAACAACAATAGATAATCTCATTTAATAGCTCAACATAATAGGATAATACCGAATAAAATTGGTTGTTTATCAATAATATCAACTATTTGGAGCATGAGATAACTACAACAAAATTTCACAATATAAGATAGGCGTGATTTTGCAATTTGTAGCAAGCTCTAGGTAAAGGAAAACAAATACTGAACCATACGAATAAGTACAACTTAGATCAGTGCCATATATCCATTGGAGTCAAATTTATAAGCATCTAAGGGTTTATGATAGATTTAACACATAACATATAAGATCCTTGATAACATTTCTTTACAATATCATCAATATGTATTCTAACCCAATAATACTTATCAAATCCTTATATAGAACATATCCACCTACAATCCCATTCAAGCATTTTAATTAATTCCTTGAATTAAACATAAAACAAGAATCATACACACCACAACAGTGAGATGAACGAAACAACCCTTGATCATTTTATTCAAAATTCAGATATGCTTGTACAATGGAGAGACATGAGTTCAAATTAATCATATCAATTCAAATGCCAGTACTGTCATAAAACATCCAATCCCCATGAATTTAAAACCTACTACAGAATGACTCAAAACCTAAATTGCATTTTCCCTAAAACCATCAGACTTTACAATTTTCTCTATAACTTCATCTAGACTCGACCAAAAATATCTAACTTGCTAACCCATACTTCTAGCCTTGAAATCCTTCTTATAGAAAAAGAAGGAGAAAAAAAGCATCGGGCCATAAAGCACACATGTCACCAGCCAATTGGACCACCTTGTGATATTCCAAAAATTTGTTACAACAACAATCTCCCCAGAGAATCTTCTTGTTCATCATTCCCGCTGAGAATGGTTGATGCAACAACAAAAACTTCAAGAATTATACGCCTAGACTGTCACCAAAAAACAAAACTAGAATCTATTGTAACTTTAACAGCTTATTTGTCAATTGTTAGCAGCCTACTCCTTTTCACTCTTCCTTAGTTAAATATACATTTACCCATTTCTGGTACTTTTCATCAATTGGCCAATCAAAATTGATCACCTCATTCACCTTGACACTATAAGGTTTGTACTTAACTGCCACCTGATTCACTTCTCTTTCAAAGACTCAGAGATGAGCTGGTGCTAATGATTTGTCATATGAGCTCACCAACAAATCATAATATGAGTTACCCTATTTTTGAGGGTTTTGTAGTTGAACATGATATAAAGGGGCTCTTACACTTTTTGTGATTACTGTAGCTTTTGTAAGAGGCCCCATGAATACTGTTGTAATTGTAGGATGCATAAATAGGGCATAGGATGAAAAATAAAGAAGGTATAGCTGTTGTCCTCAATAGTTTTGTGAAGAAAAGCATGTGAAATGAGAGGTTCAAGCCTAGGTTTCAACAAAACATGTATGAGAAATATGATTTTATGAATTTTTATCCATGTTCAGACCTAATGGGCTGTTTATGAACACTGAATATAAATGATATACATACACACACACACACATATATATATGTATGTATGCATGCATGCATGTATGTATGTATGTATGTATGTATGTATGTATGTATGTATGTATGTATATGTATTTTAAAATGTAAATGTAAATGGACTGGATGCTCTCCTAGAACAATAAATGCAACATATCATTAAATAAATCTATATCTATGTATATAAATGTGTATTTCTAAATGCAAGTGTAAATGCAAAGAGCATATGGTTTTGTAATGTTATAGATACAACATATCCATAAATTAATGTAATTGAAATTATAAAGTCTTCAACACATATAATATGAAATCGATGAAACTATTAAACTACATGAGAAATAAATGAAAACAGTAAATGCATATGTATGTGTATTTGTAAATGTAAGTGTAAAATAAATAAGAATAATGAAAATTATAAAAGAATACAAGGAAAGGTCTCCTCCCTTGTTGGTAGTGATAGCCTCCTCCACACACAACCCTTAAAAATTATGAATAGAGAAATATAATCTTTGAAGAACTCAAAGTTGATTCTCTCCTACCTGATGCAATTAGTCATTTTATCCTTACAAACATTTATAGTGATTACTAGAGGCACATAGACCAATTCTTCATAATAGAAGAATTTGATCATACTTTCCAATGATAGCATTATGAGAAAATGTTAGGTTAAATGAATAATTCCTAGCTAAGTTCTTTAAATCATGTCCAACTATATAAGAGAAGACCATTGTTATGTGTACTTGGATACCATGGAGAAAGGCTCTTTAGGCTCTTTCATCAATCATCTACCTTAAAACATACCAAAGTCTCTAATAATTAGACATAGGAAGATTTAATATGACTTAAAAAAATTTATTGCCAAAGCATAAACTTATGATGACTTAACTAGGCCTAGTACACATTCCCTCCCATTAACCACTTAGAGATATGGAAATTAAATGTAAATTTGCTGCTATTTTTAGTCATGTAGGTGTCCAATAAACCACTTGGTGGTGTTTCCCTTCAAGTTTATTTACTTGAATGAAGAGAAAAAGTCCTTTGATTACAATTAGAGAATACATTTGAGGCCTTGGTTGTGTAACTGGTGGACCATAGTCACATTTAACAATTGTTACAAAGTTTGGGAGTTAAAATGTTAAGTAGATTTGATTTGTGATGGACACATTTGGATGGTAGTAACAATAGCTTGCAATCTATCAAGACTTGATTACCTTATAACCTGTGAAATTCTAGCGATGAAATGATAGATTAATCATAATGTCACCTTAGGATCACATCACCATGAAAGAACTTCATCCAACATCCTTATGAGTGCAGGTACCACCAAATAGGTATTTGTCAAATCTATCTTCTTCGAGTGAGGGAGATTCAGGAAGAGAAGGAAAGCGAGACATGTAGTATGTCTAAAAGAGGGAGATTAACTAGAGGTCAATAGATTAGAAGAAAATTTTGTAAACGCATGGAATTTTTTCTTGCTGAAGGGGGGTCATGTTCTTATGATGATGAGAGCATAGGCGATGTCAAGGTGCTCTTGAGGTACAAACATCTACAAAAATAATGGGTACCCAAGGAACTTCCTCCAATAAACACTGATTTTTGTGTCAACGAGAGGATATATCACATAGCACCATCGTCATTACATGGTTTGGGCCTATTTTGCTGCATGGACGACATAAAGGTCTGTTACGACAAAGTTACTGAATTGATGGAGTATGTCGGACCCTGTTATAGTTACAAAGATTGGATGCAACTGGTTCGATATACATGAAGTATGTGTAGGTATGCACTGTCAACAAATTATATACAGCTAAAAGATAAGGATCAAAATAAAGGAGTGGCTATGTACATTGACGGAAGGCCAAAAGCATTAGGGAATATTGTAGGGTTTATAAACAGTACACGACCTGGGTCAACAAATAAGTAACCCAATTGCATATTCGAGGCGCACGAGGGAAACCGTGTATTTGTATGTGTGATAAAATCAATAACTACAGTGGAAGATTTGCTAATCGATTACAATTTGAATCGCTTGGTTACAAAAATAGTTACTATGGGGGTGGTATGTACTATGTACCATTTTACCCAACCTCCAATTAATAACTCCAATATACCATTTTATTCTTATGTTTTTTTTCGTAAGTCTATTGGTTTCATTTTGATAATGTTTTTTTATATTTAATTTTTGTCACAGCGGGATATTGATCGTACGGAGAAGGCTCCAGCCCAGAGCACAGATCGCAATTTATCTTCATGCGCTTCTAC
Organism: Sequoia sempervirens; assembly: GCA_007258455.2. NCBI lineage: Eukaryota > Viridiplantae > Streptophyta > Pinopsida > Cupressales > Cupressaceae > Sequoia > Sequoia sempervirens. The sequence continues at coordinate 7,779,567 of VDFB02000009.1, read as the reverse complement.
TCGACAGGTTTACCTCATTTTAATTGTACAAATTAGATATGAGCAAAATGTTTTATTATTATGTTGTTTTGATAAGATTATTGGGTTAATTTCGATAATGTTTTTAATATTCTTGTTGCAGTCGACTGATCGGGGAAAGGCACCAATAGTAGATGAGAGCATCGATAGGGAGGTGCAATCAATATTATGTGATGATGACATTTCTTATTCAACAAGCCCTCTTGATATGATAAGGAAGACCCAAAAAAAATGCAATGAAGAAATCCTTAAGTTGTTATTCATAGTGCCTCAAACAAATGAGATAAGAGAGAGGGTTAAAATATTGACTGAGAGATCACAAAACTTGCAAGTAAGTTGTCATGAGGTCTTTAATTATAACATAAGTTCATTCATGGTTTTATATTTTGTACTCTTTTATGTCATGAACTAAAATATTTTTTTTTTTACAGGATTTTTTGCATCCTCATGATGCTCCTGGCCACGATCAGGGTACTGCAAGTGCTGCCCGAGGAGTAGGGGTTGGTACAAGTTTCCATCATGATCTTCTTGTGCATACATCACATCATCTGACCCCCATCATCTGTGCCTATATTGTCGTCTGAAATGTCAGCAACACATACCATGAAAGCATCAGTTAGTGCACCCTCTGGTGGGGAACACATGCCAGGACATGCATCGGGACATGTACCTAGGGATGCAAAGGCCACTAGTACTGGTGATATTTTAGCAGCATTTCTTGGATCTTCCCCTATTACTAGTACAAGAACATTGCTAGTCACATTTTTGGTGATTGAGGATTTCGTTCCCATAAAGATAGAGAAGGTCCTAGGTACTTTAAAATGTTTTAATTATTATTATATATAATCCAATTGAAATTTACTTATTGATCGCATGATCCCATGATCATTTTGCATGAAATGATGTTTTTTATAAACATATAAGTGATATTACATTGGAGCTCCTTGGGCCCACCATACGTACACGATGGAATGCCCAAAATAAAGATTTAAAAGATGAGCTCATTAACTGTTTAGTTGTGCTCTTCGGTGATAAAACATTCAACTGTTCAACCAAGGTCCTTAAGAAAGTTGGTACCTATCTAAAGTATGTGAGGGACCAATATAGGTCACATTTAGAGAAGAACAAAAAGTATGAGCATCCCCCCATGATTCCAGAGAGGGAGTGGAAGGACCTGGTGTCGAATGGAAAGGAGAAGGTTGAAAAGAAAAAAGGAAAGACACCACCGGGCCAAGGAAGGTATGTGACACTATCAACAATGTAATTATATACTGATTACTCTTTCTTTTTACATAATCTAACGTATTTCAAACTTTTCATAGGCTGATTGACACATTGAAGGAAACAAAGGCAAGACTAGAAAAACACGGGCAACACAAACTTGGCTCTAGTGGTTATATGAAATTAGCAGCACGAATTGTAAGTATCAATAAATGAAATATAGTATCCAAATAATAAATTGAAAACAATTTTGGTTTTATCACACCATAGAAGCAAAATTCATGATCTTATACAAAAATGTAGGGCTCTAAATTCAACAGAGTTCCCACAGAAGATGATTTGAAGATTGCCTTCCAGCAAGGCTATGGAGTCATGGCTGAACACCTAAGAGTCTTGACTGGATAAACACAACCTTCCACTACATCTGACACACAGGTAAATAAACTCAATAAAGTTTATTTAAAATTGAATACTTGTGCAATCTATTCAATATTAATTTCCACCATAAAGTAATTACATGCCTATTTGTTTTAAACATTCAAGCAATTATAATATTGCACATGACATTGGAATGCAGCCTAGTGAGGGTGGATCACAACCTGTAGATGAAGGTCATGGTGTGCATCCCAGTACTTTAGAGCATGTAGAGCATGATCAACATGTTGAGCATCATCAGGCTAGCGAAGATCAGGAACATGATGTGGCCCCATCAGGTAAAGAAGACCACTCTAAAGTTCTTTTAAACATATTTAATTGCAATTGGTGTATTAATTAATGTAACCTTTCATGTTTCAACTTTAGAGCATGTAAAGCATGATCAGGTTAGAGAAGATCAAGAAAATGATGTGGCCCCATCAAGTAAAGATGACCACTCTCATGTTCTCTTAAACATATTTAATTTCAATTGGTGTATTAATTAATGTAACCTTTCGTGTTTCAACTACAGATCGTGATTTAGAGGGTGTTCAACATGTTGAGCATGAGTCTATAAAAAAAGTTCAGGAACATGATGTGGACCCATAAGGTAAAGAGAACCACTCTAATTTTCTTTTAATTAATGAAATACTTGTAACAATAATAATAAAACATATCAGTTTAACATTTCTTTCTTATTGCAGCAGACCCCCCTTGCAGCGGCGTCCACGTCATGAGCAAATGACTAGGCATACATTAAGATCACGAGCAGAGGGAAACACAACTAAAGGGGGGACATGTATTGATTTAGAAAATGATACTCCACTTCAGATTTTTGTAGCTTTAAAAAAGAAATAAAAAAAAAGTGATTGTAATCATATCATGACAACCATATTTTTGATAATATGTAAAAACTGAAAGAATGAATATTATATGTTAATGAATGAATGAATGTTATATATTATTAATGGATGAATGAATGAATGTGATATGTTATTAATGGATGAATGAATGATTAATGTTATATGATTGGGTATAGGGAATTGAGAGTGATGTGAGGGGGGGGGGGCAGGGGCCAAATGAGCTTCCACCGTCACGTGGTTGGCCATGTTAAGTAGAGAATATTAAACTATTCTCCAAACAAAGAGAAGCTCAATAAGGTAATGCACTTTTCAATATAAGAAATGCATCGTTTGAAGCATCAAACCAATATGCAAAGATGAAAGAAAGTGCTAACTTTTCACTATGGTGGAAAAAAAATGATTCTTTATACCCTGAATCCATGCTCTGCATCATAATTTGAAGTTGTTTCCATTCCAATGTTCTGAGTTTAGTTTGTTTGTATGGCTTTGTATGAATACCACATTGTTTTGTGTGTGGATTTGGTTTCGAAGCTTTGTTTCTTCTATTTTTAGTGGTGACATAACTCTAAAATTTGACTTTTGTGCATAACAGGTTATTGAAAAAACTGATAGCTTTGAAGGGTTTAGAGGCTCGATTGAGATAGATATTGGTGCAGGAGCACCTAGGCCAAACCCACATTTAGGTTGCACAATTTTGGCTTGTACTTGATCTTGGCCAAATCAGGATGTTAGTAAGTGTGATTTGGACCTTAGAAGGTCTGGAGTAGGTGTGCTTAATTAATCATTAGAGTAAATGGCATCCTAGCTTAGTCATGTTTTTAAATTTTTGGGCTTTAATTAGTTTTGGACAGTCTAGGTTGGAACACAATGTATTAAGTGGGTCATAACCACATCTAATTTGTTAGAAGATTCCAAGGAACGGTTAAGGGAGATGTTGGAAGCTCGAGATCAAGGTGTGGAGATCCTATGTTTCAGGACCATGACACAATCATGGCATAATGGCAGTTGCAAAAGACGGATGTGAAGTTGCATGGCAAAATTTATGTAAATTACATGCAAATCAGTAATGGGAATCCCTTGAAATCAGGGAATGCTCGAGTAACTGCCCTTGAAAGATGTTGTTGGCATCCAAAATGGAGGGAGGACTCGTAGAATGTGGTCAGTCATTTTTGTAATTAGTTTTTGGGGGTGAAAAAAATAAGAGAGTGTGCAGTTTTCTGTGTGTTACCCGCGTGCTTGAAGAAACAGTGACTAAAAATGACTTTGTTTATACCATTCTCTCACTGTTATTAGGTTCTTTGAATAGTGTGCAGTGAATTTCATTTGGTAGATAAGAGTGGAGATTAGATTTAGTGTTTGTATTCATAGTTTAGAGTTGTAGAGTTTATTTCTGAAATCTCAGTGTGTTTTGCAGCAGAGTTGTTATAGGCGTTTATTGATCAGACTTAGCACTGTATCCATGTTATTGTAATAGATTAGAATCAATTTCCATTGTGTTAACACTGTGAGCAGAGTGGGAACATTCATTTAAATCCCTAGATCAGAAATCAGAAGTTAGCAGGGTTTTCATTGTTTTTACTGAACGATTTGTTTTAAAAATGGCTCTCCCATAAGCACTGTCCACGGGGTTTCCCTTAGAATAGGTGAATATGGGAGAGGAGCCAACCTACTGTACATATTTAGGAATAGGAATGACAAGGAGCCAAGCTATGTTTTATAAGACCAAACCCTAGGCGAGTAGTAGTTGCCTGGTTAGGTGTTTGGTAGAGAAAAGACAAGAGTATAGGCAGGGGAATAGAGGACAGTACGGAATCCGTATAGTACCAGGTGAGGTGAGGTGAAATTTACATACTCCATAAGCTTGAGGCTTCTCTCAATGCATTGGATCTAATTGTGATTCACAAACCAGAGAAACCCTAGAAGTTAGGGAATTAGCCCTCCAATCCAAGAACTTTGGAGACAGCTGTACGGTAAAGACAAGGATTTGAAAACTCATGCAAGATTTAAAACCCTGAAAAGGGTGTCTGAAAGTTCATTCAAGTTGGTAGGTTGTTCAGCAATTCTGAGAGAAAAAGTCAGAATACTGACTGGTAAGGGCTACAAGGAATAGCCCACCCCAAAGACAATCTTTTGAGATCGGTAAGAGTTGTCATTGAAGAACCTTTAAGATGGCTTAAAGTGGTTATGAAATGCACCAAAATAGTGTTCCCAACTCCCCTGCAAGTAACTCAAGCATGGTGTTGAAGTTAGCATCTAGACTCTTCTAGGTGTTGAGAGGAGATTAGCAATTTCAAGTGGTGTAGAATCATCAAAGGTAAAGCACAAAGTTGAAAGCTCTCAGAGCACAGTTGGAGCAGGACTAGAGCAGTCTTTTAAGCTCAACAGGAACCCTTAGTAGCAGGTTCCAGGCAGGAGACAGTGGAAAGTCTCCCCGAAGGCAGTGCAAGCAACCTTTGAATTTCCAATACATTAGATACACCGATATTTGGATCTTGTTATTGATGGGAGGCTTTGACTTAACCATGAAATTTTGTACCATCTATAGGTATGCAAAAGTTTCTCTACTTACATTCATTCTTGATCATAAATGTTGTAAATGATATTAATGCTTCAAACTTAAGATTCGTTTCATTGTTATAATGATCAAAATTCTATACTTTTCTATACATTCAAGCATTCTCTTGCCCCCTACCCTTTGCTCTCTCCCCCTTCCTTTTAAGAAATTTCTGTCATAAAAGATTCACATTTCTGTCTCATTTACACAAATTTATCTGAAGCGCTAGGAGTGAATAAAGATATGTAAAAGATGATGGATTATGTCTAAACAACAACTTTCCATCTTATAGCTAATTAAATCCTTAATATTTGAATAATTTAGAGCTCGAATAATGCTTGTATATGCATGTGTACCAATAAGGGAGCCTATGTGAAGATTGAAATTTAAAACATCACTTTGGTATTTTTCCTTAGGTAGTGAAATGATATTTTGAGTAATACAAACCTACACACACATTGATGTTTTTCGGCATTGCATTGAAGAATTTTTTTCTCTTATACCTACCCTCGGCTAGACATGGAGGTATATAATATTGGTTTCTGGGTTTATTCTGTAAGTAGTAAATTTCATAGAGGAAGACTAAAATCTTATTAATGTCCTGTGTCAGGTGTGAAAGCATATGAATCACTTGCTGAAGGCACCATTTTGTATTGATCCAAAAGCTGATTTGTTCTTTTTTTTATGTTTCTTGCATGTGTTTTTTTTAGGCTCTAGAGATGTAGCTTGACTCTTTCGTTTGCACTTTTCATTTATTTTGATGATTACAGTAGATTGTACTCATAATTTTTCATGTAGATCTGTTTGTAACCTTATTTTCTACCAATCAATTTACAAACCACTCTTATATTAAGGACCATTTCACAGTTTTGTATGTATGATCAGTCATCTCTTATGAAGCATGGATAACCTTTCATGGAATTTTTGTTGTAATTAGACAATTTCCATTGTGAGAATAATCATTTAATTTGTATGGAAGTAAGTCTTTTTCATATTATTTGACTTGGTATTGTAAACTTGTCTTTGCAGGATTCTCTCGGGGGAAACAACAGAACTGTGATGATAGGTAGAGTTATTTCTTAACTCCTTCCCTTGTTAGCCCTTGGTTGTTCTCAAGTGTAATGCTTTTTCTATGCATCTTACAGTTTGTATGTATGATCATTCATCTCTTATGAAGCATGGATAACCTTTCATGGAATTGTTGTTGTAATTAGACAATTTCCATTGTGAGAATACTCATTTAATTTGTATGCAAGTAAGTCTTTTTCATATTATTTGACTTGGTATTGTAGACTTGTCTTTGTAGGATTCTCTCGGGGGGAACAACAAAACTGTGATGATAGGTAGAGTTGTTTCTTAACTCCTTTCCTTGTTATCCCTTGGTTTTTCTCAAGTGTAATGCTTTTTCTATGCATCTTGTAGTCTGTATGTATGATCATTCATCTCTTATGAAGCATGGATAACCTTTCATGGAATTGTTGTTGTAATTAGACAATTTCCATTGTGAGAATAATCATTTAATTTGTATGGTAGTAAGTATTTTTCATATTATTTGACTTGGTATTGTAAACTTGTCTTTGCAGGATTCTCTCGGGGGGAAAAGTAGAACTATGATGATAGGTAGAGTCGTTTCTTTTCTCCTTCCCTTGTTAGCCCTTGGTTGTTCTCAAGTGTAATGCTTTTTCTATGCATCTTGAAGTCTGTATGTATGATCAATCATCTCTTATGAAGCATGGATAACCTTTCATGGAATTGTTGTTGTAATTAGACAATTTCCATTGTGAGAATAATCATTTAATTTGTATGGAAGTAAGTCTTTTTCATATTATTTGACTTGGTATTGTAAACTTGTCTTTGTAGGATTCTCTTGGGGGGCACATCAGAATTGTGATGATACGTAGAGTTGTTTCTTAACTCCTTCCCTTGTTAGCCCTTGGTTGTTCTCAAGTGTAATGCTTTTTCTATGTATCTTGCAGTCTGTATGTATGATCAGTCATCTCTTATGAAGCATGGATAACCTTTCATGGAATTTTTGTTGTAATTAAACAATTTCCATTGTGAGAATAATTATTTAATTTGTATGGAAGTAAGTGTTTTTCATATTATTTCACTTGGTATTGTAAACTTGTCTTTGCAGGATTCTCTCGAGGGGAACAACAAAACTGTGATGATAGGTAGAGTTGTTTCTTAACTCCTTCCCTTTTTAGCCCTTGGTTGTTCTCAAGTGTAATGCTTTTTCTATGCATCTTGCAGTTTGTATGTATGATCAGTCATCTCTTATGAAGCAGGGATAACCTTTCATGAAATTGTTGTTGTAATTAGACAATTTCCATTGTGAGAATAATCATTAGTTTGTATGGTAGTAAGTCTTTTTCATTATATTTGACTTGGTATTGTAAACTTGTCTTTGCAGGATTCTCTAGGGGGAACAAAAGAACTGTGATGATAGGTAGAGTTGTTTCTTAAATCCTTCCCTTGTTAGCCCTTGGTTGTTCTCAAGTTTAATGCTTTTTCTATGCATCTTACAGTCTGTATGTATGATCAGTCATCTCTTATGAAGCATGGATAACCTTTCATGGAGTTGTTGTTGTATTTAGACAATTTCCATTGTGAGAATAATTATTTAATTTGTATGAAAGTAAGTCTTTTACATATTATTTGACTTGGTATTGCAAACTTGTCTTTGCAGCATTCTCTCAGAGGGAACAACATAACTGTGATGATAGGTAGATTTGTTTCTTAACTCCTTCCCTTGTTAGCCCTTGGTTGTTCTCAAGTGTAATGCTTTTTCTATGCATCTTGCAGTCTATATGTATGATCAGTCATCTCTTATGAAGCATGGATAACCTTCATGGAATTGTTGTTGTAATTAGACAATTTCCATTGTGAGAATAATCATTTAATTTGTATGGAAGTAAGTCTTTTTCATATTATTTGACTTGGTATTGTAAACTTGTCTTTGCAGGATTCTCTCAGGGGGAACAATAGAACTGTGATGATAGGTAGAGTTGTTTCTTAACTCCTTCCCTTGTTAGTCTTTGGTTGTTCTCAAATGTAGTTCTTTTTCTATGCATCTTGCAGTCTGTATGTATGATCGGTCATCTCTTATGAAGCATGGATAACCTTTCATGGAATTGTTGTTGTAATTAGACAAATGCCATTGTGAGAATAATCATTTAATTTGTATGGAAGTAAGTCTTTTTCATATTATTTGACTTGGTATTGTAAACTTGTCTTTGCAAGATTTTGTTGGGGGGAACAATAGAACTGTGATGATAGGTAGAGTTGTTTCTTAACTCCTTCCCTTGTTAGCCCTTGGTTTTTCTCAAGTGTAATGCTTTTTCTATGCATCTTGCAGTTTGTATGTATGATCAGTCATCTCTTATGAAGCATGGATAACCTTTCATGGAATTTTGTTGTAATTAGACAATTGCCATTGTGAGAATAATCATTTAATTTGTATGGAAGTAAGTCTTTTTCATATTATTTGACTTGGTATTGTAAACTTGTCTTTGTAGGATTCTCTCAGGGGGAACATCAGAACTATGATGATAGGTAGAGTTGTTTCTTAACTCCTTCCCTTGTTAGCCCTTAGTTGATATCTTTGCGAGAAACTTGGCCCTGGGGGCGAAATTAGTATGAAAAATGTACACAAAACCATTAGCTAAATGGGTTAGATTATTGCAAGCCAAATACTTAGACAATGATAACTCGTCAAGAATATTTACAATTTCCCATCCACTGAATGGGTCAATTATGTGGAACTTCATAATAACTTGTAGGGAGGTCATTACCCCTTATATATCATGGGAAGTAAAAAAAGAGGGGACGAGGTCCAATTCTAGAGAGAGTCTTGGAATGGACACCCTCCCCTTAACAACATTCAAGAGCTACAGTCAGCTAAGGAAATCTTATTAGATAGTTATAGTAACAAGCTAAAGGATTATATTCTTTTAGAAGATGTTGTCACAGGAAACATAGTCTGGAAAAAATGTTTTGACATGCCAATCACTCCTACTAAAAAATCCCTTCAAAAAATCCTAAATGAGAGAGTTGTTTTACTTTCTAATTCATAGGATATAATCATTTTAGATCCAACTAAAGATAGGAATTATACAGTGAAACAAGGCTATCATTCAATAATGGTAGGTGGCAACAGTAATCAAACCTAAAGAGCCTATTCTTTTTGTTGGAATCCTATGGTATTACCCAAGGTAGGAAGTTTCACCTCGTTAGCATTAAGAAATAAGATTCTGACTAGTGATAGACTGGTCAAACTTGGGTTGTCAAAGCCGTTTAAATGCAAACTATGTGAGGAAGGTAATGAAGATGTGGACCATCTCTTTATCCATTGTTCCTTTGCACAAGACTGTTGGGAATTCATCAAAAGTAAACTAGGATGTTCTTTTCCAAACTTAAGATCTCTTTGGGACTTCTTTACCAGTTGGCCTGTACTCTACAAATCAACACTGTTTGCTTGTATGTGGAAGATAATCCTAGCCATAGTTGTGTGGAATATTTGGTGGGAGATGAACACATGCATATTCAGAAAGCAATCATCAACAATAAAGCAGGTACATGACAATATTGAAAATTTAATGTCTGAAGTCACAAACTCATATGTTCAAGGTAAGAAAAATTTCAGCTCCCTCTTCTCTAGTTGGGATCCAATGAAGTATTGAAACATTGAGATCTTATCAAACCACTATTCAAAGGAAACATTCAAATTTCTCCTTCTCATAAACTAGACAGGAAGTCTGTAAAGTGGTTGCCTCCACTTGTTGGATCCTTTAAATTGAACTTCGATGGAGCATCAAAAGGTAACCCAGGGGCCTCAGGAGCAAGGATTTGCATATGAGATCACAAAGGTCATTTGATAGCTTCTAAATCATTCCATCTTACATCGAGAACTAATAATGTGGTAGAGGCACAAACATTGTTATACGGTTTGAAACTTGCTATGTCTAGATGAGGTTGCAAAGCATACTTATTGAAGGGGATTCTTTAGTAGTAATAAATGCATGCAAAGAGAAAACTATACATAATTGGAAAATTAGATATATTTTGCAAAGGGTTTGGTTGATGTTAAGAGGCTTTCAAGAGATTCGCATCTCTCATACTTACCATGAGGGTAATCAAGTAGCCGATCACCTAGCAAGCATGGGATGCGATAGTCAAGAAATTGAGATTCATGAAGGTGACCTCACTATTACATCATTTCCAAAGTTAGCATCCATAATAGAATTTGAAAGCATCAATTACAATTTGGCATAATTTCTATCAAATCTATAGAGGTACTTGCAGCATATTTTGGTATAAGCATTTTAAATGCATTGGCGTGAATGTCAAATTCACATGCGTAAAGGTACTTGCCCTAGGTTGGCACAACCCAGTGTCCTAATTAGAAGCTAATAAACTAATCACCAAAGCAACCACCACACATATCAAAATGATGACACAAAGAAAGATTTATCTAACTTTAAATGGGCTATGCGCATGTTTTTATCTAATATTTTTTTGTGTAGGGTACAACTAATGTCTAATTCATGAGTACAAGGTGTAATGAAGAGTTAGAACATTAACCCTAGATTGTGTTAATCCTGCATCTCCTTAATTAAAAATTATAGGGTGATGTAAGTCGTGCCACACCTAATGCATCATTTGGCAGCAGAGGCATGTGTAGAATTGTTTTTAAGCATTGGCAAGTGCTTAGTTAGTATCTATGGAACAACATTCCTTTGAGTCTATTTTCATTAAGCTTTCCTTCAAGTCGGTTTCATGTAGTCAACCTCTTCCTCAAGTAGTGGGGAGGTGTAAATCAGTTTCAGTGGGTGTAGAGCCTGTAGAAGTGCATCAATGGAGTACTACCCCTGTAATTACAGAGCACCTCTTCTAATAAATGATTGGGAAATGTTGTTTTCATAGGGAATTAGTGACATCCAACTCCATCATATTTTCAAGAGTCACTACAACTAGTTCACGAAAAGTGTCAAAAAGATTATAGGTGATGAAATTTTACAACCACAGGAAAGAAGGCTCATATACCCTTCTCAATTATTCTCAGTTTTTCTCTCTAATCTCTTTGATCTACTACAAAATTACCAAGATGTGGAGCTTATTGTAAATAAAGTGGTCAAAGAGGCCTTCTTGCAAAATAATGTGTTCATGAAGGCCGCTCATGCATATGACCTTTGGTGAGGCCAAGGTTATGTTGGATGATTTTTCCCTCGACATTTCATCCTACACAGGCATGCCTACATTTCAATCTTTGGTGCCATAAAAAATACCCTTCAAATTCATAGTTTGAGTTACTTGAATTCAATATGGTGAGATTTGCTGGGTAAATTGATGATGACCTAGCTAAGAGGATTAAGGTTAGGGTCAATGCAATCTTAGTCCCACTAACACATGACCATAGTCCTCCACAGCCTAAGTTTGAAGTAGCAACAACCATTTTTTAGGGATTCGCCTCGACACCACCATGTAGTACTACAGAAACATGTCCACAATCCTTTGCTACCTGTGCTCGAAGCAACGACAACTAGCTTCAAGGCCTCGCCGCAACACCACTATGCAACCATTCCAAATTTAAATGTGACACCTTCAACAAATCAAAAAATGGATGTTCTCTAGGAGTAGCAAGGAGAGAATGAAGTGGAGATTGTTCGAATGGAAGAATGATAAAGAAAATTTAAGGACCAAATTTTGATTCTTTTTTAAAAATAGTATGGTTACTCCTCACATTTTGTTAGTATTTTGAACTAAACACTTGCATATCAATGTTGTATAATGTAGGCATTGTCAGTGGACAAAGTGTGCTTTTGTTGAAAGTTTGAAATTGCCCTCCCTTTGCTGTGTATAAAGGCACGTCTATGGGATGTGCAAGGTCAACCAAGGTTTTTAGGTATAGATGCATGTTGGTACTCTATTACTCTCAATATTTTATAATACTTTTCAATATATTAAATATATACAGGCTTATTGCCTTTTACCCAAAAAAAATATTAGTGAATATTTAATTATTGTGTACTACTCATAAAATAAAGTGTTGCAATATAACATAATATTTGAGTTGGGAAAAACCCAATGTGGGGTGAATAATCTAGTTGGTAGAGGAAAATATTCTTCAACCCAAGTATATTACTCATATTTTTTTGATATAACACAAATTTGATTGTTCTTCCTATAGAAGAAGAATAAGATACACTATACAATTCTTTTGTCTTCATCAATTTGAAATGGTAGGTATAATATTCAGTTATTATCCATATGGAGAAAAATGGTACAAAGATTGATTGTCCTTTTAAATTTTTCTTATCCTCAAATACAAAATATGTATCGAAACTAATGTATAACATGGTCTTTGAAACCTAAAATGAAGTTCTACAATCATAGAAGACCAAAATGACATCTATTTATTTTGTATTCCAAATTAACGTGTGTATTTTTCATGAATTCCACCACACTTGCATAGGATCTAGGATGATATAACATGGGTGTGTGCAAGAAGTTGAGTTCACTTTTTAGCCAAAAGGTGGAAGTGTTTTCCATAATTTTTAGAATTTGTCACACTTGACGTAAAAATTTGACACTTAAAGATTGAATCTTGAAAAAAGTCAGTAATATGAAATGTAGTACTCGAAGTCTAGTTTCCAAATATGTAATTTATTTTAATACTCAAATGATATAAATTTTTTTTCAATAGGCATGTTTGAAAACCATTGTTTAAAAGTCACTTTCTTTTACCATACCATGCACGTGTACGTCAACCATATTTTGACCTAAATAATTGTATTTTTCTAAATCCTTTTGAGAAAAGATTTGTAACACACTAAAGATTGAGCACAATGTTTTTTGTAATTTTTAAAAATATTTTCTTATTAAATTTTTATTGGTCGTAATTGTTGTTTTAAAAATCCCTCGTGTACATCACACATAAGATGACCTAAAATTATCATTTTTTATTTTTTTAAATTTAAAAGAATTGTTTGAAGATTGTGCACGTATAATTTATTTTTCAAAAAATTATTTTAATAAATTATAATAATAATAAAGTTTGATATTTCAAGTTTATGGACCAGTTTCATCAAAAAATATTTGAAAAATAGAAAAAATTATTCAATTGTAAAAATATTACACATTTGGAATCTACACAATCTCATTTATAATGGGTTTTAATTTTATCATTTTTTTTGCAAAAAATGTCTTCAGACATATGTCCAAAGTTACTCTTTTCTAGTGATAGACATTACCTTCAAGTTGTAGGTCAAAGCAGGTCCAAAGCTAAGGGTCAGGTCCCCAAGCCATTTTTTTTTACTTGAAACCTATAGCAAAAACCAAGCCGAAAATTAATTTTTTTAGAAACGGGATCCTGATTAGTTTTTTTTAAAATTAAGCCTTTATGAAATGGGATCTTGTTTCTATAACTGGATCCTATTTCTACAAAACGGGATCCCATTTCTAGAAAAAAAAATCTTATTTTTTGGATCGGGGTCTCGAAGCGAAACGAGATTTTGTTTGCTAAATAGCAGGATCCCATTTTATTTTGCCCGATTTCGAGTTTTTGACTAAGTCTGAAACTTCCATGAGAAGTGGACTCATCTTCTTACTTTTACCCACACATGTGTATGAGTCTAGTAATTTTCTCTTTATTTATTTATATATTTTTTCTAAAATTATCTATATATATAAAATCACTTTTCTTTCCAACTTTCTCTAATATATTCATCACTATTAAAATTTATTAATCACTCTAGAATGTATTCAAATGAATATCTCCAACCACAATACAATGCATATGAACTCAACATTCAAATTCTTAATTACAATCTTGAGTTTGAATCGAAATAATATAACATAAAATTATAGTGAATAAGTAAATCAATAATTATTAATGCATGTTAAAGTTCTAGAATAGTGATCTAAAACTATTTATCATGATTCATGAAATAACGTACATTTACATTCCTAGGTTAAATATATTATAACTTATCATCATCACATTCACTACTGTGAATAAAATAATATTTTCTCCTCTCAACATGTAGGTTATAAATTTAATAACTACACATTAAAGTATTTTTTTTTTTTGTTCTTTTTAGGTTCTATTAACAACTAATATTGTTGTTTTTCTTTTTGTAATCTTGGTTGCTTCATTCAATAAAAAAGTATCTACATAAAATCTAATAAAACACATCATTCACATTTGTGATTCATGCTTGATATTTTAAAAGCTTCAATTAAATTTAATAATGAATCCTTAAATTGAATATAATGTCATACTTCCAATGAAATTATTTTAAGAAAATAAAGTATAAATAATTTATGTTTTAAGATAAGTAATATGAGAAATTTAAATTTATTGTTAATTTTAAATTTTAAAAAAATACATTTAATTTTAAGAAATAGATTTGAATCATTTGTTTAAATATATATTATTTATGACAAAATATTTTACATCTAATGATAGAATTGTTGGTTTTAATATTTATTGAAACATATAATTAATGCGGTTAGCATTCAACATTCATTATTCTTATTTTTTTAATAATATTTTACATAATCCCAAACTTGCTTCCTATGATATTATCCTATCAATCCATAATAAATAAATAATATTTACATGTTTCTACAAGAGATATCTCACGTCATAAGTTAACTTATAAAGTGATTAGGACTTTAAAAATTGTCTTGTAGTGAATAGTGTACTATGTGTTATATAGAAATCCATACAAAAATATATAATAAATAGAGACATTTTATGGCATGTTGTATGTGTGACTTTCCTTGTAATACACAAAGTATAACATTACACTATTTAGATTTTCTTAGTATTAGGAAAATGAATTAATGAATGCTTAGCTTTGTTTTACCATCGATCCAATCAAATAAGTGTAATTTATAGGGAAATTTTTTAAATCATATAATAAAGCTTGTGTAAAATTGATGTAGGAGCATTTCAAGATTTGGGCAATCCTCCATCACCTAAAAATATTTTATTTCATGTTTCATTTTGTTATGTATTTTTTTAGTAAATTTACAATTGTTTCTAGCTTGTAGATTCCCACAAAAGAATATAATGCTCACTACAAAAGTATTTCTAGCCCAATTAGCTTTCTTATTTATATTGAGTCTAAGATCAAGGCCTCACAATGTGATAATAATTCTAGATTTGTGGTAACCATTAAAAAATGAGCTTACTAGTCCTAAAAATGTTAATGGATTGAACAACATTGAGTTTTAGAACATAAACCTTGATGCACATATCCACCCTACAATTCATTCTAATCAACAAGCTATAGCATGGTAAGGGCCCTTTTGAGATTTTTTTTCCAAATTTTGAATATTTTGTTGATCAAAATAATTTGAATTGGTCCTAGTAAGATATTTGAATGAAGGATTATGACCCTTTGGTTGGTAGTACTCTCTCCTTTATATGGATCCATATAAATGAGATAACAAACTCTTGGAAAATTCAAAGCATAGATGATTTAGATATTAAAGTGGGATTAAGGCTCTCTAACATTATAATCAAAATGTTTCATGGAGGAATATGACATTATAATAAGCCTAGATATTTATAAACTTGTTAATACATAAGGGTCAAGATATGTGTTGGTGTACGGTAAATATGATTTAAGGATTTGATAATTACTTATCATGCTAGAACATTTGAATTGTAATGTTACATATACTTCTATCCTTTTTTTTATTGTTTAATTGTTAGTATACTACTTATTTATCTTTTCACTACATGAATAAACAATCCTTGAACATTATATTCTCTATATGTGATTGCACCACTTTATATTAGATCCTAGTTGTTGCGAGTCTGGTAGAAGGGTTGAAAGTAACCCCATAGAATTTTTTATTCACCAAGCACTCTATGTGTTAGCCATAATAAATATGGTCAACAAAAGGAGAGGTGGTGGTCATAAAAATAGAGATTTTTAAGAGAGAGAGAGAGAGAGAGAGAGAGAGAGAGACAAGATGGTGGATTGGATAGCATCCTTAGAGCCATTCAAGCAAGGTTGAGATCCTTACATACCACATGAGGGTGATGAATATTCTTAGGGAAATGTACTTGTGGTGACAAGAGACCAATCCTAGAACTATATGACCATAAAAATTATAGTTCAAAAGAAGAAGAATTGAGTGTAGATGATAAATTCACTAGGGAATTGTTGAGAGGAAGGAGTAAAAAAAAATTTGTCTTCCTTATTATTCACTTGTATTGTATCTTGAAGGATCATTGGATTGGATACTTGATTTGGAAAATTAGTTTGAGTTTAAATTTATTGAATACCCTATAGGAGTCAATTATGCAACCACTCAATTGAGGGAGCATGCAGCCTTATGTTGGGGCTATGTGTAGAAAGATGATATAGAAAGGAATAGGCCAAAGATCACTAGGTGTCCAAATCAAATGATGGAGTAACTAAAGCATAATTTCTTACTAGTAAATTATAATTTGAAATTGTTTAAGACATTCTATAATTTGTGGTAGAAGGGAATGATTGTGAAGGAATTGTTAATCCCATTTTTGAAATGTGGCAATTTTTAGGCTTTTGCACTATCCAAGCAAACAAACATTGGTCAAATCATTTTTTGAGTTATGTTGTTGTTTCAAATAAATTGTGAGTGTTCTTATAAACTTGTCAAAAAAAATTGTTCATTTCTTGAATCATGTAGTTATGCTCAATCTATATCATATTTGTGTGTCAAAGGATGTCATCAACTTAAGTGATCTTATGCATGAAACTGATATGTGTATATGTTATAATTTTCAAGATATAAAAAACGTGTCATAATATTTGGCAAAAAATTCAAACCCAAGAACAATTGTGCAATTTTTACAAAACATGTGTGCTTACCTCTAATTTCTACCAGCATATAATTTGTCAGAATTACAAGATTTTTTTTTTTAAGGGTAAAAGGCGTGAAGCCTATATATATTTTATTATAATATAAGAGATACATAAGTTTACAATTTTTTTTTTGATTAGATGGTGATTTGTAAGACATATAGTGTTTACAGTATGAGAAAAGTCTAGCCATAACCCATACCATGCTAGCATCATTTTTTACAAACAGAGCAAAAGCTATGACTGGTAAACTATTTTAACTCTAGACCAGGCTTGCATTTGTGACCAACTTGCAAAATCTGATCAGACAATGATTAGTATGACTTTCAAAATTTACAAAATGATTTATGTCGTAGCCATATCTAATTGACCCTACTAGCTTATCATAATAGAAGATAAAAACTAAAAAAGCACAACTTCATTGTTGATACAAAAAGAGTACAAGCACCATGAACAAAGCATTATTCCTCCATTTGACAAAATTCAACAAAGTTTTCACCTTGTTGTTCATGCCTTCCAACTTCATTCTATGAATTTACTTTTATGTTTATGTCAGGAACCAATATTCTCTGCGATGAATGAAGCACTGGAACAACATCTTGTCGGCAATAATGTGCAAGTAGAAAGGTGATAGAAATTTTTCTTTGAAACCTTCAACTATATCCAACTCAATTTCATAACTGTTCCTGCTCAGAGCCTTATTAAGGAAGCTTATAATATTTACATATTTCAACCCTACCTTCACCTTATGCCTTCCCACAAAATGAATATGTGTATATATATACATTTATATATATACACTCCCTTCCTAGACAATACAAATGCTCAATATAACTCTTGAGGCTCGTTATATATGTTATCAACCATGCATGTGAAATTGTAAACATGCACTATAAATCTACCATCCCTCAAAAGCATGTCTAATTATGAATTCAATGGGTTCTTTATATGGAGCTGCTTCTTTTGCTGCTGGGCAGCTATAGACATTTGTAGTTGTTGCTTTGATGGTGCTTCTGTTGTGCAGTCAACGTTTATTGTGATGCCTACTATTTTCTTCTTGCTGCTGCGCAGCTTTATATATTTGTAACTTTTTTTTTCTTATTCCAATTAAAAAAAATGAATTCAATGGATTTTTATATATTTATTAAAGGTTATGGTCTCTCCAAGGAATAAAGTGACTTCATACCTTGCTTCCCCCATAAGTCTGTCAAAGTGGTCAATGTATAAAAGAATGTGCATACAATTATGCAAAAACTTGTAAAACGTTGATTTTAGCTTGCTTTTCGCAAACCCACATGGCATTAAATTGGTGTAGTCTTTCTTATAAATATGCAACCAAAATGCCTGCAAACTTAGTGTAAAAATTGGCAAGGTCAACTTATACAATTCCCTTTTGTTAATATTCTTACAATTCCCTTGGTCAACAAGAGAAGTATACAAAACATAGCAAAAGATATACAAGGCTGCACAGAAAGTGGACATTTGTGAAAACCAAATAATAGAGACGTAGTGGTATGTGTGCAAAATGTGAAATCAAAGACTTGACATAACAACTGTTCAACAAATATATTAAAATGTGAAAGCATAAATAATGCATTAAATATTTCACCAAATACTTTATAAAAATAGTCTCGGGATGCAATGATTGTAGAATAAATACAAAATTTAAGGGATAGAGGAGTTTTATCAGAAGTTAAAATATTATTACTAAGGAACTTGGATTGTTTGGAAAAATGTGTCAGTCAATTATAGCCGGTGGAAATAGGATTTACGGTTTCAATCTATCTTTCAATTTGGATGGAATTAAATAATTAACAAATAGTATACAGTATTTTTTCTGGCTCCTTGATAAGGTAGGATAATGATTAGTTTTAGATGAGAAAATGGATTACTGGTTTGCTGATCAATAAGGGAATCAAATATATTAGCCATTGGAATTAAGAATGGAGGAGTAGACATTTATTCTTGATTAGAATATGTTGGTCTTTTAGAGTTTGTTTAATTTTATGAACATATAGATGTTTATATATGATATTGAAATTGTATCAAGTGTTTGAAATAATGAGTTGGTTTTTGGAATTACATCTTTCAAGAGGTTTGAATTTCCATCATAACAAGTTATAATATTTTCAACAAAATTGAATTCTCAAAGGTGTTATGACATCTTATAAAATTAAAATACTTGTTAATAATTATATGATTTGACATCATATATATTTGACTAAATTGCAGTCTGAAATTAAGAACAACTATGACGGTGCTAAGAATTTCTTATAAACTCCTATTGCATACTTGATTAAAAGTGACTACTCTATGTAGTTTATCCATATACAAAATAATTGAAATGATGGGAATTTTATTCAAAGGAGTGCACAAATTTTTAGTTCTTGCCTACAAACATCAAAAGATCTCATATCCTCATCAAATAATTCAACTACATCTTCTCAAACAAAAATATGTGGTGAGTTTCCTTCTATAACTCTCACATTTTACCAAGGAACCCACTTCAAGATGCTCATGACATCCATATACATGTTAAATTTTGGTAGAGGTTTAATATTTAATATAAATTTATTTTATAATGTTTGATATGTAATATTTTATTGAACTTTATGTTCGTGCTTATTGAAATTTTGAGTTATATTTACTTATTTATTCATAAAGTTCCAATGATTGGAAGGAGAATAAATCTCAACTATTTATTGTAAAAGAGAGGGGAAATTGGGGACTATTATTTGGCCTCTTTGTGCAATATTTTACAAGGTAGGGAAACTAGGAATTTATACTTAATTTTTTTTTATGAATAAGAAGAATGTATTTTGTGATTTGTAACACATGTACTCTTCTTGATTTCATGTCATTCTTAAGTTCAACCTAAAATTATTTTTCATCTTTTCTTGGTACTTTCGTATGAATGCATTTAAGTTTCAATTCGCATTTTAAATTGTCTATGTGAAATTAAACTCTATTTTCTATTTAATTCTAAATTATCTTTCCTTTTTTCCTTGTTTTTCTTCTTTGTGTCTAAGCAATCTTGGATGATCTTTTTTCTTAATTCTACCTAGGGTTTCTCTATTCTTTTCCTTTTTGTGTCCTTTTATTCTTTTAGGTAAAATGTACAAAACCCCAAATTGTAAAGTTGTATATCATTCTACAACCTTAGAGTGGTTTTCAGTTTTGATTTCAATTCTAGTTTTTGATAATAGATAGCCTTATCTATCTTGACAATTATTTTTTTACCCTAATAATTGTTGTGAATTGGGCAAGTACCAATTCACTTACCAACATTTTTTGGTGAATTCACTAGGGATTTGAAACTATTGGTGCATTTTGAAAGGAAAAGCAAGGTGTGAAAATGCTTTCCTAATGTAAATCAATCAAGAGAGGGTTGCAAAACTTTGTTTCAAATCTTAACTTCTACAATTTCATTTAATAATGCACATGATTCATTTAGCTAATTTCATATTTAAACATAAAACCACAAGACCCAAAATTTACATGGGAAAACCCTTTCAAGAAAAACCCACACACCAAAGCATAGATCAATTGTATTACAATAAAAACTATTACAATACAACTCTTAGATTTTATGCTCTTATAGGTGTTGATTCACTATGATACAAGATTTTAGAGTGAATTCGATAGCATAATGATATATAGATATTACAATCACACACTACTAAAAAATGCATTAAGGCATCAATATATTACTCTCATAAATGAGCATCCAACATTGCCATGTGCCAATTGCATGGTCTCCACATGCATGCAAATTGAAACCGACAACATGCACGAGTCTTGAGTGACCCGATTAGTAACCACTATAGCATGAAACTACATGCAACCACATGCAAGGCTTGCAAATCCAAAAATCAAGTAACATCACATGCTAGGTGTCTCATAGAGAAAATCAAGTCAACTACAAAATTAGAACTCAACCTTGACTCCTAGTCACTCCCAATGACAAATCTATCTTTGTTTAGCAACATTCCCTTTTGAGCTTCATTCAACAAGTCAAACACATGCCACATGGCATCATGGTGCTCATCCTAGAGTTTTTCATAATGCTTGATGCTCAAATGAGTGCCTAGATGACAAGTGTCACCCTTCCTTGCTTCCTCTTTTCTGAAGAGAAACATGCTCACAAGTGGACCCCACCAAAGTTTGCTTCCAAATTAGATTGCCACATGTCAACATGGTGCACCTTTTAGAGGTTTTAATATTTTCCTCTTCAAAAATGAGCATCCATGTGACAACTGTCACAATCTTGCTATTTTCACCTTATATGTAGGATGCCAACTCTTCATCGAGTCCCACAAAGTGACTTAACAATTTGGAAACATATATTTAATAAATAAAATCATCAACTTAGGAGAAAATAATTAATTAAATAATTATGGAACTCACTAAGGTTGAGAAACCTTAATCCCAACATTCTCCCACTTGTCGAAGACCTTACATGAGTCTTTGTATCACTACTTAGGCCACAAGGCGCATAGAATTGACACACTAGCTAAACTTCTCTATGCTCACTGGCTTCATTAGTGCATATGCAAAATACACCAAAGTGTCCACCTTTTCCAAGTTCACCTTTCCATCTTCCACCATATCATGAACAAAATGGAACTACACATCAATGTTCTTTGTTTTGGAATGGAAAGTAGGATTTTTCGCTAAACATATAGCACTCTAGCTATCACAACATATAGCAATATGTCCTGCATCAAAACTAATATTCAAACACAATCTCTTAATCCAAATGGCTTATTTGCAAGCATGAGTAGTTGTCATGTACTTTGCTTGGCAGTAGTGGACAAAGCAACTACAACTTGTTGCTTACTCATCCAACTTATTACACCACTAAACATCGTGAAAAAATCTCCACTGGTGGATCTTCTTCTTTCAATTTCACCTACCCAATCTAAATCCACATATCCACGAATTCTCACTAAATGTTGAGGTCCAAGAGGAAAACCATGAAAACATAGGGTGTACTCAGAAGTACCCCACAAATACCTTAACACTCTTTTTATCACATCGCAATGCACTTGTCTAGGATTAGCCATAAACTGACTAAGGACTCCCACTACTTGGGCAATGTTTGGCCTCATACAAACCATATAATACATCAAGCTTCCAACAACACTACATAGGAAACTTTGGTCATGTCCTCCATCTCGATAGGATATTTTAGACAATCCTCCACAGAAAGCTTCATCCCATGTACAACTGGAACAACCATATGTCTATAAGTAGTCATGTTGAATCTCTCTAACATAGAGTTCACATACTTACTCTAGCTAATCCAAAGCTTTTTATTAGCTCTATCTCTTCTAATATCAATCCCTAGAATATACCTCATTGCACCCAAATCTTTCATCTCAAACTATGTTGACAATTGAGACTTCAAATCTGAAATCATACTTTTTCCTTCCTAATGAATAAAATATCATCCACATACAGGACAATAATCAAAATATGACCATTATTGTTCTTGTAATAGACACAATGGTCAGATTTGGATCTCATAAAGCCCAAGGACAACATATAGGTGTCAAACTTTTGGTACCACATCCTAGGAGATTGTTTCAGACCATACAAATATTTTCTCAACTTGCACACCATATTTTCTTTACCTTTCACAATGAAATGCTCTAACTATGACATAAATTTCTTCCTCCAAGTCACCATGAAGGAAAGTTGTCTTTACATCTATTTTATCAACTTCCAATTCATAAGTTGTTGCAAGTGATAACAAGAATCAAGCTTATACAAGAGAGAAAATATCCCCATAATCTATTCCCTCCACCTAGGAATATCCCTTCATGACCAACATTGCCTTATGCTTCTAAACATTACCATCAAGACCCATTTTATGATTGAACGCCCATTTACAACCAATGAGTTTTTTTCCATAAAGAAAAGATACTATATCCCATGTATAATTCTCCTTCGATGCAACCATCTCTTCATTCATGGATTCCATCTAGGAATCCGCATCATGCATACACATAGCCTCTCTAATAGTTTTAGGCTCATCAGTTTTAGAAATCAAAGAAAATATGCAATTGAAATCTAACATAGAATACCCAAATCTATCAGGTTGCCACCTTTCTCGTGCAGACCTCCTCAACTATTGAGGTTGAGGTTCTTGCTCTTCTTCAAAACTTTCAAAGATGCTAGAGCTTTCCTCATCATCGGGTCCAATAGGAATACGTAGTTCATCTCTCTTAGGAGTAGGTGTAATTTGAACTAACC
>VDFB02000009.1:7709985-7756275 GCA_007258455.2 Sequoia sempervirens | reverse complement strand
AACATCTAAAATAACAATTTAAATTATTTATCGTGTATTGATTGTCTAAGGAAAATGAAATGGCAGTATGCGTAGCCTGCTGCACTTCCGACAACTGCTCCTCTGTCAACAACTGTTAAAGATTACATCACATAAACATATATTAGTACAAATATCCTTCATAAAATATGAAAGAGTTTACATAAAACACACTATGAAATTTCTTTAAGACTTACCGGTCCTCCCATATCATCCCTGGAAGTCGATGTCTCTCTTGAAAATGCTCCACTTTGTGCTCTATCAACTCCTACATCTGGCATATCATGAACCTCAAATTCGGATGTGTCTATGGGAGCCTCAGTGGACCGTTAGAGAGTACCAAAACATAAATAATTGCACGTCATGCAACGATGAGGCACACAAATATGTCCCAAAGAGGATGGTGTACTAGTGGGAGTTGATGGCTATGTACCAGTGGGAGCTGCTACAGCAAGTGCACCACCATCATGTTGGGATGTATTAGGTGCAACACCACCATGATGGGATGCACCGTCAAATGGTTGCACAACATGATGGCTCTTCCTCACCAAATCATCACTCAACGAATTTAATGCATAAATGCTTGAAGTTCCTGCATCTACAGCAATCTCAGGGTAAGGTAGTGGAGTCAGAGTAGCAATAGGTGGAGGAGGATGAACTGGGGTGACTCAGTGTGTCGTAGGTCTATCCTATGGCATCCCTCTACCAACACTCTGGAAATCTCACATGTCAAAGTAATTGACATGTTTCCCTAGCACAAACTCAGCATATAATTTTCGGAGAAAATACTGAGGGACATCAAGATTGTTGTTGGGTGGTTTATCAAAAACCATCCACCAACATCTCCAAAAATTATCTAATATTCCTCTATGGGTGCACCATTTAATTGAAAATTTTGGTTTTCACACATTAACAGGTTGTCCAATTCTCTAATCTATGAATAACTAGGCTAATTGGGCTTTTTCAATATCAAGAGCCTTCACCTCATCATACAATAACCCATCAGCATAAAATTATCTCTGTTGCTCTCGCCACTGTGCAAATCTATTATGCTGAGTTGTCAAAGTTTGAACATTTACAATGATTGTTTCCAAAGTGTTTTTCATATTTGATAGTCCATTGAGTGTCTCATAGATTTGACATACTTTTCTAATCGGTCTAAATTTCTATGAATAGACTAGTATATTGTTGGCACATTTTCATTCGGAAACAATGGTTGCGGTGGAGGATTTGGAGGGTATTCATTTTCTGTAGGATTAGGGTTTTCATTTTGTGCGAGAGGGTTTTCATTTTGTGTGGGGTTAGGATCTTCATTTTGATCCATTTTTAACCTGTTAATTGATAGTAAAAAAATTAAAATTAACAATGGTTTTAATCTAATAAAAAATTATCAAATATACCCTATTTTTGACTAAAAAAAAGAAGAAAAATGAATAAAAATTGAAAAAATCAAACATACCTTACAAATTTGATGATTTTTTTGGTAATTTGACCTCTCCCAAATGGATATCTAAGTCGCACTTTAAAAACCCACGCGCACGCACTGTAGAAATATAGCTCTCAAATTTTTTTTGGTCTGTTTATAATGTGAGAAATGGATATCCATTTATAACAGATATTTGTTTCTTGATTTACAGCCTTTTTAAATAAATGGTCAGGTCCAAGACCCAACCATGGTGGTTTTTTTGAAATATCTATTATTTAATATAATATGTATTATATTAATTTTAATATAATACATATAAATAATATAATACATATTATTATATATAATATATATTATATATATTATAATAATATCAATATTATATAATATAATATAATATTATAATATTATATTAAATTATAATATTATTATAATATAATATATATATTATATTATTATAATATAATATATATATTATAATATAATATATATATTATATTATATTATAATATTATTATAATATAATATATATATTATATTATATTATAATATTGCGAACCCCAATCCTAGTACCTGCAAAACAACATGAATAAACGAGTTAAATAAGATATTGCAAGCTAAAACAAGGATTCCCCATGAAATCCATTTACAACATTCAAACTAGGAAGAAAATATTGAAGAACACAATGGAAATGATAAAAGAAAGAATGAATCCTAATTTAAATGTGCAAACTCATGTTCCCATGGGGGAATTGGTGTCAATTTGATGTGAAAATTGGCCCTTTCCCAATTCCTAAGATGCAAGCTTGATATGTTGAAATGATTTCCACTTCAAACTAGGAAGAAAATATTGAAGAACACAATGGAAATGATAAAAGAAAGAATGAATCCTAATTTAAATGTGCAAACTCATGTTCCCATGGGGGAATTGGTGCCAATTTGATGTGAAAATTGGCCCTTTCCCAATTCCTAAGATGCAAGCTTGATATGTTGAAGATGATTGATCCACTTTGATTGTGAAAGATGAGAGCTCCAAGCCAAAATCTACAAAAAACCTAGCTAAGAACTCAAGATTGAAGGATGAAAATGGCTAAATATTTTAGCATAATAACTTTGCATAATTTGTGGATGATCAAACGAAGATATGAGCTCTTTATTTATAGAATGTCAAGATGGATGAATGTCCAAATTTGAGCAATGTGGGACTAACATTC
The DNA here is from genome assembly GCA_007258455.2 of Sequoia sempervirens. Taxonomy (NCBI): domain Eukaryota; kingdom Viridiplantae; phylum Streptophyta; class Pinopsida; order Cupressales; family Cupressaceae; genus Sequoia; species Sequoia sempervirens. The sequence continues at coordinate 7,753,617 of VDFB02000009.1, read as the reverse complement.
ATCCAATGGCATGATGCCACTTGTCAATCCATCAACGGATGGAGGATGTGCAAGATTTGGTGATTGTGCCAATAAATGCATAATTTTGAATTTCAAATTTGTTGAAATGACTTGTAAGAGGGAAGGGAAAATGCAATAAATGCAACTTGGCTCAAGGAAAAGGACATGTAAGATGAAGTTATTGCCTTGTTGGATGTACATGTTGACTTGGAATTTTTGAATTCAAATTGAGAAAATATTCCAAAAGATGCCTTGTGAGGAAAATAAAGATTTAATAAATGAATTAAATCTATTTTCATGTGCAACTTGCATTATCTAGAGGATGGGACATGAGATGAGATTAAATTAATCAAGGGTAATTAATTTAATGAGAGAGGTTAGATGATGTGACCTTTTTGACTCAAATTTATGGATTTATTTAAATCAAAAGAGGGAGGAATATGACAAGAGATTAATTAAATAAGGATTTTGATTTATTTAATTAAAAGAGATGGTGTTAGATTAAATCAAATAAGGTTTTAATTTATTTAATTTAATGCATAGACTTTGGATATTTAATCAAATAAATTGATTATTTAATTAAATAGGGATAATTAGATCAGATGAATTGATTTAATTAACAAGAGGGAGTGACTTAATTAGACAAAATGATTTATTTAATTAAGGGATGAAAGTTGATGAATTTAATCAGATAAGGAGATTTGATTAAATGGTTAGACCAAGGGATGATTCAGGAAGAAATGATGTTAGTAGTCGAGATCGGATGAACAATGTCAATCAGTATATTTTACGTGTCTACATTTTTTCCCTCTTTGAAGCAATGCACTCGTTGTGTTGGTTCAAAGAATAAACAATCTCGATCAAAGCCAAAAAAAATCATTATTTAAAAACCTGCCCAAGAGGAAACATGCCATTATAATGCCCCCATGAGAGATTGGACGAAAATTTTAATTTTTTGGGTGATCTTGCAAAAAAAAAAGAGGACAAAGTACCCAATAGGTTTGAAAGGGCTCCGGGAGGCTAAAAACGTGTCTAAACGCAATAAAATGATAAAAAACAAGCCTCGACCAGACAAAAATAGGTTTGGGGTCCAAAACCCTAGCAGGACAGCCATTCAGGGTTAAAAACCCTAATTTTCATGCTTAAATGGGGCCCGAAGGGTCACTTTCAAGTCATTTTCAAAAAACCTCCAATAGTAATCTCGAGATTTGAGCTTAGACCTCCTGACGATATGGCACAACGATAGCTTCCTCTTCACATTTTGGATCTAGTTCAGACGTACCAGCGGCCACCTAGCATTGGGGCACCAGTAAGTGGTCCTTACCCTAGCTTCGTCTTTCATTTATTGCTTTAATTAATGCTTTAAAGAGTCGATCCGCTTGTAGTGGCACTATATAATGCTGCTCAGAAGTCAAACTGCTCCGCTGGGAGGGAAATTGCACCGCGGCAGTGCGATTTTGCTCTTTTCAGCCCTAGCGTCAGAGTTTGATTAAAATCAAACTGTGACGCCATCACGGGTTGCACCGCTATTGAAGTTTTTTGAACGCTTAACAAAGGATTTTAAAAAAAATTTAACATGGTGACCTTCCTTGATGTAGGACATGGCGAGGGAGCTCTACTCTCGGGAGCATAGGTCGCGAGACCTAGCTAGCTACTTTGCGGGACCTGAGCGACAGGGACCAGGATCGACTCCAGATTGCGGGGTTGTGGCACATTGCATATGTGGCCCCCATCCGCACTCACTTGGGGATGCTATCATTGTTGGTCGAGAGATGGCACAGCGAGACATCCTCGTTTCATCTTCCCACTAGTGAGGCCACCGTCACTCTAGAGGACATTTGGCGGATTTTATGATTGCCTATTCACGGTCGCCGGGCGATCTTCGACATGGACGAGGGGCGCGAGGTCTGCTTCCAAGTCCTTGCTACTGATGAGATTTTCTTCTACGAGGGGTAGATAGAGCTTGAGCGACACAGGATCCTAGCACACCCTACCACTGGGTGATTGCAGCGATCATTTCGAGCATTGTTGCCCCTAACAGATGAGGGCGATACTTCAGTCCCGGCTGGGGATATTGCTGGGAGCCGATGGTCCGAGACAGGCTGGTTCATTTCGCATGGGGGCATGTTCTTCTCACATCACTTTACAGAGTTCTCCATGAGTACGTTTATATGGATGGCAGAGCGCTGGGAGCAGGGGTGACTCTACTTCACGTCTGGGCATGGGAGCACATTGTTGTGTTGCGGTCGCGGATCGTTTCAGTTTTGATGGGGCTAGACGATCCCCTCGTGGCACGATACAGAGGTGGTGTGTCTTTCACTCATACCGGCGAGCATGGGATCTCCTACTAGAGGAGAGTCTTGGATGAGATACAGGTTTTCACCTGGCGACCCTACCTTGGTCGGCCCAGATGGGTCAACGATGCCGATCAGATATTTTGCTGCCGTCAGGACTGGTATATGCAGGGATGAGAGCATACCATGCTCGAGAGGTACCTACCTGGGCGCGTGCAGCGTCATTTCAAGGAGCCGCAGGATCATCCTGATGACGATTATGTAGTTGTCTTTGCCCGCACCATGACACAATTTTTATGGGGGTGATATATTCCTACTTCAGAGGCAGTGGACAGTTTTCGATAGCTGGTAGCCCAGCCATGGGCTTATGATCAGGGGCTAGTAGATCCAGGCACCACTCAGGCCTACAGGGATTGGTTTCGGCCTCCGCTTCGGTTGACGATTCCAAGTGCAGTCCCAGATCTATGAAGAGTCAGAGGCAGAGGGGGAGGACGAGGACGGAGAGCCGAGATCCAACAGGACCCGCCACTAGTGCCTCCAGTCCAGCCAGTGCATGGAGATGTGCACATGCAGGACCAGCAGCAGGAGCCACCACGAGACGAGGATCAGCCTCGGGTGCAGCCACAGGTGCAGTCAGCGGGTTAGGCGGATACATGGGATGCTTTGATTGCGTAGTTGCAGGCCCAGGTTCAGACCGTGACAACTGAGAGAGATTAGGCGAGGGATGAGAGAGAGCAGCTCAGGGCCGAGAGGGATCAAGTCGTGCAGCAAAGACAAGCTGCGGAGCTACAAGAAGCTACTAAGCTAGGCCGCAGACAGTAGATAGAGAGCATGACAGCCTCCTCCTCCCAGGGTATAGTGTCAGTTCGGTCCTATAGGGATGTCGTCTGAGAGGCAAAGTATTACCGACGGTCTTATCACGAGGCCGTACCTAGAGCAAAGTGGGTCCCAGAGTACTCAGAGCGGGCTAGCCACAGACTAGCAGAGGGTCACGGTGACAGGGGCGAGGGCAGCATCCACAGGGACCGAGCTTGATTGAGATGTTATGATACTTTTTGCACCTTATGGGCTCATTTTTTATAGCCCCGATGGGCCTTTTGTACTGATTGACACATATGTACAATGATCCGATTTATTCTTTGTATTATGATAGTGACGTTATTGATGATATATATATGAGCCGATTGATGATTTTGATGTGATGCATTGTGTTCTCTTTATGTATGATTTCACTTCTATATGGTGTGGATGCTTTTATTTCTGATGATTTATGCATTATGATTATGAGTAACAGATCTATTTTATGTTAACCTATGATATGAAAATGTGATGATCTATTTATGATAATGCAAATGCGATGGTCTATTTATGATAATGCAAATGCGATGGTCTAATATATGAAATGATATGATCTATGGTGCACATGTGAAATGATATGTAAATTGTGCTTATGAAATGTTTATGAATGGATGCATATATGCTTTGTTTGTAATGAATTTTGTACATTTATGCCTATGTGGAATGATTTATGCAATGAATGTTTTATGATGTTATTTATGAGATGATATGGATGATGAAATATGAATGCGATGGTCGTGATATGATGCAAATGAAATGGTGTTAATGCATAATGAGATGGTTTTATGAGATGCTTAGAGTAACAAATGTTATTATCCTAAATGTATTAAATGATGATGTAATGTATGTGATGCATTTAATAGGATGCAATGTTATGTTAATGCGTAATGTAATATGAATGTAATGTGAATGTATTGTGGTGAGATAATGTCATGATGCTATGCAAGTATGTATGCCAATGAATTAAATGCCTATACACCTATTGTTTATGATTATGCAAAAATGATTATGGAATGCTTTTGTACATGCTATGCGATGATTTATATGATAATGGAAATGCGATGCAGTGTAATGGGTGAAATGCAATGAAATGGATGTACGTATCTATGAAGAATGTCTATGATAACTTGTTTATATGATGATTGAAATGCAATACGTATGTTTCCTATATGATACGTTTATGCAATATGCTAATGATTTGTGGATGCAGGATTAATGATGATATCGATGATCAACTGTCATAGTACCTTGTTAGTGCAGTTAGTAAGAAAAGAAGTCATTTCAACAAGACACAAGATGATGCAAATTCAAATGAGGATGATGATGTTGATTACTTGCCGAGGAATTGGGATTTTCAAAAGGGCCAAATTTTCTTATGTTTGATAACGCACGTGGTATGATGCATCAAGGTATAGGAAACCAGGATGGCGTTGTACTTAGTGTGATGTACTTTGACTTGACAAGCAGATAGGAGTATTCTTGCTCATACCTGACATATGGAAACCTTGCTAGGATGTACTTCAGAAGTTTCAAACACCTCGGACCAAAACATGGAAAGGTAAACCTATCCATGCAATAGTCAACAAGTTTCCCTAGACCTCCTCCATTCTTACCTAACAAAGCAAGTATTTGTTGAGGTTATATTACAAGAACGTCCAACAAGCATAATAGACAAAAAGATAATGATCATTGCCATTCCTATTTCTCTAAATCCCCTATTTTGGGATATCATTGAGAAGTCCTTGGAATGAGCGCAATAAGATAAATCAACAGATAAAGACAAAGTAAACAAAAAAGCTGATGTTCTTCAATACCGCTAACCAAAGGAGGATGTGTTTTCAAGGATAAGAACCGAAACTATTGCCAAAAGATAATGCCCATTGGAGGAAGGATTCATCCTAGGACATGTTAGTGGATGGTGGCACGTCATTTCATTTATCCAAAGTGTTCTAAAAGATGATTGATATGGGACCAATTTGGATGATGAGTTACCGATACAAAGAGATAACCAACTTGCTTATATACTGACTTAGACCTAAGACTTGACGTTTGGAGTTTTCACTTTGGACCTGCTAGGCTTGCCTCTAATTGTTTCACCAAAGGTTGAGGATGACGATCAGTTTATTATGAGTGGTGCTATTGCGGGTGCACGCGAGATGAGGTGGATGGGTTTTTTCAAATATTTGGATGTTTTTGGCGTTTTACAATGTTTTGAGGCTATTTTTTTGGTATTTTTTGGCATTTTTCAAATGTTTTGATTTTTGATTTTCCAATGTTTTTGGGATTTTCTAAAATTTTGACCAAGAGACTAACCTAAGGACCTATCCTAGGGGTCTCGGGAGTTGATCAAAAAATTATCCTTGCCTACGTTATACACACAGAGACCATGTAGTTCGACTGATGACTTGACTAATTTACAGATGAAGATATACATGATGAAATGTCAGTTTATTATGATATACTCCTAAACGACTGACCTAAGTGTCTCAGGGGACGATCAAAGATCAACCTTGCCTACATTCAAGCTCAAAGATGACGTTGTTCGACAAGATGACTCTGTTTTTGGCTTTTGATGATTTTTGACCTATTTTTTAGGATTTTGATATTTTGATGTTTTTGGATTTTCTAATTTTCTGACTTTAAGAATATACACGAATCCGATCCAATAAGAACATTCCCCCAGCGTGATGCAATAGACTACTCCGATAAAGGGAGGAAAAACTGACCGTGAGGATGGGCCAAGTAGTACTAGGAGGAATCATGATACGAACACAGGACCAAGCTATGGTGCGGATGCGAGTGGATGAGTGATGGATGGAGAGATGGATGATGGAAGGGAAATGGATGGATGATGCAAAACAAGCCGTAAAGATCCTGGTGGATGGAAAGTGCTTATTTATGCAAGGCGCCTATTTGCCAGGTTTTCACCAAGGTACTTTCTCAAAGTGCCACCAAAGTGGTTTTCACTAGAGGACGATTTTTTGCTTTACTATTTCAAATCCTTTTTCTGATTTTTTTGGATTTTTTGCTTTTTTTATTTTTTTGTTGTTACCAAGACGCCTGTTTGCCAGGTTTTCACCAAAGTAACCATTTTTTCAGGACATTTTCTAATTTTTTGGATTTTTTGGTTCTATACCTTGGAAGATTTAGGCATAAAATTTTTTTAGATGAGAGCTATTCATGGGCTCTTGTAGAGGTTCCCCTTCGGGTGTTGATAACTGATATGCCCTTGATTTGTAACTTGTTGTTATAAAGAATGGTCTCAACCAATTGGGTTCGAACTTTCCTTTGTTGCTTGGGTTTAGGACATTCTTCTGATTCTCTTTTAATACGAGTTCTCTGACTTCGAACATCCTGCTTCTGATTTTCTTATTGTAGCTCCTTTTGAGTCTATTTTGATAGACTTGCAAATGATTCAAAGCATCTATACGTCTCTCATCCAGTAGCTCTAGCTCATTTAGTCTTGATACCCAATACTCTTCATCCGTGATGAGGTTTTGCAGTGATATCCTGGGGGATGGGACCTCAATCTCAATGGGGAGTACGGCTTCTGATTCGTAGACCAAGGAGAAGGGGGTTGATAAGGAAGTGTCCCCGTCCCAAGTTCGTCACCTTGTTGAGAGTTTTACGGTGTCATGGTCTTGACCTTGTCTTTATTTTCGTATTGGTTGTTATTGTTTATTTATGTATTTGTGAATAGTTGTTATTTAATTAATCTTTATTTTATGTGTGATTAATTAATGTTATTTAATTGATATAGTTATTTATAGATAATTATAGTTAAATTAATTGATTAATGTTCTTGATTGAGTGAATAGTTTAAATTAAAATATTAGATGCTTTGATGTAAATTAGAATTTTAAATTTGCATAAGGTAAGTGGTATTAATTCTTAAATTTTTAAATTAATTAAATAGCATATAATGCTTTATTACTATTAAAAGAAAATAATTAAAATTAGTTAGTTAAATTATAATTAGAGGATTTATGGGAATGAGTGGGGAATCTAATAAAATTCTTGTTTTAAAATATTCTTAGAGAGAATATTGGCATGTGGGGAACGGCAAGAAGTTTCTTCACAGAAAGTAATTGGCTTTAGAATAGTGTGTGGGGTTTTGGGGGGATTTTCTGGTTTTAAAATAAATTTGAGGAGGATTACAGTAGATTTTTGGGCTCATATTTTACTCCAGGCTGGAGGTGAAGTTTCTGGGAAGGATTTAGAAGTTGGAAATTTTGAAGGCAAAGCTTTGCTCCAACTCTCGCTCCTTCAAGCTTCAGGAAAAAAGGGTTCTTTTATTATTTGTTTAATTGCTTTCTTGTTTTGAAAAGATTGTCTGATATTGTCCGCGTAAGAGGAAATTGTCGTGAATTAGTTGTAACCCTCTGTAGAAAATTTATTAAAAGTTCCTCTGTAGAAAAAACTATGTTCTCGGCTGTTGAAGTTTTGTCGTTATTATTTTCTTACCTTTGTAGAAAATTTTACAGTAAAATCAGAGAACCTTATGAAATAAAATATATTGTTAAACAATAGGAAAGTTACAAAGGAAAACAATTGAAAATCTCTGTAGGTTGCAAATGGATTTTTCTGTGAAAACCCCTATGGAAATTTTCTTTCTACTATGTAAATAAAATTATTTTGCTACGTTGAATCTTGCAGAAATGCCCAACTGAAGTATTTGAAATAAGTGTTATATATATATATATATATTAGATATGTGTTTGAAAAAAAATTCTTGAGAAATTGATCTCCCATATGGATTCGATTTTAAAAAATTAAAAATTAAAAAAAAACAATTTGGGGGGCTGGGGGGGTGGGAGGAGCGAGGGGGGTCGGCTAGAGCTGCACCTCCCCATACCCCAAGGGTGGTGCGCAGCCACCATGGCTACGCACAGCAGCCTTGGTGGGGTTGTGGCCTCCCCACCCAGGGAGGACGCAGTCCTCCAGGCTGCGTATTGTTTTTAAAAATATATATATTTAAATTTTGTTTTTAATTATTATTTAAAATTTTAGATTTATTAAATTTAATTTAAATTTAATTTGTTAAATTATATTAATAAATATATATATTATATATAAATATATATATGTATATATATTATCATATATATATATATATATATAAATTTATTTATTTATTTATACGAGATATAATTATATAGATTATTTTTATAATGTTAATTTAATTGTGATAATAAATGTAATATATATACATATATATATACTCTTGGTTAAAATTATAAAAAAATATTACATAGGTTATTTATAACGACTTCATGTTGTTACTAGATAAATTGAAGAAAGTATTTTATCAAATCCATTCGAGTGTTTTTAAGTAATGAAATAAATCGAGTAAACTGATAGTTTAACTTCCATGGTGGATTTCATGCATTGAGTTATCTTAAAATGTGATTGTTAAGTATAGTAAATTTGCGTTCTTAAACAAAATCTTGATGTTGAATAAATATTTAGATTCTTTGATTTTCTTTGAGTTCTTTGTTGATTTCCTTCAGTTTGGTTATAAACCATGTGGAGGCCCTTAAGTTAGTTGACCTTTCTATAGGTGATAAGGTTATTATTTAAAAATTCCAGAGGCATGGGAAAATGGTGGTTTATTATGTGACCTTTCTATTTGATACTTGTCTCGATTTTGACTACAATTGTGATTTTAAGTTTACACTTGGGTTGTACTCGTCTTTATGGGAATTGATTCATATGATTTTTGGTGAGATAGTTTTGCCTTGCGGTTGCTCTACTTTGTGTTTTAGAGTACTTGTGGGTACAACCCCTTGGAATTTTTTGTTATGATTTGGGTTTCTAGGGAGAGTGGCTCTACGTGGGCGTCGGCGCACAAAGGGATTGTCAAGATAACCCATGTCAGAGTTTGAGTAATAAGTGATAATATAATAAATTAATTAGGGGGTGGGTAGTTAGACATTAATAAGATAATTATGGATGTCTCGTCCACCTGTTAGGGCTTTCATAGAATAAAGGTGGGCCAAGAAGGCCGTGATTGGAATAATCATGACCTCGTCTTCACGAGAGGTTAACGATTCCGCATGAGTCACCCTATGGAGCAGCGCCTTGATATAGGCAGTCAGGATAACCATAGATGGAGGCAGCACCTTGTGATAGATTGTCTGGATAATCCATGTAAGTCCATGCGATGACAATCTCCTCTAACATTCCCTTTGAGTTGTTTTATTGAAATCCTCTAGAAGTGGTCTATTGATATGTTTTGGTGATTTAATGTTGTCATGTTTAGGAAGTGGTCTTTTGACATTATGTTTCCCTTTATGTGTGTTTTTGCTTTCCATGCTTGGAGTTTAGTCTTGTGTATTTGTTTAGATGTTCTTGGTCGGGGACCCTTTCTTATCTACTCTTAGCATGGGGGTGGTTAGGTGGAACGTGCTATCCACCCCGTTGGGTTCCCTATTTTGTAGATGTACCTTTCAGTGTAGATTTTGTTGAGATAGCTTGATCCGGAGTTATATGTTTCTAGATGTATATTTGTACTTTTGTCATACTTTGTATATTGATATGTTACTCTCTCATGTATTGGGTAGACTTATGATGTAACCTTTGGAAATTGCTCAATGAGATATACTTGTAGAATGATGTAATGTATAATCACATTTAGTAATTCATGCTTTATCCATAACTATAAATATCGTTGATGTGTTATTTTTGAGTAAATATGTTCTTTATATTTCCAAGTAAAATCTACTATCAATGCATGTATGGTTCTTTATGGTTTAATCTTGACTCATTGCATATCTTAATAAATGTTTAAATGATGACATGTGAATGGATGAGTTACGTTAGTAGAATTGGTAATTACTATTATCAACTATGTTATTGGATAGATTACGTAATGTCACCTCGTGTACCCCAAAGGACTTAGGTGCTTAACTTGTAATTGTTAGCTATGTTACTTGCATTAGTAAACTTAGTGTTTATATTTTATCTTTTCAAAAAAATAAATTGTTCCATTTTTAGTTGTTCTTTAGGGTTTACGCAACGGGGTGTTACATAATAATATAATATATATTACATCATTATATATATAATATATATATATATTACATTAATTTTAATATAATACATACTATTATATATAATATATATTATATTATAATATCAATATAATATAATATAATAATATATTATAATACAATAAATGTATTATATTATTATATTATAATATTATATTATATTATATTGATATTATATTATATTATATTATATTATATTATATTATATTATATTATATAATATTGATATTATATTATATTATATTATATATATTATAATATTATATTATATTATATTATATATATATATTATATTATATTATATTATATTATAATATAATATTATATTATATTATATTATATTATATAATATATATATATATATATATATATAATATTATATTATATATATATATATATTATATTATATTATATTATATATTATATAATATTATATTATATTATATTATATTATATTATATTATAATATTATATAATATAATATAATATTAGATAATATAATATAATATAATATAGTATATTATAATATTATATAATATGACCTCTCAGGTTTTCTTTAATTATAACACAAAGAACGGATATCCGTTTTTTTATTTATAGACTTTTAAATAAAATGGTTGGGTCTGGGACCCAACCATATTTAACTACGCCTGTTTTTTTTTAAATATTTAATATAATATATAATATATACATATTATTATAATATTATATATATTATATTATAATATTATATTATGATATTATATTATAATATTATATTATGATATTATATTATAATATATATATATTATCATATTATAATATATTATATTATCATATAATATATATCATATAATATATGTATTATATTATAATATTATAATATATTATATTATCATATAATATATGTATTATATTATAATATTATAATATATTATATTATCATATAATATATGTATTATATTATAATATTATAATAATACATATATAATATTATATAATATGACATCTCAGGGTTTTTTTTAAATTATAACACAAAGAACGGATATTCGTTATATAAAATATAATAATTGGTCGAGCCAGACCCGACGCAATTATAAACACTCCTTTAAACAAAATGGATATTCGTTTCATATTGGATATCCGTTTTGTACAGATATTCGTTCGTAACGAATATCCATTTTGGTTCAGTATTACCAAACCAAAATGGATATTGTACTTGAGCCTGCAAAAAGTCAAAGGCTTGAATTTCACATTTTTTGACGTGTTAAAATGTATTTTTTCACATCACCACTTTTTGGACCTCCATGATCTTGCACAGACCCTTTGCAGACTTTTGTATGCAGATTTATCAAGCAAAATTAGGTGTTGAAAGGTGGTCAAGAAGTCAACAAAGTGTTTCAAGTCAAATCAACCCTATTTCAAGCTTGGAGACAACCTACAGTCCATTTTTTGCAGATTTGACTCTGTCAACCCGACAAGAAGACAAGTGCAGATCTGGAGCTACATAATCGACCTTTGATTTCACAAAAATTTGGGAGAGGACTAATTCACCATCAGTGGCAAATTGTAACATCCCGCTATGCAACCCTGAAGGGTAACAACCAAAAGAGGACAAGATTTTTTTATTTTTTTTTAAACATACAGAATAACTTACAGATAAAGTAGTTGCCAAGACAATATACCGACAACTTACACGGCCAAGCATGGTCGAACACAACCCAAAGGAGGGGAATAATCCACCCTCTAGAGAAAATCCAAACAAGAGAAAACATAATAGCTCCAGAAACTTGCTCTTGAACTTCCTACTCCAAAACTTCCAGCTACGAAAGTTCTAGCTACAGAACTTCTAGCTATGGAAGTTCCTACTCCAGAACCTTTGCTCTGGAACCTTCTACACTACTCTGGAACCTCTGCTCTGGAACTTTATGCACTGCTCTGAAACTTCTGCACTGCTCTGGAACCTTTGGCAACACTACTCTGGAACTTTTGCACTGCTTTGGAACCTTAACAGTGCTGCTCCGGAACTCTTTGCGTTACTCCAGAACCTTAGCAGCGCTGCTCTGGAACTTTAGCAGCGCTGCTCCGGAACTGTAACAGCGTTGCTCCGGAACCTAGGCAGCAACTACACAGAACAACAACCAGAAGGCGGCGATGCTCTGGAACTTTAACAGTGCTGCTCCGAAACTTTAACAGTGCTGCTCTGGAACTTTAACAGCACTGCTCTGAAACTTTTGTAGCCGCAACACAAAACATTAACAAAAGGCGGCGTTGCTCCGGAACTTTTGCAAACTAAAACATGAAGGAAATATACAACTAAAACTCAAATTTTTGCATGGAAAATATTAAAAAAAAAGGCCATTATGCTCATCATAATACAAGCGAGTCCGATACCAACATCGAGACTCGTAAATAAAATATAAATTTCGCATTTCTTCTCATTAATCTAAATGATTGTATCTTCTCTTCCAAGAGAGAGTACAATATACATAAAGGAATATATATAAGAGTACAAAGCATAGGCATGAATAAAATACAACAGAGGAGATAGGTACAAGAGAGAATAGCTCCAACTAGTGCTCCAATAACCTGTATGCTAGTCCCCAATGGCGGTGGCAATGCCTCCCTACCATGTGGACTCAAAAGAGGCCACCCCACCATGCTCGGAGGTAGTCACAGGGCCCAAGCAGCAAACAAGGCAAGGGTAACAAAAAGGCCAACTCTCACATCAGACATAGAGCAGACATGGAATACAATGCATTGAAGTCAATATCACAACACGAATATGCTCAAACAATAATATGTCGGTTACTACTCATAACTACAAGGTATGAAGCACAAGGGTATAGACTAAATGAAATGTCATCGTGTGTGCTCAAAGATATGGCACCACACGAAACTAGGTACTCCTCTCATACATATGAGGTAACTCAATCATGCCCATATCAATGCCTTGCAGACGGATAGGCCTTCTCGTTTAAAAAAATGAGGAATCCATAACAAATATGAAACAATGAAAAATCCATTGAACTCCATCATAAAAACCATGTAAAACAACCAAGCAAACACTGTTGCTAAATCATTGAAGTAGCTGATCACATCCACTAACATATAGCTCAAATACCATCCAACATTCATCATTAACTTAATTAAAAAGTCAAATCACATAACCAGTATAAACCTCATTAAATCATCCTAAAAATCACTTTTAAACCAGACAAAAAGTCTACTAAGTGGCAGTGGAACAGAAACATAATTTCAGTTGTCGTGCAAATGCATCATAATAGGGCATAAAATTTCCATAAAAGATAAAAGTGTCCATCTATCTAAAATCGAACAACCCAGTTCATAATTTGATGTTTCCAATTGGATTCCACTTTTATAATTTTATTCTATGACCCGAAATAGGGTGATGTTTAGAAAAACGCCATTTTATGCATGGCTAGACAAAAATCATGAAAAATGAAAGTGTCTGAATTAAAAATCGGATGAACACCCAATTCATATTTTGACGTGTTTACATGGAATCCAATTTTATTTTACACTTTTAACATGCGGTAAACGAGCAGCAATGAAAAATGTCATTTTGCAAGAGGGCACATATTTGGGCAAAAATGAAAGTGCCCAGAACTAAAATCTGCCAAAGACCCAGTTGATATCTTGGCATTTCTACATGAAATCCACCCTTGAAATTATTTTTTATCAAGAGGGTAGTGAGCAGCAAAGAAAAACGTTTTCAAACAAGTTGGGCAAAATGGAGAAATGAAATGAGAGTGCCCGGAAATCAAATTTGACAAAGACCCATTTCAGATTTACATGAATGCACCAAAAAACTGCCATAAAGCAAGACTACAAAACTTCAAATTGAATCCTAAACACACATTATTCCTCTCCAAGGTATTCATAAAAAGAACAGAAAATAATTCTGCCATAAAGAATTTACGAAGCTTCCATTTCCAAGCTGAATTGCATTCAATAGCACCACAAATTAAAGGGATTTAAGAACCACAAAAGAAATACCTCAAATACTGCCCAAAACTGAAAAGAAAGATTGCTCTGAAGAGAAGGCGCGGCTGGGTTCCAAAATATGTCAGCAAAGAGGAAATGGCATGCAAAAATCATCAAACAGATGCCCACAAAATCTTCTCAGCAAAACTCCACCATACTCCCCAAATCTGCTGCCCAATTCAAGGGTTTTTCTTCTCCTTCCAAAAAATATAAAATTTCTTCTTCTCCCAAAAAGAATATATATTTATCCAAGATAAGGTTTCCCCTTTTTTTATTTTAACTCCACTTCTCCACACAATAAAATGAAATAAAACATTTTATTAAGCAAACTAATAATGCTCTCAAAAGAAATTAATTGAAATCACTAAATATCCAATATCCCCCTTTCATATAAAAATAATGATTTAAATCCAATCGACCAAATACACAAAGCTCCCCAAAAAGAATTAATAAAATCATTTAAAATTTCCAAATGAAAAATATCATTCTCTCGAATGATCAATAAAATAATTTAAATAACATATTTTAAAATCTCATGGGTAAAACCATTTACATCTCCCATCAATTAAATACTATAAAATACCATATTTAAAATCACAAAAAGATACCAATGAAGACCCATCATAACACTGACCACCAAAATATATAGTCATAAGAAAGATTAACGAAAACCATAACAAAATACCTCAACAGGACATACTCGTAAGCCACATACAACAGAAAGGTGCGCCGAAACATACGGTTGAAAGGTGCTCCAGACGTTACCGTTAGGTAATCGGACGGTAAGACATCAACAAGGAAAACACTGCCCTGACAAGGTACAGTGGGCTAGGGTAGGGGACATTTGGCCTATGACTACCTCCAGTAACCACCATCAGGGATATGAGTATGCTCAGGCCTATGGATCCAAGCGGAGTCAATACTCAGTACCTGCATCACTTTCAATTACACATCAAAGTACATATGCATATACATATGAGTGTTACGGCATCATCTCTTTCCTGTCCATAATCATACAAAATCAATGATAATAGTATATAAACATTTAAGCATGTAATCCAGAATGTTAACTATTGATGCCAAAAATTGACGAGGTAATAGAGTCTTATGGGAAACTCAGTTTAAGGGGGACCTTTTGCACTAAACTGAGTACCCTCCGGATTTTTAGAGAAGTCGGCTTCTTCTATAATGGTGTTTGGAAAGGGAAAAGGAAGCAGATATAATAAAGTAAAGTCTAACCTAAGGCGATGCGCCAAGATTTGTTGATGGGCATGATAAATCATAGATTTAAGGGCCTGAATAGTGTTGTTGTGTTCCAAAACGTCAGAGAATTAAGATTATAGCATAGACAATTCATTTATTGACATAAAATAGTGTTTCATACATTCTCACTACTAAGAAGAGTCATTAGACATGATTTAGGTAAGCAAACTTGTATCCAACATATATAGAAGTTCTTCAAATGAAATGTCAAGACAGTATAAAGCACAATTCATAGTTTCATCAAAGCATGAAAAATAGAAAGGTCGAACAATTGGCACAGTCTGAAAGTTTTGTAATTTAAATAAAACAATAATAGAGGCCTGGTGTCTTTTTTGTTAAAACCAGTGTGTTTTTCTCCAAATTCTGGCCCTTTCTCATCAACAGAGAAAGTATATATAGCAGGAAAAACCTCTCAGCACTTCAGAGAACAACAACAGAAAAGATCTTGTAATCTTTTGCAATGATGCCTAAATCAGAATATTCCCAAGGCTGTTACAACAGCATCGAACTGGAACATAGCATTCAGTCATCTCGGGCACAGGTGCATCCCCTACAATGATGGCGGTGGTACCAGCTAGGCTCGAGCAAACAAGTGTCATCCATCACTGCGAATGATTATGACAAGCAACAACCAATAGCATTATTTCGTTCAACCATCCTATCGCCCTTAAAATAGATCCGTCGTTAGTTTCGTGGCAGCCTTTCGCATCCCGCATGAATCCTTCTCCCATCCCTGCCAAGGATTTGCAAAAATGCAACACGTGTCAAATGGGTTGAGGACTTTATCACAGTGGAGGGAACGCTTCATCAACCGGGCATAAAAGACGCGTGGCAGCATTTCACTGCCCGCAGTTGCTATTCCATCCCCGCATTGAAATATTTGTGAACGGTTGCCACATAGCAAGATGTGGGGCCCGCTAACACTCTTTAGGAATGACGGCTTCGTGGAAGCCTTTCACAGCCCAACGAGGCCTCAAAGAAACAAGGAACAAAAGCATCACGTAACCGCGACACGTGGAAGCACAGCGGATCCTCCAGGATCTGAAAGGAATGTCGATACCCGAAGCTGGGAAGAGTAGATGTGCAAAGCGACAGATCAAAAATTTGATAAAAATCCTAGCAAACTTGGCGATGCATAGGCCGGCGCACACACAATGCAAAAATAAACCCGAAGGGAGCCGCTCAAATATTTATTTAACATTAACTAATCATGATAACCTTTCCCTACTCATCAATGTCTAATCTCATTACAACAACATTTAATAGTTATAATATCAAATCAAAATCAAAATACTATCTTACCAACCTGGGTTTAGAGAGGTGTTACACGAATGAGTCCCACCTTAAGGCTGAAAAAGTAGATTTTGTCAGATTCTAGTTCCCGACAGTCAAAAACCTGTTTAAGGAGATTTTGTCAAAAGTAAGATTGATTCGCCATTAGTAGCGAAAGAGTCCCACTGGTGATTTTCACTGATTTTTGTCAGCATTCAGATCATCCCATATTAAGCATTAATTGCCCAAGTGCACTCTGTTCATCCTTCTTTCAATTATGTTTTTCATTTGTTCATGTTTTAATTCATTCTTTCATATCTCACTATGTTTTCAAACATTGCAGATTTCATAGGTTTTGCATCACTATTCAATCAATTTCATTAGTTAGTTACATTTACAGCATTGTATTTAGTCATATTCACATTATACAATCCTCTATTTGAGTGAACCACTTCAATTTTTGGGTTCTATCTCTCTACTTTTAGGTGAAAGATCCTAAGAGTGCAAGAGAAGTCTAGTCAACCACAAAATTGTTGGTTCAGAAGCATGTTGGATCTATTTGGGTCCCCATGAAGCATGTGTTTGAGTTGCCCTCATTCTAATTCCACCCTAGGATGTTTTGGCACCGACCTAATTTGAATTTGGATTTGGATTGACTTTGGATATGTTTCAAAGTTGAAGATGGTATAAATACAAGAAGAGTTAGTGATGGAAAATATACAAGAGCAAAGAAGAGGAGCGATAAGAGAAAAGAGGAAGTAAATTTTGGTGTGACATTGATTATATTCAATAAGTGTGTGTGTTGCAAGTGTGGGAGATTAGTGCGAAGCTTAATGCTGAGTTTCCAAATGCCATGAGCAAAAGGTGAACTCTATCATTCATGCAAGTTGATCGAGTGACTGTGGTGGAATCCTTTGTTGCATTGGGATTGTAGTCTCTCTATAACAAGTCTTATTTGTATTCTTTGTATCTCTATGGCAGTGACCCCTCCGGGTTGTAGCCATGTTGGATAGTGAGTCCTTGTTTCGGAGAGTGAGTCCTTATTTTAGGTAGTGATCCTCTTTGTAATCAGTTTAGATATTCTCTATAGTGTGATTTAATCCTCACCATGGTTTTTCCCTCATTAGGTTTTCCACGTAAATCTAGTGTTATTGTGTTCATTATTGGATTTGAGTTTTTGCATTGGCATTTGATAATTAATCATTTAAGTAGTTTTATGTATTAGTTTCAGTGATTGAATTAAAGGTCTAATTATATGACAACTGATTTATCCCCCCTCTTAGTTGTCCTATTCAACAGGATTGATATGTGTTAGAGCTATGTTAGTTCCATTCTGACCTATCTTAAGGTGATTTGAATTTTGAATTAAGGCACAAAGGTTACATGAAATGTTTTGAGGACGAAAGTTTAATTTTATGTGGTAATTCCAATCAGGTCGACCTAATTGAAGTTACACTTGATGTGGATATATATAGTGGATTTTTTTTCATGTTTTGAGATGAATTGCAAGTGATGAGTGATAGATGACATGTATGGTGTTCCATGTAAGGAAGCTAAGGTAGCGAAACAACTTCCTACACTAATCTTGAGAGGAGAATAATGCAAAAAATTTATAGATCTTTAACAGTTACATAAACTTAAACAAAACTAAACACATATATCATGCATACCACAACACAGTGATTTACGTGGGAAAACCCTTTCAGGAGAAAAACCCCACACTCCAAAATCCTCCCAATATATTATTTAGAAATCACAAAGATTACAATATACTTGTAGAGCAAGATTCTCACAAAAGTATCGCCAAATAGAGATCCAAAATCAACATGACCGGTATCAAACTCTCGAAATAAATCACAATACACAACTATAATACAATGTCCTCATAAAATAGGGTTGCCTTCTAGGGAAAGTCAAACTAATAAAATATTGTCCATCAGATGTAAGACCTAATGATGAACGGTCTAGATTTATAATAATAAAATATTAATAAATTTTCCTTTCGTGGGGCACTTGCCTCGAGCCCACACCAGGGTGTGCTGCCCCTGGACCCCAGCCGAGGGGTGATCCCCCTAGACCCCTTGTGGGGGGAGACCCCCCCGTCGTCGCCAAATTAACAGTACCAAATGTATCAATAGTAACTTACGTAATTTTAAGGTTGAAACACATTTTCCCAAAAAAATTCCCACTTGTCAAACACCTTGCAAAAGCAACGGCAAGGTGAATAAGCATCATCTCTTAATTTCTAGGGGCAGAAAGGCCCATAGTCTCTTAACACCATCTAAACTTCTTTGTGCTCATAGGTTTAGTTAAATAATCAACAAAATTCATCAAAGTCTCTACCTTAACCAACTTTACCCTACCATCTTTAACCATATCTCTAACAAAATGATATTGTACATCAATGTGCTTGGTCTAGGCATGAAATGTTGGATTCTTGGCTAGTCATGTCACACTCTGACTATTGCAATAAAATGTCACTGCACTTTATTTTATTCCAATATCTGAACACAATCTCTTAAGACAAATGGCTTCTTTACAAGCATGAGTAGCTACCATATACTCTACTTCAATAGTGAACAAAGCAACTGTTGGTATGTGGCGAATGCTCATGCTATACTGTACACCCCGGCATGTATCATTTCCTCCTAAAAAAAGAAAAAAGAAAAAAACCCACTTTGTAGAACCCTAATCTAGAAGCTTCTAAGTTTGTTAAAAAGGGGTTCGAATGGGGGTTACAGTATAATGAAAAACGTGATTATTCGCAATATTGTAATAGGTTTTTGTACTGGATAATAAAATCATTGGTTGGTTGTGGCTTGGTGGATGTAGCCCGGATTGGGTGAACCACGTTAAATTCCTTGTGTTATAATTTATTCTGTGTGTTTTAGTTTCTCTGTTTATTAATTAAATTTGTATTTAATTGTTAGATATTTTCCTTTCTAACCCTAAAAAATGGTATCAGATTGGGTTGTGTTTTGATTATCATCTGTAGGAAGGTCTCACGATTGAGTGGAAGTAATGGTAGACGAGGGTAAGAAGGTTGAGAAGTTTAATGGGAAGAACTATCAGTTATGGAAGATGTAGATGGAGGAATACCTCTATCAGAAGGATTTATGGTGGCCATTAGAAGGGAAAACCAAGAAACCCTCAACAATGTCTGATGAGTACTGAGATATTTTGGATAGAAAGGCTCTTGGCAGTATTTGTTTATACCTAGCACAATCTGTGGCATTCAATATTACAACAACAAAGACAACTCAAGAGTTGATGGAAACCTTGGTGAAGTTATATGAAAAGCCCTCCGCTTCGAATAAGGTATTTCTTATGAAGCGTTTATTTAATATGAAAATGGTAGAAGGTGGGTCAGTTATTGATCATTTAAATGAGTTTAATACGGTCACCAGTCAATTAACTTCTATAAAAGTAAACTTTGATGAAGAAGTTAGGGCTCTTTTGATTATGTGTTATTTGCCTGAAAGCTGGAATAGCTTGGTAATGGTTGTTAGCAATTATGTTTCTGGTTCGAATACATTGAAATTTGATGATGTTGCTGGTGTTATTTTGAGCGAGGAAAATTGTAGGAAAAGCTCAGGTGGAACATCCACATCAGGCAGTGTTTTGAATGCAGAAAGCAGGGGCAGAACAAAGGAGAGAGGAAACAATTCTAGAAATCATGGGAAGTCACGAGGAAAATCAAAGGACAAAAGGTCCCAATCTAGAGACAAGAGGGATTTTGGTATTGTGGTAAGCGGGTCATTTAAAGAAAGATTGTTGGTCTCGAAAAATAAAGGGAGACAAAAGGAAGGAAGTAAAGAGGAAAATGTGGTAAGTAATAAATCTAATGAGGATGCTTTGATTCTTTCCCTTGATAATGTTGATGATTCTTGGGTGTTAGATTCAGGGGCTTCATTTCATGCTACCCCCCATAGAAGTTATTTTCTTGATTATGTCCAAGGGGATTTTGGGTTGGTTTATTTAGGAGATAACGAACCCTGTCAGATTGTTGGAAAGGGAAGAATCAAGATTAAGTTGCAGAATGGGAATCATTGGACACTACATGAGGTAAGGCATGTTCCAAAGTTAAGCAAAAATTTAATTTCAGCAAGGCAACTAGATGATGAAGGTTGTGTTGTTACATTTAGTGATAAAAATTGGAAGGTCACAAAGGGTGTCTTAGTGGTAGAAAAAGGTGTGAAAGTAGGCACATTATATCTTTGTACAGGTCATATTGGTCCTTCTACTTTAA
Organism: Sequoia sempervirens; assembly: GCA_007258455.2. Lineage (NCBI taxonomy): Eukaryota > Viridiplantae > Streptophyta > Pinopsida > Cupressales > Cupressaceae > Sequoia > Sequoia sempervirens. Next base: position 7,732,642 of record VDFB02000009.1, on the reverse strand, counting down.
TTGTTATGGAAAAAGGTCAATGTTCAGAAACAATTGTTGCAGTTCAGCAGGTAGAAGATCATACAGTTGTTGTGGACTTTGAATCAGCATTGTGGCATAATAGACTTGGGCATATGAGTGAAAAAGGTATGAAAATACTTCATTCAAATAATGTTTTACCAGGTCTAAAATGTGTTAATATGGATTTATGTGAAAGTTGTGTGTATGGAAAACAAAAGAGAGTAAGTTTTTTCAAGGATGGGAAGCAAAAGAAAGATGAGAAATTGGAGCTTGTGTATACAGATGTATGGGGACCAGCTCAGGTATCTTCTCTCAGTGGCTCTTAGTATTATGTTACATTCATTGATGATCCAACTAGGAAGGTATGGATTTATTTCCTTAGGCAGAAATATGATGTATTTGAAAATTTTAAAAAATGGAGAAGCTTGGTTGAGAATGAGACAGGTAAAAAGCTAAAATGTCTCAGATCTGATAATGGTGGTGAGTATTATAGCAAAGAGTTTGAATATTATTGTTTCTCTAATGGTATTTGTAGGCAGAAAATGGTTCAAAGGACTCCACAGGAAAATGGAGTGGTTGAGCGTATGAATAGAACAATAATGGAGCGTGCACGAACTATGAGATTGCATGTTGGGCTACCTTTAAAAATGTGGGTAGAGACTGTAAACACTGTTGTTTATTTAATTAATAGAGGTCCCTCTAATCCTTTGGGTTGTGGTATTCCTGAGGAAGCATGGAAAGGTAAGAAGGTGAGTTATTCTTTTCTCAAAACCTTCAATTGTGAAGCATTTGCACATGTAGATTCTGAAAATAGAACCAAGCTTAATGCAAAATCAAAGAAATATATATTTTTTGGATATGGCATTGATGAATTTGGTTATAGGCTTTGGGATTTTGAAAATCAAAAAATTGTGAGAAGCAGGGATATCATATTCAATGAGAAAGTGTTGTACAAAGATCTATAGTTGCAGCATGAGAAGAAAGAAAATGATTATGCAGTGTTGGGATATTCCAAACAATGATGTTTCAGTGGTTCCTCATGCTCCGCAACAACAACAACAACAAATACCACAAACTCTTGTGAATGTTAGACGATCTTCAAGGATAAGGAGACCTCTAGAAAGATTATCTCCCTCTTTGTATATTATTTTGTTAACTGATACTGGTGAACCAGAATATTATGATGAAGCTATTCAAGTGGATACCAAGGTTCAGTGGGAGCATGGAATGGAAGAAGAAATGGACTCCCTGCTGAAAAATAAAACTTGGGAATTATGCAAGTTTCCTACAGGTAAAAAGGTTTTACCAAACAAATGGGTTTATAGGCTGAAAGAGGAGGATGGAGGTAAGAAAAGATTTAAAGCCAAATTACTTGTAAAGGGATTTGCACATAAAAAGGGTATTGATTTTGATGAGATTTTTTCTCCAGTTGTTAAAATGACTTCTATTCGTATTGTTTTAAGTATTGTGGTTGCTGAAGATTTGCATTTAGAATAGCTTGAAGTTAAAACAGCCTTTCTCCATGGAGATTTGGAAGAGGAAATATGTATGGAACAGCCACAAGGATTTGAGGTCAAAGGTAAGGAGAAACTAGTGTGCAGATTGAAGAAAAGTTTATGTGGCTTGAAGCAAGCACCTCGGCAATGGTACTTGAAATTTGATAGTTTTATGGCTAAGCAAGGCTACAGTCGGTGTAATTCTGACCATTGTGTTTATTTTAAGAGTTTGGATAATGACAACTACATTATTTTATGTTTATATGTTGATGACATGCTTGTAGCAGGGTCTAACATGGATCACATAAGTGAGCTAAAACAACAGTTAGAAAAATATTTTGCTATGAAGGATTTGGGGGCAGCAAAGCAAATCCTTGGTATGAAAATTTGTAGAGATAGGAAAAGACAATTTTTTTTATCTCAGGCTAATTATGTTGAAAAGGTGTTGTAGAGATTTCATATGGAGAATGCAAAAGATGTCAGCACACCTTTGCCTAGTCATGTTAAATTGACTAAGGATATGTGTCCAAAGACACAAGAGGAGGAAGAAAAAATGTCTAAGGTACCATATGCTTCAGTTGTGGGCAGTTCAATGTATGCCATGGTATGCACGAGACCAGATATTGCACATGTCATAGGAGTTGTTGGCAGGTATTTGATTCATCCCGGAGTTGAGCATTGGAATGCGGTAAATGGATTCTCGGGTACTTGAGAGGTACATCCAATAAATGCTTATGTTTTGGGGGCTCTAATACTGATTTAAAAGGCTATGTTGACTCATATTTGGCAGGGGATATAGATACTAGGCAGAGTACCATAGGTTATGTATTTACAGTTGGTGGGACAGGAGTGAGTTGGATTTCTCGATTGCAAAAGGTGGTTACTTTATCCACCACAGAGGCAAAGTATGTTGTTGCAACAGAGGCGGCAAAGGAGATGATATGGCTGCAACTTTTCATGGATGAGTTGGGAAAACAACAGACTAAAAATTACTTGTTTACAGACAGCCAGAGTGTTATATATCTTGCAAAGAATTTTGTCTTGCATTCTAAAACAAAACACATACAGTTGAGATATCATTTCATTCGGTCGGTGTTTGAGGATGGACAGGTCAAGTTGGACAAGATACATACAAATGCCAATCCAGCGGATATGTTTATGAAGGCAGTGACAAGGGCGAAGTTGAGCTCCTCTTCAACTTTGGTTGGCCTTCAAGGTTGAATTCAAGTATAACAGAGCAACAGGGTCCAAGGTACTTATTTCCAGTGGGAGCTTGTAAGTACAGCAGTGTCATCCAAGATCAATCTCAAACTGGGAGATTGTGTTGGTGTGGAGCCTGATCAGTCTCTAAGTGGGAGATTGTTGGTATGTGGTGACTGATCATGTTATACTGTACACCCTGGCATGTTAAAAAGGGGTTCGAATGGGGGTTACAGTATGATGAAAAACACGATTATTCGCAAGATTGTAATAGGTTTTTGCACTGGATAATAAAATCATTGGATGGTTGCAGTTTGGTGGATGTAGCCAGGATTGGGTGAACCATGTTAAATTCTTTGTGTTATAATTTATTCCGTGTGTTTTAGTTTCTTTGTTTATTAATTAAATATGCATTTAATTGTTAAATATTTTTCTTTCTAACCCTAACAGCAACCATAGTCTGTTGCTTACTCATCCAACTAATCACACCACTAAATAAAGTAAACACGTAAGCACTAGTGGATTGTCTACTATCAACATCACCTACCCATTCTAAATCCACATAACCATGAATATCAAGGGAAATATCATCTTTAGTCATATTACTATGATAACATAAGGAACAATCTGAGGTACCATGCAAATATATGAAGACTCTTTTAATTGTATCCCAATGAACTCTACTAGGATTAGACATATATCTGGAAAGAACTCCCACTACTTGGGAAACATGTCTAGTCTAGTACAAACCATAGCATACATCAAACTTCCAACTGTACTATGGTAAGGCACTTTTCTCATGTCTTCCATCTCTGATGGGGATGTTGGGCAATCTAAAATAGATAACTTTGTTTCAACTGAAATAGGAACACACAATGGTCTACAATCATGCATATCAAACCTCTGTAAAATTGAGTTGACATACTTACTTTGGCCAATCCATAGCTTTCTATTCACTCTATCTCTTTTAATTTCCAACCCAAGAATGTGTTTAGTTGCACCAATATCTTTCATTTCAAATTTAGCAGCAAGTTGAGATTTCAATTCTGAAATCATACATTTCCCTCTACCAATAAATAGCATATCATCAAGATATAATGCAATAAAAAGGAAATGATCACTAGTAGTTTTATAATAAACACAATGATCTGATTTAGAACGCTAAAATCCCAAACTCAGCACATATGTATCAAATTTTTGGTACCACATCCTAGGACTCTATTTTAAGCCATACAAAGATTTCTTCAATTTGCAAACCAAATTACTTTCACCACGTAGTGCTCTAGTTGTGTCATATAAATATCCTCCTAGGTGATCCCACAATAGTGGTTTACAATTTTTGGCCAAACTGGACACTTAAATTATTTTTTTAAACTAAATCTTCACATTCGGGCACCTATAGCGGCTAAACCATGAAGAATTTGAAGATGATGAAAACTAGAGTCTCGTCACATTTTATCTGTAGATTCTGAAAATATTTTTTTCAAAATTCTTGGAATCGGATTGCACTTATTTTTCCATCTCCCACGAAAACTGGTTTTTTTCAAAAAACAACATTTTTAAAAAGTGACACACACTGTATAACGCATAACTTTTTTTCCACGAAGGATAAAATTCTAATTCTTTCGAATTTAGATTTGTAACTCTGATATCTAGTGCTTCCACTTGGTTAGACAGTTTTATTGAATATTTTTTCTTTAATCAAGTTTCAAAGTCAAACCAATTACAATTTAGACATAGCGCGACTGTATAATGCATAACCTTTTTGTATATATCGAAATTCAATTTTATTTTTTTGTTGGATCAAGGACTTCAATATCTGGTGCAATCATATTTTTCAAAAAAAATTGATAATCTGCTTTTTTTCCACATGTGCAGAACAGAGACCTTCATTTTTGATGAAAAACCTATGTTTAATAAAACTAGAAAAACAAATACATAATAAAACCAAAACATATTAAAATTATATTCATTGGATAGCTCATTCTAAGGACTACCTAATTCAAGTTGGGTTTGTGAAGATTCCTCCATTTTCATCCTCAACCCGAGCTCTGAAGTGCCAAAATTTAGGTTTTTTTTGTCTCAGGGAGGGGATGATGAATAAAGGGGGTTCGAACGAACCCATAGGGGTTCGCTCGAACCAAGGCTCATTCGAACCCCCCTTTATAAGGGGTTTTGATGGATTTTTTGGTGGGAAAGTATTGGGAGGGTTTGCCCGAGCCTAGGTTCTAGCGAACCCCTAATGGGTTCGGTCAAACCAATAGGTTCGTACAAACCCCTAAAATCAATTTTTTTGCCATGCATTCATTTTCTATGAGTTTTCCTTCCTCACTTCAATTGTAAACCACTATTGTAGATTTAGTCTCCTCCAAGTCACCATGAAGGAAAGCAGTTTTCACATACATTTGTTCAACCTCTAAATCATAAGCGGCAACAATAGAAAGCAAAAATCTAATAGATGTCATTTTTACAACAGGATAAAATATATCACCATAATCAACACCCTCAACTTGAGAGTAACCTTTTGCAACCAACCTTGCTTTGTACTTCTCAATACCTCCATTTGAACCAATCTTTTTCTTGAATACCCATTTGCAACTGACAGGTTTTCTTCCTTCAGGAAATGGTACAAGATCCCATGTATCATTCTTTTTCAAAGTTGTCATTTCTTCATCCATAGAAATCCTCCAAGATTCTGCATCATTCATACGTAATGCCTCTTCTACCGATCTGGGTTCATCCATGTTAGTATTCAAAGAAAAAAAGCATCTCCAATCATTAGGTGAATACCTTTTAGGTGGTTGTCTATGCCTTGTAGACCTACGAACAAGCTGAGTTGGAGGTTCTTCCTCCTCTTCTAAAGATTCTGAGCTAGATGAGCTCTCTTCAACTTCTTGTCTATCCATGGGCCTTGATTCAACTTTATCAGGTGTAGAAGGAAATCGAATCACATCTTTCTATTTACTTTGTTCTGGTTGCAATGTAACAGAAGAAGGCTTAGTTTCTCTAAAAATAACACTTATACTATGTATTACCTTATGTGCAATAGGATCCCAAATCTTGTATCCTTTCCCACTATAACTATATCCGATGATACATTTCACAGCCTTGTTCTCTAACTTTGTTCACTTCTCCTTTGGCACATGTGCATATGCCTCACAACCAAAAACTATAAAATATTTTAATGAAGGCTTGCGGCCTGACCATGCCTCTATAGGCATCTTATCAACAAGAGGTGATGTAGGAGATCTATTAATTAGGTAACAAGCAATGGCAACAGCTTCATCACAAAACCTTTGTTCTAGACTAGCACCACTCAATGTGATCCTAGCCTTCTCCATCAGTGTCCTATTCATTCTTTCTATAACTCCATTATGTTGTGGAGAATACAGAGTTGTTTTTTGTCTATGAATACCACAATCTTTACAAAATCTATCAAAATCATTAGAGAAAAATTCACCACCATTATTAGTCCTTGAAAATTTTATTTTATTTCTAGTCTGCAACTCAACCATTGCTTTAAATTCTTTAAATCGACTGAACACTTCATATTTACTCTTTAGAAATAATACCTATGTCTTACTATAATCATCAATAAATGAAACATAATATGTGGATTTACCAATTGAAGGAACATATACAAGACCAAACACATCAAAATGAATAAGATCCAATACACCACAAGGTTTATGAGAACTCGAGTAAAACTAAATGCAGTTTTTTCTTTGTAAATACAATGCTCATAGAAATCAAATTCAATATTACAATCAGACAAATTTTCAACAAGGTTTTTATTTTTCAAGGTCTTTAGACCCTTTTCTCCAATGTGACCAAGCCTCTGGTGTCATAACATAGTTTTCTCTATAGGTAACTTTGATTCAGAAGAAAGAGAACCCTTGGGTACCCAAAAGCCATGACCATTTGTTGAAGGTGAAACCCTCACTTTTTCCATAGACTTGCTTTTCACAAAAGTACTATTACACTCAACGGTGCATGCATCAAGCTTATACAATGTCCCATATCTAACACCTCTAGAAATCGCCATAGCACCTTTGACCATCTTGCATTCTACATCAAAAAATACTACCTCCACACCTGCATCTGTTAGCTTTCTCACAGATAATAAATTTCATGCTAAACCAAGGATATGCAACACACCATTAATCCTTTTTGTTCTACCATAATGAAATATGATATTAACTTTACCACAACCAACAATATTTAAATAAGAATCATCACACAAGTACACCTTACCTCCATCAAACTCTTCATATTCAAAAAACCAATCTCTATAAAAAGTTCATATGGAAAGACGCACATGATTCAATTAACCATGCATCATTAACTACACAAGTTGCCAAAGATGCAATGAATGCATCACCATATTCATTCTCGGACTCGGAATCAGAATCAAATTTCTTATTTTTCTTCTTATTTTCTTCTTTGCAGTCCTTACAAACATGTCTAGGCTTACCGCAGTTCCAAAAAATAACTTTGGACTTTCTAGGAGACTTAGATCTCCCCTTGGACTTGGATTTTCCGCGCTTCTCATTCGTCTTTCCTTTTTCCTTAGGTATTCCACAAAAATTCAAGGCCTCCTTGGCACTGATAGATACCTTCCTCCTCATCTCTTCGGAAAGAAAAGAACCCACTACATCTTTAGTATTCAATATAAGAAAATTACTCCCAATAGCCATAACAAGAGTATCCCACGAAGTAGGCAAAGAACAAAGCAATATCTGGCATTTCTCTTCCTCATCCATTTTGATACCAACTTATGACAATTGAGCCACCAACTTATTGAAAGCTTCTAGGTGGTATGTGATTCGTCCACCCTCTTCCATTCTCAAGGAATACAACTTCTTCCTCAAGAAAATATTGTTCACTAAAGACTTGTCTTGATACATCTCACCAAGCTTCTTTCATAGATTTTTGTATAGAGGTCTCTTCATGAACATTGATTAAAACGAAATCTTCCAAGAATAATTTGATTAGACTCTTGGCTTTATGGTACATAACATTATATTGAGCAGCTTGAGTGGGATCTGCAGGCCTTGAAACATTATCATCAATAGCACCCCACAAATCTCGATCTATCAACAGATCCTCCATCTTCAACTTCCACATTTCAAAATTATTTCCAAAAAACCCAACAACCCATAACTAAAACCAAAGGTGATCAGGCTCTTATACTACCTGTAAGGAAGCTAAGGTAGTGAAATAACTTCCTACACTAATATTGAGAGGAGAATAATGCAAACTTTATAGATCTTTAATAGTTAAAGAAATTTAACAGAAATAAACACAGATATCATGTATACCACAACACAGTGATTTACGTGGGGAAAACCCTTTCGAGAGAAAAACCCTACACTCCAAAAGCCGCCCAATATATTATTTAGAAATCACAAATATTACAATACACTTGCAGAGCAAGATTCTCACAGGAGTATCACCAACCAAAGATCCAAAGGCAACACAACCACTATCAGACTCTCAAAATACATCACAATACACAACCATAGTACAATTCCATCATAAAATAGGGTTGCCTTCTAGGGCAAGTCAAGCTAATAAAATATCGATTGTTTGATCTAAGACCTAATGATGACCGATCTAGATTTATAATAATAAAATATAAATAAAATTTTCCTTTCAAATGCACTACCCCTGGACCCCAACTGGGGGGATGATCCCCTCAGACCCATTGTGGGGGGAGACCCCCCCCACCCCCCACTGTCGTCATCAAATGAACAATACCTTATGTATCAATAGTAACTTATGTAATTGCAAGGTTGAGACACATTTTTCTAACATTCCACCTACATGTGTGATGTTAACATGATCGGAGTTGTGTGAATTGTGCAAAACATAGCAGAACAAAGCATTCATCCTGATCAATGTAAAGATTAATTTTGTACTTCATTGGAATTATAATCCAGCATACTATAGATGCAATTATAACAATTCAATAGGTTGTAAGTCACCCCTTCTAGCTTTTATCTTATTCTTTGTGAGAAGTGAGTCCATTGGACAGTGAGTCCACCTGCAATGAGCATTTATGTAATATACTATATCCGGATATAATATATTGTGAGCTAACACTCACCGTGGTTTTTTCCATTTTGAATTTTCCACATAAAAATCCTAGTGTTCATGTGTTATGTGATGTTGTGGATGTTTCATGCTTTCTTTGCTTATGTCAGTTGAATGTGCTTTGGTAATTGGATGGATAATGTTTGAATGGTTTAATAGAATATTGATTCACCCCCCTCTCAGTATTTTGAGTGTTCAACAATTGCAACATAGGAACCTTTCCCTTTCCTACGGAAGTCACATGAGCAAGAATGGAGGACACCACCAAGGGTTGAGAAGAAAAATCAGGGGGAATAGAAGATGAAATAGATGAACTAGAAGGAGAGGACTTGAGGGAAACAGAAAGTTTTTCCTTCACGTTTGGAGGGGAAGAGGACAAATCGTACTACTATGCATGCAAACAAGCTTTCAAAGACACGACATAGCATGATGGAGAAAAACCACCTTTCAAAGTCAAGCCCCCAGTCTTATACCTGTAATAGGCCTAGTACAAGAGATCTCCCCTGGGAGGGAGGGGTCCGACTAGGGAGGGCCAAAAATGGTTGAGAGAGAATCCCCCACATGCTACTAGTGGCTTATATCCAGTGTCTTGGATAATGTGCACAATACCCTTATGGGGATACTTCAAAAATTTGTGGATCACAAAAGTGACTACATTCATAGAGGCCAGGCAAGGAATGCCCAACCTTGCTCTAAATAAGTCTGATTCCAAGATCAGAACAAATAGAACATCCACGGACTTAGGACCAACTAAAACTAATAAAGAAATAGAGCCCAAAGGGGTGCTAGAAAACCCATCATGAGTGTGAAGGGTGACCTATGATTCATCATGTTTCTCCTTATACAAATTGTTAATAAACAATCCCTCCTCTATAATAACATTCACTCAGCTTGACAAGTCAACCATAACACCAATTACGATGTTACCATTGATTTGGGTGAGAACATACAATGAAGAGGGATCCTTGTTCAAGGGAAGATCATGTGAGGTGAATGTAATATCAGGAACATCATTCACACATTATGCAAGAGGAATATGAGTGAATAAGAGCACATTCACATATTCGAATGGGGTAGGATCAGAAGTAGATGAAGGAGTGACCAAGTTCACAGAATGTGACGGGAATGGATCTATGTATATCTATAGTTGGTTGTTAGGCTTGGCTATAGATTTATTAGCATTCTGCTTTCTTCATCAAGGTGGTTGGTCCCATCGTCGATGCAGTCCTGAATCACGTGACGCAAGTGGATGCATCTTTCGATATCATGCCCAACAACTCGATGAAATTGGTAGAAATTTTGAGAGTCGAACCATTTAGGATATGGCTCAAACAACAGTCAAATCTTAGGTAATGTTATTACTTCCTTTTTAATAATTTTTGCAGGACATTAACATATGATTATGATAATTTAGTGAAAATTTTGTTACGTCTTGTATTGTTTTTATTTCAAGGAACGGGACCACATTAGCCACGACCTTGTTCTTACCCAAGATTGACATGACTGACCAACCATCTTGGCTGGAGCGTGAGGATGAATCCTTGTACTGAACAACTGCTTGGTGGTATTCTCTCAAAGCGGCACATAGATGCGTGAAAGAATGATACTTCATCAAAATAAACTTCTCTTGTAGTGTAGGCTGCAAGTTCCTGATAAGCGCCTTTTGAACATCAAACTCGGGAAAAGGATAGGAAATCTAAGCAAAAATAGCTTGATACCAAGCTATAAAGTCAATAAACTTCTCATGGGTTCTCTGCTTACACTGAATGAGATTGTCGAAGGCAATCTTTGGCCTAATGTTGGCTTGGAATTGTTGGAGAAATTGGTTGACTAGTTGGTCAAAAGAGAAAATAGAATTATCAAGTAAAGCACAATACCATTCCAGAGTAGCTTCCTTAAGAGAACGCGAGAATAGCTTGGCCAACAAAGCATTGTTATGAAATAAATCAGTACATAACATGTTAGAAGATGAGACATGCATCCATGGGTCCACACAACCATTATACTTTTCAAACTTAGGGATCTCCACCCCTTGAGGGATAGGAGTGTTCAAAATGGAAATGGAAAGAGGACTATGACGATGGAAGGGCTAGAACATAGGTTGGGAAGAAGAATTGGTCAGACTTTCAAACTGATTCTACATGTGCCCCATGTTTTGTAGTAAAGCATTGAGCACCGGATCAGCAGATGAGGTATGACCAGAGGGACCTCTAGGACCACCAACACCCGGACTAGCAGAGCCCCTAGTGTCAGTACCTACAGAGGCATCAACACCAGAGCTAGGAATAGGGACACTCTGAGTCTCAGGTGTAGATAATTTGAAACCCAAAGGAACCTTATTTACTTTAATTGTATTATGTTGCTTAGGCACAAAGTTGGTATTACTAGTAGGACCCGTGTCAACCATACAAACTGATACCCCGAGCATCGAGATATCTAGTTGTTTTCCAGTGATCTCTAAGCCATGATCTTGAGTGACAACCAAGTTATAGGTGTAGGCGGGGACATGGGTATCTACAATGTTTGTTATCCCTTGAAGAAGCTCTATGCCTCTTTGATCCTTACCCAACAATTTTTCTTAATTGTTCAATGACAAGAGCTGCTTGGGAAAAATTATCATCATGAGCCACAAATCTCTCAAGCTCATCAAGTCTCATGTCTAGGGAATAGATTTTATCTGCAAGAACCCTAAGAGGAACATCATCCTCCACAGAAGAGATATAGGGTGAGGCAGTGGCTAGAGACGTAGAGCTATAAGTTGTCTTTTTTTGTGTGTGTCATGTTGTCTTGTATATGTTATTTTCTCTGTTCCATCATTACCCTTGTTCATCATGACAAAGTGTATGTTGGTTTTGGTCCCTATCGTTCTCCATTTTTTGTTTCCTCCTAGAGATATGGATTCTTGTTGTGCTTGTAAGAGACACATGCCCCCAACTAGATCTAATGTTAGCACCTCACTTTTATGTGTCATATTTACTTTGTTATGCCCCATAAGTTGTGTATTTGACCCTATCCACCCTTTGTTAATAATCGATTTGAAAAATCTTCAATTGGGTCTCTTATGTTAAGTAATTGTCTAAGGGTATTAATTCAAAGTGTGTTCATTAAATATCCTTATTAAAATTTGTTAAAGGGTAGTTTTGTGGTCAATGTCTTGTAATTTGGCATTTTTTTGGGAGATTTATAAATTTCAGGATTTTGGAGTTTCTCATATTGTCATGCCTATCAGACCTATCATCCCTAGCATGCCTTTCCCTCCAAGTACAAATTTTCCCTCTAAACCCATTTTTCTTGAATTTTGGGATTCTAGGTTTGGACATACATGCATACTTTCCTCAACTGCCAACTTTCCTTCTCAAAATTCCACTTCACAAATATCAGGATTTTAGATTTTCTCATACTATCATGCTTATTGAACCTTTCAGGTATTTTTCCCTCTTCCTCCTTTGGCATGCAAAGGCTTGAAACTTTAACGTTCGAACAAAATCCCCTACCTACCTTCCTTCATGAACCAATATTTCATTAATGGCCTTAAAATGAGTATGATTCAATAAATGAGAACTCTTAGACACCTCTTAGTACCTTTGGGCCCCTCTATTACATGAATGGTGTACAAAAGCATATGGTTGTTGATGTAAATGATATGGATTCAAGTGTATGGTCATGTGTAGGTGATGCAAGCAAACATGGGAGGCATGTACACTTGCAGATAACCATGGTTCTTTCCCCAAGATCTCTAGATGGTGTTGAAAGATATATTTTCTAGATTTTCCAAAGAAAAGAAGAGAAAATTAGCAGTTGCAAATACAACATAACAATGATATTTATAGGAAGCCCTAGGGTTTCAATTTCTAATTCTAAGTAAAGGTGTTTTGACATTGTAATGATTTGGGTTCATCCCAAATTTGTAATGAATATTTGTAACCTTTGTAGATCAAGTTATTAAAGGCAAAATCAACCCTAGTTGAGTGTCTCTTTGTATATGATATATATTTTTGAATGTTTGTTGTTCAGTTGGTCAACTAGATGACCATAAAATCATTGCAAAGCCTTTGTAAGGTATCTTTTCAACATAGTAAAAGAAATATATGGTTTTGTTCATGGATTACTAAGTAGACTCACTTAATATTCTTCAATCATTTATTTATTTTTTCTAAATGTGTGTGTAGAGCCTAGCTTACCTGTGCATTTTGAAAGGTATAATATTTTGTAGTATCTTGATTAAGGTACCACCTTTGGTTTTAATTATTACCTATTTTATATGAATTCAAAAACTTTGTTGTCCAATTGGATAATGGCACCAGTCTGCTCTTGACTCCATCTCACCATCATCCCAACACACTCAAAATAAAGCAATATATAAACATCTTTTCAATTTTATATATTTTTTGGTGTTCTCATTGCCATGTTTGAATTATATAACAGCATAAGAGATTATCATAAGGCACATTCTCAGACACTCAAATGGTAGATCATATGTTTTAATAAGGTGCTTAACCTTGAGTTCCACAAACCAACATAAAGGCACAAAGTGACAACTAGAATAGGGGTGCATTGTGTAGTGGGTATGGTTTGTGTTAAGGTGAGTATTACACTTCTTTGGTGATATTTATTACAACACCTTAAGGAAACCCCATTTGTTTTAGCCAAGAAAAAAGTGAAGGAGATCTTTCCCACCTCAATAATTGGTCCTTAGTTACCCAACCTGAATATAGGCTTTGTGTATATTCTTCCCTAGTTTGACACCCCTGACACTTGGATGAATATCCAACCTTAAGGATTTGGGACCTACAAGTTGGCAAGGGAAAAATATATAATTGATTTATTAGAAGAGACCACCAAGTCAATGGCCTCCAAATACAATACCTTTCAAAGGAATGTAAAGAAGAAGAATGTTGTGTTAGAGCAAATAAAGATAAAATTGAAGGTACAAAGCTAAAGGCTAAGTCATCAAAAAATAAAGTAGCCACCTTGGATTAGACAATGTCCTAGCAAGAAGAGGGGCATGTTGAAGTAGTTAAGAAAAGGATCATAAAAATTCAAACAAGACCCATAGAAGCCAAGGTAGTAACTAAACAGCACAAGCAACAAATCATCACCCTAACAGCCAAAGAAGAAGAGAAGATCAAGGACACCACTATCTTGAACTCAAATAAAAGTGAGTTGAAAAGCCATATGATCACTTAAAGGATCACAAAAGAATGTTGAAAAAAAATTAAAGAATTGAAAAGATAATTTACTAAAATTGAAGACCAAATAGGATGCCTTTGACATTGCAAAATCGGCTCTTAAGTAGAAGGTAATTGCATAGGATGTTGAATTCACTAGGCTCCATAACCAAGTTGATGCCTAGAATCTCACAATCAAGGGATATAAGGAGAGAGGGAGGCTTGGGAAATAGTGTAGATTCTTATAAAGAAGATGTCAAAAAGATGGAAACCTAGTTAGAGAAACTAAAGTGGCCCACAAAATCTCTTGAATTGATCAAGGCCTTGCACAAATATTACTAGGAAACTATCATAGAAGAAACCACTAAGATGATCTTGGCACATTGCACTACACTAATACAAATCAAATCTTGAGTACAGAAGTTCAAGAAAAAATGGATCAACTATTCAACACTTTCTCTATCAAATGACGAGTGCCAAGGCCTTTGTCTGAAGTGTTCAACACTTTCTCTTTGAAATGACTACAAGTGTTGAGGTCTTTGTCTAGAAGTTATATGACTTGTCACAATACAAGTTGATTTCAATGGGTCTCACAAACAAGAACGAAAATGCCCAAAAAATCAACTACATATTAAATAAAGAATAAGTTTCCCAGAGACGCAAAACGCAACCAACAATATTGACAAAAACAATAACCAACATGAAAGCACATATAGATCAACTAGTTCAACAAAGCCTACCCTCTACATTCAATGCAAATCAAAATGTATTATCTGGGGAAGAAATCATATAACAAATGGAAACAAGAAAACATGACAAGCCCATGTTCCAAAGATGGCCTCCAACAACTTGAATGGAAGAAGTTCAAGGGGATCCCTTGGCAAAGTTAGAGGGCCAAATCTAAAGACTAGTTGCTAAGGTACAAGGCATTTCATATAAGGACACAAGTGAACTGAAGGTCAACTTTGAAACCTTAAAGAAGATAAAGTACTTGTAGAAAATGAGTGGAAACATCTCCAACTAGCTTTGGACTATTTGTGAAGTGTCAAAGTAATGGTTTGAGGTTTTGAAATTTTGATTTTTTGGCTAAGAGACCATATTGCCAAGTGGATAATTATTTTTGGGTTATTTGTTTGTTACTTCAAGGGAAGAATCAATGTGAGCTACCAAAATTGTGGTGAATTTTCACTACAATAGTAAAAAAATCATTTTTGCCTTGGTATTTGGTTATTCTTGCTAGCTTCCAAGCAAAAAAAATCATTTTTTCTTTATCATTTTGTTGATTTTGTGTGCCAATGAGTGCTTTGGAAGCCTTTGGAAGATTTTTTTAACACGTCTTCTAATCTTCAACACTTTCTTTGTCAAATGACCACAAGTGCTAAGGTCTTTGTTGAGAGTGTTCAACACTTTCTCTCTCAAATGACAAGTGTCAAGATCTTTGTCTAGAAATTATATGGCATACATCACAATATGAGTTGATTCCAATGGACATCACAAACAAGAATGAAACCACTCAAAAAATAACTCCATATTGGATAAAAAATAAGTTGCTCAAAGATGCAAAAGTCAATTGACAATATGAAAGCACATATAGATCAATTAGTTTAATCAACAACGCCTACCCTCCACACTTGATGCAAATCAAAATGTGTTATCTAGGGAAGAATTCATATAACTGATGGAAACAAGAAAACATGACAAGTCGTGTTCTAGAGATGGTCTGAAGGTCAATGGAAGAAATTAAGGGGTTTTCAAGCCCTTAGGGTCTAAGGTTTAGGGTTCAAGGATCAGGGTGGGGTGTTCCAGGTTTATGGTCAGGGGTCCAGAGTTCAGGGTACTAGGTTTAGGGTTTAGGCTTAGGGTTTCAAGTCTAGCTTTAGGCTTCGGGGTTCAAGGTTTAATGTTCAAGGCTCAAGGTTTAGGGTTCATTGTTCAAGGTTTAAGTTTAGGGTTTAACGTCGAGGGTTGAGAGTCTAGGGTCAATGGTTTGGGTTTAGGGTTCGAGAGGCCTAAATCTAAAGACCAGTTGCTAAGATACAAGGCATTTTATAAGGACACAAGTAAATTGAAGCACCACTTTAAAACCTTAAAGAAGAACAAAGTACTTGCAAAAATGAGTGGAAACATCTCCAACTAGCTTTGGACTATTTGTAAAGTGTCTCAAGTGATGGTTTGAGGTCTTAAATTTTTTATTTTTGGCTAACAAACCCATGCCAAATCGATAGTGAATTTTCATTACAAATAGCAAAAATCATCTTTTGCCATGGTATTTGGTTATTATCTCTAATTGCTAGGAAAATATTGAATTTTGCCTCATCATTTTGTTGTTTTTATGCGCCTAGAGAAAAGCTTTAAAATATAATGAAGAAAAAGTGCATGCATTGGCTTTAACTCTATAATTATAAAATACAATTGTTTTAAAAATATAAATCCCTCTATCCAAGGTAGGGATGAAGAACTTTAATGAGACCAAGTCATCCCTAACCCAAAAGCTCAACATGTTAAATACTATAAACTCTACTAACATGAGGTGTGAGTGATTTTGACTATGTAAATCATGCATCTTGTTTACCATCGTAATCATATTCTCATAACTCCACACAATAATATCCAAGCCATGCAACTCCTAATTACTAAATAATTAAATCCCTAAATTACATATGAATAACTATTCACACATACAAGCGTCAAATGGTCATTGATCTCTTGGTAAAATTGAATGGCTCGCAAAGAGCCCATCGAGGATCAAGTCTTGCTGAGTGCAATGGCCCAACACCCTTATTGGAAGAAGTTAGGATTGTGCCCTAGGTGAATTTTGCAAAATCCATACCCCACAACGCTTGGCTCTAAATCAAAGGAGGCAATTATTCATGCACTTGATACTACAGTTCCAAAAAGTAGCACTGCAGGATGTTTCAATCCTCCAACAACAAAAAATGTAACATTGTCTGCCCTTCCCTCCCCAAATACATAAAAATCTCCATGTGCAATATCCAAAGATACTACTATTGTTTCCCCTTTACCTAATCATGTGTTTCACCTTGAAACAAAACCTGACATCCACATCCAGTGTCATCATTTTGAATAAGCAATTAATTCACCATCAAGTAGGCCTTTAGCAATTGCCAAGAAAGCGTACAAACTGCAACCTTTTAACACAATTCAAACAATTTATTCCCCCGCCATCACTCATAAATTGACTAGTATCCCCTTCATTATAATGAGTATCAATGATAACACCCTCATCACCTTCAACAACATGCATTTTGGTCATTGTTGACTAGACCTGCTTAATATTTTGTCTCGCATTAACAAGTCCTTTGTCTTGGCTACGCAACCTTGACAACCAGAACTCCCAAATGTGGGAGTTCAGAGATAATGTATTGGGATTGCCTTTGGCCGCTTGTTCATACCTTCTGTATTGAGTTGCCACCCTCTTACAATCTATAGTGTCATTGATCAAAAGAATCTTATAAAACCCCATCACAAGAAAGCATGTAGAACTTTGACTTGGAGATTACAATTAGATTAGTGTCAACAACACTATTTGTTCTTATAACTCATCCTCACCAATGATGAGTCTTTTTACCTGTACCACAACATCTGCAAAACACCGTGCATTTCAATGAACAAAGAAGGTTTCAGTATCGAAAAACTATTCATAATTCACAACAGAAAGCCATTCTTATACCTGCGACAATCACATTATTATAACTGAACACAAGCATCTTCGTTGGTGGCACATCAAGTCTACCCTTGTTAATGAACAAATCATGAGCCACAAATGTTGGGAAATCATCTGGTCAATAAATTGCTCTCTTTCATATTTGTTACATTATTTCATATTACGGGAAATTGCCTTTTGAAACCATGAAAACATTCATCAGCTAAACGAATAATTCTTGATTCACATCCTAAATTAGAAACAAACATCCAAAAGAAATTATGGGCATTTCAATACTGTGTTCAATAAATAACTCTGCATATCCTTATTAAATTAAAAATAATCCATATGAACATCATTATATTATTCATGCATCAAGCATTCTGCAATGTACTCAGATTCCACAAACATGTGTTTCCATTATAAGCTCTTCCGGTATTTCTATTTTGTTTCATCCTTAAGCAGCAGCATCAGCACACCTGATAGCTTCAACAATTGTCTTTGAGGGATGTATTGTTAAACAAAATTATTCAAGTATGAAAGATGACAAGTTTAAGGTCATATCAATAACACCAAAAAATATACTGGAGGAAGTCCAATTATCATTATTATATCACAGACAAAAGTCTAGATTACATTTTAACTCCGTTTGAGAGGAGAAAAAAACTTGGAATAAAAACAGAGGGAAAAACCCTTTCACAGGCTACCAAACTGGTACATGCTGAAGATCGGATACGATCAAGTCATCTTCTGCACAACTCTATTTGGCATGTTCTAAGAGAGACAATGCCAAGTAGAGAAAAAAACGGAAGAAAAATCTAGCATCATACCATCAGAAATATACACAATGCCAATCAATATGGATGAAAACACAATATACAATATTACCCTGACAAATGGCTACCACCATTTTAAAAACCTACTTCATGGATTCTAAAACACCTAATAGCATTTCTTGTGGTAAGGCACCAAAAGTATTGCACAACTTCCCTGCTCTCCCTTCTTCAGAAACCTCTGGGCACAAGACTGAGTTTGGGGCTTGGAAATAGTTGCAAAGTAAAGTTTTCGATCTTTGGCTTCAGGTCCATGTCAGAATCAGGGCCAAGTTTAATCTGCAGTAAGTTATCATCATATCAACAACCAAAAGTACAATTCTTAAATACTCTTGTAAATTGTTGCAGAGAAAGAAAATTTAGGACCATGCCATACATAAATAGATTTATGTCCTAAGGAACTCAATGCATGTAAATGGTCAACATTCAAACCTTTAATATTAAAACAATATTACAGACCAACCAAGACCAATAGATACAGTTAAAACGGTTTCACTATTTCAGAAAGTATTCACTTGAAAACTTCAGACTCAAAAATCAACAAATACAGCATCCAATAGGCATCAGAACACTCAAACACTGCAAGCATGTCTGAAGTCTGAACATGGGCAGAGAATATCAGGTAAATAAAGAAAACCTCACAAAGAGAGCTGATGTAGACTAAATAAAACAGCCAATGCACATATATACTCCATACAGGGACAGAGAGGACCGATGGTCAGCAGAAAAAACATTTGAATGAAATCCAGAAAACCACAAGATGGACCAAAAAAAGCAGCAAACTACCTTGCAGGGGCAGTGAAGGAAACACAATATTGGTGAGGACAAACCCTATCACAGTCAGGTTCATAGAACACAATTTTAAAGCAAACTTTTAGAGAGATCTCTGAACCATGTTAGGAGCCATCTTTATTGTCAGTTCCTTCTCACTTGGGCGTCTGTGGCTAAAAAGGAACAAACGTATACATAATAAAATTCGATAACTAGACTGCTATCAACATGAAACTCGATGAGTTTCATGATAAGAGAATATTATAATATAAGATCAAAGGAATAATCTGGGAACTTATTGATGGAAAACATTAACATCCACACACATTGGGATATAGTTAATGCAGATTTAACATATACTGAACAGTTACATAGGAACAGAAAGATATGATGTCAGGAATACAGATTATAGGCATAACTAAGCACAATTTGTATATCACGATGCAGATTGACATATACAGCACTATATGAATACTGACACCCATGCTCAGGATACACACCCCCATGCCCAAATATACCTCAATATCAAGCCATTCAACACTCATCAACAAATACTAAACCTCTCATGTAAAACTATATTTTTTGTGCCTTACACAGATACGAACCTCATAACGTTGAAGCATTGATGCCAAAAGTGCTGTCATTTCAACACTTGCAAATCTCTTCCCAACACAGACCCGAGAACCAGAGCCAAAAGGAAGAAAAGAAACATTATTATCTGGATCCTTAAAATCACGCCTGGCACTTTGACTTTCAGAATTCTTGACAAGATCCATATCTACAAAAATAGAATTGAATTATCAATCAGAGAGGAAAGGGATATTGAGAAGATACTAAAAGTCTCAAATTTACATAATGCAGTAAGACAGATTAGAAAATTACAAAACCAAATAATAAAACAAGCCACAAAACATTATTTTGAAAAAAGCCAAAATAGAAAAAGATTATTTGACTGAACACAAAACATTACAATGTTTTTTTTTGTCATTTTCCCAAGAATAATCAAAGGAACCTATCAAATTTAAATGCCAAAAACTTGTCTCCAACAACGGGAAACAGGAAAATGCATGTCAAGAAAACCATGTTTTAGTTCCTAGAGATATAATGCCAATAAGGAAGCTATATAATCATGTCTAATGAATTGAAACAAGACATTAGCAAATAACTCACCAAAGAAAAGAACAAATTGCTCTTTGGAAGAGAAACAAATGCAAAGTCCATAAGATGTTTAAGAGTTGAGGAAGGCAAAAAGCAACCAAAAACTAGCAGATGCCTATTTGCAAACATAAAAAAATAGAATATTAACTATTAGAATCCTATCAAAACCAGATTATTAGGGTTTCAAAAAACACCATCAAACCACCATAACACAATCTCCACAAAAAATTATTCAAAGATCACGAATATAAAATGAGAAGGAATGAATTTGACTTGCAGGCCAGCTCCTTTGATCCTAATTTTCATTGAATGCAAATACATGTACATTGTAAATTACAAAAAAACTAAATTATAACATAAATTGGGAAACAGTACATAGAACTTAGAAGCTTTGAAACACAAGTGTCAGAATCGGTTGCAGATAGGCTCAGGAGATGAAAGAAAAGCTTTGGCAAGGACTTCTCACGGAGACTAAGAAATTGGCACAAAATAAAATTAGAAATGTGGAAACAAGATCAAAAACACAGAAATCGGATCAGAAGCGGCACATCAGATTTGCTTAGGACTAAATTCATAGTACTTCAAAAAAAATATAAATAACAAGAGGATGCTGGAAAACACAGCTGCTATATGTGTCCAGTTTGGAGGGAAATGTTTCAAACAGTTTCAAAGTCATTTTGGAAGCTTTCCCACTATTTCCAGAATGAGAAAACACTTTGAAATCAAGCAAATGTGTTTCTAGAACAATGATCTAGAACCAGTTTCGAGGAGTTAGAGCAGGAAAATAAATCAGTGCAACTGAAAACTCATTAACACACAAAAAGGGGGATGAGTGATTTTGAACAACATTTAAAGCAATTACCAGTACCTTCTTGTTCAGTTAAGCCAACTGCTTTATGTGAATCTTCTTTGATTTCACAAGAATCTGAATTCATGGTTTTTTGTTTCAAGAAACGATCTGGATTGAAAATGTCAGCATCGTCACCCCATTTACAAGCATCCATTTGTACTAGCTGTATAGGGACAGCTAAAATAGCTCCAGCTGGTACAGTGATTTCTTTAGTCAATTTCAGATCTGTGCAACAAATAAAGTATAGCTGTTAAAATTATGCAGTAACATAACAAGCTTAACCATTGTTTGAAATTGATTACTTCTTCTGTTGCCACAGCATATACAAATAATAGATATTAAATTGCTTTGACAATGTATAGCAGAAAGAACCCAGTTTTGTACCCACCCCTAATTTGCATGAATATTTAATTTCTAGTGGTTGATCATGATTGTTCTTCCCTTATTAGTAATTAATAATTAAATATTTATTTTTCAAATTAGACTTTATTGACTCATTGTTGTGTGGCTGTTATGACTAAATGGAGAAGAAATATTCCTCCTTTGCCATCTAGAAATACACAGGTTTCTACCGATGCTTTGTGTGGACCGTTGGATTAATGATGTCTTATTTTAGACAAAGCCATGCACTACATGGAAAAGTGCATTATACAACCAGCTCTTGGACTTCCAAGGACATCTTCCACACCTACAAATTCTTCCTGAGTTCTTTCTTTGGTCGTTATTGTTATTGAAAGCTACTCCAACTTTTCATAAAAGAGGAATAATGTAAACCATTGGGTTAGTACTGTTCTATTTTAGCTGACTTGTTATGCTTTGTCAGCATTAGGTAGTGATGAAACAGCTTGAGATTCAGTTAACGGTCGTTGTTTAACGAATAACAGTAAGCCTTGTCATTTAAAAAGTTGAGTCTTCTGTGAGGGAACATGCATTGTTCTTTGGGTCCTGCCTGTACCAAACAATTGTATTGACACTAAATATATGATATATCTGCTTATTCCATGTGCATGGTGTTCGTTGTTACTTTTGTTATCATTCAAATTTCTATTACCTGGTAGCGTAGAATTTAACAGTGAATACTTCACATTAATTACATTCTAGATAAAAACAAATCAGACTTGTTTGATTCATCTGTGTGATGTTTATGATTTAAACACAGAAGACATATTTGCTATTTCTCTTTTTATTGTCTTAAAATGTGCTGCTTTCCAGCTGTGTTTTGCATTATTTAGATTCTAGATAAGACTAGCAAAAAAGCTCCAGTCTCTTAAAAACGACAATAGATGTTTCATAGTATCATACACATAGAATGCAACAAAATAATGAAGTCTATAAATTCCTGCTGAGACAGTTACATCATTGTGTTGAGATTTGAACTAGGCAGAAACTCAACAAGCTGTTTCTGAGTTGGACTTGGTAAA
>VDFB02000009.1:7657290-7709885 GCA_007258455.2 Sequoia sempervirens | reverse complement strand
CATTTTATTATGCTCAGGGTGGTTAGACAGACACCTACTTCTTCTTTTTTTCCTGAAATTTAAGTAATACTGCTTTCAAATTTTCACCAAATAGATTTTATTTAAAAAAAAATAAAGCTAGTAGTTTAGAAACTACATTCGATTTCCCATGGATTCTATTCTTACATATTTTTGAAATAATATAGATAACTTATTCAAATTTTTACGTCAAGTTGCCTAACTCTGATTTTTTTGAATTTTCATTGCCACTTAAGGGCCTGTTTGGCCCATCATGATCCTGCACATACCCTAAAGTCAACAAAACAACAACCTTATCTCCCTTATTTCTTCTCCACCACAAAAAAAACCATCCTACCTTCTACTCAGACTCCCTAGGGCCCATTACACTTTCTATAGTAGTCACAATCAGTGTATGGTCCCTTAGAACATGTTCTTGGTTACAAAAACCTCAAACAAGGTGTTCTCGGTCTGCTGCAAGGAAACTGAGATTTCTAACACAAAACTCTATTAAAATTCTTTGAATTTGATGGAAAATAATGTTAACACGGGCCTCCATAAAATATGAGTGATTACATAGAAAATTTAGGATGTGTGGGTTCGTATAGGTCTGCAAAATGTCAAGAAAACTTAGAAAAGAATGAAAAAATAGAGATTTTCTTATTGCCAATGCCTCAATTCTTCAAGTCAACATTACAAATGATGTCCTCAACCTTTTTAAAGGTTTCTCCACTTCAAAACAATGGCCATCTACCTCTCAACTAATTTTTTAACTCCTAATGACCATTAGAGGCAAAAATTACACCTTTTACACATTTTTATAACAACACCATTATTTATATTGTAATGTTTGCACTCCTTGACCTTCCTCATCACTTAAACTATTACAAATGGTCTAGTGAGACCTTATTCAACTAAGGAACATGAATCCTTCAAGAAAAAATTATTCTATCTACCTTAAAACCTCTTGATAACCTTGACAACTCCTTTCCATGATATGATTTGTAAACCTTACAAGATGAATACAAAAGACCCTCAAAATTGATCAATTACAATAGAATGGTCACATTCGACCTTATTAAGACTCAATAACTAAACTAAAACATCCTAACACACCTTTCCTATCAGACACTTAATGAAGAAACATAAAAAAGATTGGTGCTCTTGCACCAATAATCTCACTATTTACACCTTTGTTATTCTTTATTTGACCCCTTTATGACCTTATAAGCTTTAATTAAGTGCATTTTTAATGTAAACCCAATAAATACTATTAAACATGACTTAATTTTTGACACCCACTTTCAGGTCCTAGGTGGGAACCATTCGCCATGGGTGGCGAATGAGTCCCCCTTGGCTCCAAATTCAATTTTTTTAAAAAAATTATTTCAGGTTTTTATTCAAAATCACTTGATGTCGGCCTATGATGAGGTATTAATGGGTTACTAAGGCACAAGATTGTATAAATAAGTATGTTTACATCCATTTCAACCCTTGATTCATCCAAGCATTCAATCTCACATCACATTCAAGCATTCAAGCATCTTACAACATCAAATCAAGCATTATTCAAGCATTTTGGAGCATCCATTGACACAAATTCATATTTTCATCAACAAGGGTTTCGTAATTTGAGAGAATTTTCATGTTATTTGTTTATCATTCTCTTGCATTCCATTATTTCATTAAGGGTTTGATTACCAAAGTGTGGTTTGACCAAGGAAAACCCGTATTTGCTAACCTTCAACCATTTTTCTCCTCTTGCATGTGTGTTTGCAAAATTTTTTATGTAGATCAAACAAGCATTTAGGTGTCAAAGAGTGATCAACAAGTCAACTAGGTGCTTCAAGTCAAATCAACTATTTTTCAAGCTTGGAGAAGGTTTTCTATTCATTTCCTGTAGAATTGACTTCAACAACTCGACAAGCAGACATTTCCAGATTTGGTGTTGTAGAGTTGTCTCCTGATTTCTCAAAATTTTGGGAGGGGATTGATTCACCACCAGTTGTGAATGAGTCCCACCGTAAGATTGAAAATCTAGGTTTTGCTAGATTTTGAATCCTGATAGTCAGAAACTAGTTTTTGAAAGTTTTCACTAGAAGTAGGACTAATTCACCACCCTGGGCGAATGAGTCCCACTGTTGATTTTATATGATTCCAAACATCATTCCATAGATTCCAAAATCTTCATCAGACCTCCATGTGCACACAAATTTAGTCCATTTCTTCTTGTTTTGCATTTTATTCATTCTTATTTCATTGTTTTGCATATCACATTGTGTTTTCTAGAATAGCTTAAATATTTAGTTTTGCATTCAAATTTAGTCATATAGGTCACTTAATTGCATTTAGATAATTTCATTTAAGCATAATAACATCATACATAACATAATTTTAATGAAACCCTTAGCATTTTTGGCCCTGCTCTCTCCTTTTAGGTGAAAAACCCTAGAAGAGCAAGAAAGGTGTAAGGTGCCAAAAATCTACGGTTTAGGATGAAAATAAGTTATGAGTGTAAATATTTTTTCTTACTAGAACAAACACTAAGTCCTAGGAAATTATGAATAGTCCGATATAGTACACCATACAACATGAAGGACCTATTTGATGGAGGACGTGATATGTCATACATTCGTATGCCTTTCCATAGTAGTTGCATCTCATCAATAAAAGGTGCAAGATAAACATCCATGTTTTTAGCTTAATGTTTTCCTAGAACAATGAGAGTCAACATAAGGTTCCCCTTTCTAACACTCATCCATGGGGGAATATTGTATACTATCAATCTGACTAGCCAAATACAATAATTTGAGCTCAGGAAAGAGAATGGGCACACTCCATCAATTGCAAGACCAAACCTAATACTATGGGATTCATCTTTGAATTTTCTTCGCCATTTTTCCTCTATGTTTCACTAATTTTGAGTTTGCTTGAATTTGCATGAATCCATCTTTACTCATGTTATTTGCATGCCAGTCCATCAATTGTGCAAGTGACTTGGAATGATACATTCGTTGAAGTCTAGGTATAATTGGCATGTGACGTAAAACCTTCTTTGGAACTGTAGGACCTTGTACATCTATTTGATATATCTTCTCTTTGCTTATAGGTCATTCTACCTTGTTTTTATATTCATCTCTATATAATATGCAATCATTTTTACATGAATGAATTTTCTTATATATTCAATCCCCAACTCAACCAACAACAAACTCACCTCTCTGCAAGTTGATGGCAACACATTCTCTTCAAGGAATATTTTAGTTTTTAATGCCTTGTAAGATTTCCATAGATTAAATCAATTGAATTTTTGACTTATGATGAACATGTTTGATAAGTCAATCTATACTAGGATTGTTTATATACAATATATGGCTTTAAATCCCCTTAAAGAAATATAAACAAAGTTGATGAATGTTTACGAATTATGTACACCAATTGACAATGCAAAGTAAGAAATATATTTCAACTCACTTCAGTAGGGTAGTGAATCCTTTTTCTGACCAACCAAATAGTGACTTGATTCCTAATAATATTAATGTGCATGCCAATTTTGAGGTTCTACTTGCACCCGATTTGAACACAGGTGTCTTCACTACTTGCTTGATGGAGTCTTTTAGGTTGTTATCATCAACATACATTGGTGGTAATTAGCTCTGCTATCATCATTACTGTAGAACCTTAAATCTGCATTAGCTCAAAAACAAAAGCCCTTAACAATGTTAGTAAACCAAAGAAAACAAAAGATTCTCTATATGATTCATCTGATCACAAGAATAATGCAAAAGAAGTAAGCAAAAAATAGAAAATCATCATTCCAATAATCAAACCAGCATCTTATAGTGCATTGGTTCTTCTATGGAAAGAAGCCCTTTCCCAATCCTTGCTTAATCTCCATGATGAAAATGCCATGAAGAATGATATGGAATGCTAAGATGATAAATGGACAAAATCAGTTCTCAGTTTAAGAGAATGACCTTGCATAAAGATTGTGGAGTTGTGGAGGATTTGATCAAGAATGAAGCCTTTCATTTATAGATTATTTTGATGAGAGAATGGCCAAATGGATGAATGTGGGATAAAGAACAAGCCAATGAGATGGAGACACTTGTCATCTTGTTATAGGATGAGGAATGTGCAAGATTTGGGAAATGTGCCCAAGAGGGGGAAATTAAAATTTGAATTTGTGATATAAATGTTGAGAGGGTGACATGAAAATGAGAAGTTAATGCAATGTTGGAAGGGACAAGTCAACTTGTCATCATTTTCAAACTTGAGGGAATATTCTATTTTTTATGCCAAGTTGAAAGAAAATAAGGATTTTAATAAATCAGTAAATTGATTTATTTGTGCAAGTGGGAATATCTAGAGGGTGTGATAGGTGGTTAGGTTAGGCTAATTAGGATTAGATTAGCTTAATGATGATTAGGTGAGTTTGACCCCTTTGACTTGAATATTTGGATTTATTTAAATCAAAAGGGGAGAAATATGAATTTGGGATTTAATTAAATGAATGTTTTATTTATTTAATTGAAAGGGATGATGCTTGATTTATTTAATTTAAATGAACAACCTTAGGAATGAAATTAATGAGTTTAATTTACCTAATGCATGGATGAAGGTGAACTTGATTAATTTGATGAGTGGATGAATGGGAAGCCTGGTTTACTTGATGAATGCATAATGCTAATTTTGCATGTCTACAATTACTGTCAACCATATGATCATTATTGTCATCATTGTTTCCATCCCCAAAGAAACTTGTAAGTATTTCATTTAATCCTTCTTCATGCACTACATTTTAACTATCATCATCATCATCATTAAGGCTAAGTGGTATGCCATTAGTTTATGCGGATCTCATCAACTCTTCAAATTTCTCATCTGGTAGTATTCTCTTCAATCTTGCTCTTTTCACCCTGGTATTGTTTAAAGGATGGTTTGGATCATCCCATCCAAATCTTAATAACCCAGTTGGATCATGGGTATTAGTATATATTTCATCAACATCTTCTACCTATCAACAAATACAAGCATTATTTAATGTTTTCAAATAGTTGGATAAATCATAAATGTAACAATTTCAAGGAAATATAAAAAAATATGGCTTAAAAAATAAAAATATAAATTGTGTAAACATATATACATCAATTGAATAATGGAACATTATTTTATAGACTACCTTTTTTATACAATAATTTAAATAAAACACAAGTTTGACAACATAGTTTATAAAACATCAGTCCACACTTATTTGTTATTCTTTGGTTTTCTGCCCTTAAGAACATCCTTAGGGAGACCTTGTTCTTCCATTTTCTTTCATACAAGAGTGTGTCTTAAGAAGGGGTAATCAATCAATAACTCATCCCCAATGGTAGGGTCCATAATAGCCTCAACCATTATCAATCTATCAACCTCTCCTTCTATATCTCCATCTTTATCATTTATAACCTTAACAAATTGACAATTCGATCTTATAGTAGGGTCCCTTATCATACTACTATTTATAAATCCTGTAATATTTTTTTTGTGTATGCACATCCATCTATATGCATAAGATGACATCTATTCATTTCTTTTCCACTTTCCAATTGGAGATGACGTGTATACATATTCAAATTTAGCTAACATGCTAGGCTTGTATTTTGCTAGCCTTCTTGATTCACCATTGTAATATGATGGACCATAATATAACATTAATCTCCTAGTGGTTTGTTTTGAATTGTTTCTATGTTTAGATCCAACATGTACATTTTGGATAATAAAGAGGCCTAGATTCACTCCATGAATATTGGAGGGTTGTATTATGTAGCTCTATCCAAAAAACTAAAACACCTCATACACTCTAGGTAGTTGTTGATCACTAGGCCAAGCACAATATATATAGTCAATGATCAAATGTCTCTTTGTAAATTGATCTCAAACTCAAGGGAAAGTCATCATTTGCATCACATTCATTGTCATAGGTTATGTAGTCTTCCTTCCCCTATCTTTAAGCAAGTTATGCATATTCAAACCGGTTCTTGTTCAGTTACTTGTTTTCATCAATTCCTCATCTTCTGAGCTAGTATATTGGCACATATTTTTTGTTAGATGTATCATCTAATAAATGATTATTTCCCTCTAGGCTAGAAGTCGATGATCCAGGAAAATTTAAACCAAGAACTTTATCCTACAAGTATGGTGCATCAAGAAAAAAATTAGTTATTTAAATAATATAAAACAATGATTAAACAAAGTTTACATGTTATTTATATCAAATTGGAAAATTCCTTACCACAATTCCTATTATGTTTGACTCTATTATAGGAGGCCTAATACCAACTGGAAGCTCATCATATATGTAATGTCTTCGTACAATTTCTCATTTGAATTTAATCTTTCTACAACATACAAAAAATCCACAAACAATAATTTTCTCAAAGTATTCATCCCATGGACTATAGTCTTGCTCAACCTCTTGTTCAGTGCAATCATTTGTTGTGTCTGCATGATCCATTTTCATATCCTCTTCCATCCACTATCCTTTATGTGATTTAGCAGTTTTAGGTCTACGACCATGTACATATCTTCTTCTTTTTCTAGTTGAATGCTCAAGCTCTACAATTGCTCCAATCTCCATCTAAAATAATCAACAATATGCATTAATTTATGTCAAAATTGGGTAATACATTATAAATTTTAATAATACTGTGAAAAAATATGGACATATCACAACATGCCATCGGATCATTTTTTCCTAAGTTAAGACAAAATTTGAGTACCTGATGTCCCACTTCATTCGTTGTGTCCTCATTTGTTATGACATGATTTGTTACCATGGCCTTGTCTTGCCCCTATAATACACAACATAGTAAACAATGTTTAGTACACCAATTATATCATTTCAATGAATATCCTATACAACACAAAAGCCCACTTTAGTCATATATTTGACATATCGGTATCATGTTTTGGCATCCTAATTTTCAAAATTTTCCCTTGATCACATAATCACATTTAATCACCATTCTTGTACATTTTCAACCAATCATTTTGACCTTAGAGGCCTCATGGAAAAAAAAAGGACTTTATCTCCTCTATGTTGGAGCATTTATGAATTCATAAATACCTTCCTCCTTTGGCGGAGGTTGTTTTCTCTTCTTACCTCTATTGTATTTATAGATTTTGTTATATCTATTTCCACCCACTTTCCTCTTTGCAATTTAGTAGATCTATGTCATCCATGTCCTCTCTCCATGGCCTCCTTTGGATCATGTAATACACAAAAATTACAATAGTCACATAATAGCTATGCACCAAGAGAATATTGCTGAAATTATCTTGTTCATACGATCATTTTTCATTAAGACACTCTGAAAAAAAAATAAGACTTTACAAAAAATTTCTCTTCACAAAAATTTTACATGTGGAATGTTGACAACTAGAGCTCGAATCTCTCTAGGAAGAATGTAATACACATAGGATGTTGATGAAATGTCAATGTCACATGATAATGATTTAGTTCTCATGGATGATTTTTCATAATTCCCCAATAATCCCTATATCTAAGATGATAGTACTGAATTAGCGTTTGCCCTTTTATACAAATTTGTAACATGCAATTTGAAATATTTCACTCTTTAGATGAATCATCTATTTGTATAGGGTGAACATGAACCCATTTAAATTTAAAATTAAAATTTTAGGGGTCATTTCTGAGTTCACAAATCTAACCTCTATTAGTTTTGCACCCATAAAATTGACATGGGATAAGGAATAGATAAAATAGGGAACCATGATTGCTCCCTTGGAACATATGAAGATGAAATCAATTTAGGATCAATTTATTTATCAAATTCCAAGAAAATAACATCATTTTGTATTGCTAGATGCTAGATTAGGCACACTTTACACTGCATTTGGCACCCCATATAGATCACATTTAGGGCTAAAAGTTGAAATTAACTACATTGACTATAGCACAAACTACTATATCAAATTTTTTTTTAAAAACTTCCTATGTCAAGGAAGAGATGACAGGAGAAAAATATCGTGCAAAGGAAGAAAGGAGGAAAAAGGGAAAAACAACATGAAGGAGGGTTAGAAGCAAGTAGATCAAAAATTCAATTTAGTTTGCAACACCATAGGTAAGGTTACAATTTCTTCTTTTCATTCCCAAAAATATTTTTGTTTGGATTAAATGGAGAGGATTGTGAAGAAATGGTTGTGAATACTGTTTTGTTTACATGAGAATCGTTCAAGTCTCATGTGGTTGCAAAGGAGGGTAAAATTGTAGACATTGAATTATTTCCTCTGTATCTGAGAGTAGAGAACACATTTTTGAAACCCCAATGCTTTAGTTTTCTTATCATTCCCATCCCAAGATTTTAGATTCTTGTTCGATTTCTTGGGCCTTCCTTCCATACCTTTCTTTGAAGACAACTTTCTTGCTTCCTTCCTAAAAAAGTAGTCGAGTGCTTTCAAGACAACTCGTTAAACTGCATCTACCCCATTGTAGCCAGGGCTCATGGGAATAGAGGTTGGTCAAGACAATATGAGGAGATAGGGATTTTGAGATGATAAATGAATAATAGATCTTTTCCTCAAATTTGTGAGACTTTTAGGCTTAAATTAGCTATTACTAATTTTCACTTATTCTTTTATAGACCAATGATCTCGTGGTTTCAAATTGATTTTGCACACACATTCATTTCTTTCTAATTATCAGATGTGACTCGAGCATGGGACTTATCTGTTTTACTCTCAATAAAACCACACTTCAAGCCCTTTTTATCCCCAGAATTTTACCATTCTATATAGGTGCACAAGCATTGATTATTTTACAATACATTTGTTTCATTTTGTATATATTTATATCCTTTCAAATATATTTATATTCTATATAGGCATGCAAGTAATTGATTCATAGGAATTTGAATCTATAAATAGAGTCATTCAAGGTAAAACTTTCATACCACAAACTGGACAAAAAAAATCATACTTGATAATGTATACTTTGTTTGCCTTCGTAGACTGGATGAAAATAATTTGCCCTAGGTCACCTCAAAATGTAAAACAATAGAAGGAAGAGAGAAAAGGGAGTAGACTCTAGCCACAATGAGGTAATTCATTGTCAATTTATAGATCTGTAAATGTTTCCATTATTTTTTCCATTTTTATTTTTTAGTTTTCTATTTTTAAATTTAAAAGAAGAAATTTATTATATATATAGGGACATGAGACTAACAAAGATAAAGAGGCATTGGCTTCCATATTGGGGGTAGAGGAAGTGAACAAATTGGATGTTTTGAACTTGAAAATTCTTGCAAGATACATACAAAATGATCTAGTGAAGCCCCTCAAACATTGCAGCCAAATCAACCATGTCAAAGGGAATCAATTGATTCCCCAAGAAGTCCTAGATTGAGCAAAAGATCCAGGAGGAAATCAATAACATTAAACTCTAGGAATGTGGAGTAGGGAGTAGAGACTTCCATTGTCCCAACAACTCATGGGACACAGACTTCTTCCACCATGCCATGTTTTGCATCTTGCATTGGTAGCTATGATACCAAGATAAAATAAGATGTGGTTTCAAGGGAATTCCAATTGGAAGATGTTGGAAAAATGCTTGTGAATAGGTTGAAGGAATCATTCCTTCAACAATTCAAAGACCATCTACTTTTTCCATTCTCAAAGATACCCATGCACCTACAAAAAGAAATTATCCATGACATGGAGACTAAATTTGGCACAAGTTGGTCTACAAAGAAGGTAAGCTACAAATTTCTCACAACTGGAAGAGATTTTGGTGCAACCAAAATAAGAATATAAAAAACTCCCTCCTTAGCTATGGCTCAAAGAAAGGCCAAAAAAAAGGCCAATTGATGTAAGTGTGAAAGTATGGAAAGATCTTGTAAAAGCATATGAGAAGTTTGGTGTACAGAGGAAGTCTGGTGAGGAGAGTATGTAGGTATTTGAATTTTCTCATAAGATTATATCAAATTTATTAAAATATTTTTAAATTTTATTTTTGCATAGTCAAATTGAATTAGTATATGTTTTAGGAGAAGGCCTCTAAGGCTAGGCTTGAAAAAATTCGTGCCATGCATCACAGTGGCCATAAAGATTTACAGGCCTTGATCTATAGATTTGTAAGTATATTTAATATGTTAAATGATATTTTTTTATTTCCTAGGAAAAAGTAAATGATTGTATATTAATTAGTTTAACTATTCCATGTGCCATGTTCTGACAGGAGGAGAAATATGGCCAACATCCAAAGAAATTTGAAAAGGAAAAGTTACAAGGAAAAAATTAGGTCAATTTTGTAATCTAAATGGGGAATGAGGTATCAATAGTTGACTTTCAATAACTTAGTTGGCTATTGTTGTGTTAATATGTAAATTTTCATTTCTTGTGTTTGGTTGTTTATTGATATGTAGGATGAGTTCTAAAGTGCTTCTCTGTTAGCCCTAGATCTCACTCAATTGTCCCATTATTTCATGTTGAAGAAAAAAAAATGTTTTCCTTAAAGGGGAGTGGATGACATTCATGCCTTATTTTCATCGTATCTTTTAATTAATGACCATGGTATTTTGATATATCTTAAGTTTCCTAATTTAAGTTATGATTTGTATCATTTGAGTAACTTAGTCCCATGTTGATTTGATTTATATTCTTTTCTCTCAAACATGGTCTCTCAAGGAGTGCTTCCTTGAATTCATGTTGCCATTCTACTAAGTGATCCACATGCATCTTTGCCATCCTTCCTCATGATGGTGCCATTCTTTTAACATGTAAGAATGTTTTGATGCATCTTGGTTAGAATCCTATAGATCTAACACATCCTTTTAGTCTACATCACTTGGCATAGCTAACCAACCACTTAATTTGTCCATCTAATTTAAAAAAAGGCAATAAATTCCTATCTTCCAAGTTAAAAACATCCATAAATAAAGAAATCAGCAGTAGAAAATGCACAACCTGACCCGATCAACATAGATAACATTCAAAAGATAAATGGAATGTCCTTAACACCTAGTAGAGCTATCCAAAAAAGATAACAAAAGACACAAACATTCTCCTACACACAATGGCCTAATGGTTGGTTGTCATAGAAGTTAAACTACCGAAGTAACAACACTGATCAAGTTAACATATATGCATCATTTGTATAAATATTTGAACCATTTATGTGAATGAATAAATAGTAGCAAGATGTAGATGAACTCAATTCATCTGACTTTATGCCTCTTGGAAGGAATTCCTCTTGAATCTCTAATATAAAGTGCCTGAGACTTCCCTATACATTTTACATTTTATTGCCACCTTTCCCCTTACCTATTAGACTCATCTCCTTTTTCCTTATTTGCATTTATGGCTTTAGATTCTAATTCATCCCCTATTTTACCTTCCTCATCTTTAGAATATTTGTCTTCTTCGTCCTCATTTGAATCCACAAGAGATTCATCTTTTGAAACTTCCTCATCTGATTTTGATTCCTCTTCTACATTAGAGGGTTCAAATCCTTCATCCAAGTCTTCTAAATTATCAGAATTATAATCACTTGCTTCCATATTAAAAAATTCCAAACCACCATCTTCAATAAATTTATCTGGATCATCAATAATAGTCTTCAAAATTAGCTACCAATTCATGTTCATTCTGCTTTCATAATACTCTATATCCATGGAGTTTAGCCATTCCTTGATGCCATAAAGCAAAGATTAAGGAATGGCATCAACGTAGAGTACATCCCACTTGAAGTATTTGAAAACAATATCCATATCAAATTCCTTTTTCCCAATTCCTACTCTCTCAAGGTTAATAATCTCAATCTCACTAATAGTGATTACTAAGAAACGTAATTCCACCAAATCTATCAAATAGTTTACTGTAGGAACAATAAAAGGAGAGGCTTTGAAAGGAACTCCATGAAAACTAAGGTCTCTAAATGGTATATAAAACTCTAGTTCAAAATCTTTTAGATGAGGTTGCTCCCATAGCTCTCTTACTCGCTTGACAAATCCTTGAAACTCTACATTGATTTTATTTTTCTTGTCTTGCTCTTGTTGTTCCTCCTAAATTTCATCAAGATCATACATTGACCTTCTTTCCCCTCCTAAATTTTGGACCACTCTGTTACCTCCACATAAAATTGGGCATCCTTGGTCTTCTTGGTTCCCATGCCATGATATGGTTATGCAAATGAAAATGAAGCAAAGTAATCATCTCCTCTATTGGCTAGAAGAATACATGCTTAATGTTTTATTACATGATATCAGATCTCTCTTCTGCTCTCATGGTTGAATACCAAAATCCATTATGGTGGGCATCCAAAGTTCCAATCATCTTTCTTCCTCTTCCACCAATTGTTGGCCTGATCCACAACTCTTCCAGCCTAATTGGCTTCATTTTTGAAAGCTGAAGTTTCTCCTGAGTAACCAATGTAGCTCTCTCTACCTTTTCAAACTCTTTCATTGCTATAGGAAATTAATTTCTAATTGATTAAAAATATCAATCTTACTAATAGTGATTACTAAGAAATGTAATTCCACCAATTCTACCAAACAATCTAAGAAATCCTTGAAACTCTACATTAATTTTATTTTTCCTATCCCTCTCTTGTTGTTCTTCCTCAATTTCATCAAGATCATACATTGACCTTCTTTCCCCTCCTAAATTTTGGACCGAATCCATTACCTCCACATAGAAATGGGAATCCTTGGTCTTCTTGGTTCCTACACCATGATATGCTTATGCAAATGAAAATGAAGCAAAGTAATCATCTCCTTCTTTGTTGGATAGAAGAATGCATGATTAATGTTTTGATAAATGATATCAACTATCTCTTCTTCTCTCATGGTTGAATACTAAAATTCATTATGGTGGGCCCCCAGAGTTCCATTCATCTTTCTTCCTCTTCCACCAAATGTTTGCCTGATCCACAAGTCTCCTAGCCTAATTGGCTTTGTTTTTGAAAGCTGAAGTTTCTCCTAACTAACCAGTGTAGCTCTCTTTTCCTTTTTAGACTCTTTCATTGCTACAAGAAATTAGCAACTAATTGATTAACAATCTCATTCTCACTAATAGTGATTACTAAGAAAGGTAATTCCACAAAATCTACCAAATAGTTTACCATAGGAATAATAAAATAAGAGCCTTTGAAAGGAACTCCATGAAAACCAAGCTCTCTAAATGGTATATCAAACTCTAGTTCAAAATATTTTATATGAGGTGGCTCCCATAGCTCTCTTACTCACTTGACAAATCCTTGAAACTCTGCATTGATTTTATTTTTCCTATCCCTCTCTTGTTATTCTTCCTCAATTTCATCATGATCATACATTGACCTTCTTTCCCTTCCTAAATTTTGGACCAAATCCATTACCTCCACATAAAACTGGACATGCTTGGTCTTCTTGGTTCCCACACCATGATATGGTTATGCAAATGAAAATGAAGCAAAGTAATCATCTCCTTCTCCACTGGTTGGAAGAATGCATGCTCAATGTTTCGATACATGATATTAGATCTCTCTTATGTTCTCATTGTTGAATACCAAAATCCATTATGGTGGGCCTCTAGAGTTCCAGTCATCTTTCTTCATCTTCCACCAAATGATGGCATGATCCACAAGTCTGGCAGCCTAATTGGCTTTGTTTTTGAAAGCTAAAGTTTCTCCTAAGTCACTAGTGTAGCTCTCTCTACCTTTTCAGACTCTTTCATTGCTATAGATCATTTGTGGGATTTAATCATTTGTAGCACATGGTTTATGTGCTTTGAATCCTTGGATCAAACAAAAATTTCCTTAATATAAATACTGCTAGGGAATTTCAATGTTGGCATGTAGTTGGAATTAAAGCTGGTACCTGAAACATTGAAAATTATCCTTATATAAGAATTCCCTCCACCTTCTTGGCTTGTAATACTCTTGATGGTGGCTACATGAAATGGAACCATGATGCCATAAATGGGTACTAGAACAACATCATTTTTCATATCAACCTGAATCATGAGCTCTCTAGAAACAAGGATATCATCCACATTTTTGTAGGAAACCATCTCAGTGGATGGATTGAAAGAGTCATGTCCATCTCATGTACCAATGCCCCTTACAACCAATCTTCTTACGGTATCCTCATTATTTTTCCTTGCAAGTTCTACTTGGTATTGTCAACATTTCTCTTCTTTATTCATCTCCTGATTATCAGATTGTAAGGTTTCCTCAGAGATGCCTGATTCTCCTCCATTTACCTCAACCTTGGGTTTCTATTTCACTTTTTTTGTCTTCATCATCATCGTTAAATGAGTATGCAACATCAGTGTATACTTTGGATCTAACCCCAATTTCATTTTCAGGCCCTTTATCCTTAACAACCACAATTTCAACAAGGAGCAATGAAGAATTCTATGTTTTGGGGTTACTAGTCTACAACTGTAAATTCTGAAACCCAAGTGATATATTAAAAGCCATTCCAGCCTTCACAATTTTTTTATTTCTTGAATTCAAACTTAAACAAGACTCTCAAAATTCAATCCATATTCATGTTCTTGCAGACTTTGTACGATGAGGAAAAACTTTAGGGCCATCTCTTTGAACTTCCTCGATAGTTGCCTTATATTAACATACATGAACACAATATGATTATATACATGAAAAGGTCACTTAAAAATAGTATAATCAAAGTACAAAATGTGCTTAAGAACTATTCTTTGTATGCTCAAGTATTGTTGCATGTCATAGCTTTCTTACAAACAAAAAACTAAACCATAAATGTTAACTCTCAAATACAAGGACATATAGACTAGTTAATTATCAAAGAAAATTTGAAGCATATTACAATGCCAAAATGTCCTAGAAAAATATCCAATTTTGAAATATAGGAGAAGAAGATATATAGACTAGTTAACTCTCAAAGTATCTTTGAGGCAAACATAATCATATATAACACAAAATGCAAAGGGTTGGCACAATAGAATTTATAGTTGATAGTTAAATTGTATAACAAATTTTTTTATGATCTTTACTAATGTTTGCTACAATTGTTGCATGTTTTACATCATTGGTATGACATATTAGTTGTAACTCTTTTGAAATTTTATTATGGTATGTGCACTTTGATATGATATTTAATATGATTATGGTTTTGTCTCATATTTTGTAATATTAGATATATAATAGAAAAATAAATTATTGCATGAAATAAATAATAAATTTTTGTTTTAATTTTTTTTTTTTGCAGACCATGGTTCTTCCAGAAGATCAAGATGATCCTCATCATGATATAGATCCAGAAAATATTGGTTATGTCGGTATAGATCACATGGAAGAGGATGATGGTGATGTAGATATGGAAGACATCGAGACTGATGACAATGATGATGAAGATGATCATGATCACGATGGTGATGATGATGATGAGGCAGTTGCTAGTAGTAGCTAGTGACAGTCATGATCATATAGAATGCATCATGGATCATTGTTGATATATCCTTATGATGCCTCTTTTCATGGTTACTATCATATGTATCATTTTCACGGCTTACAGTACCATATTATTGAGTTGTATGATATTGACATGTATCATTTTCACTTATACCATTTGGACATGTGTCATCTAGACTTGTATCAATTTGAGTTACATAATTTTATCATTTTTACATATATCATTTGTACATGTGTATCATTTTGACATGTTATTGATCTACTGGAATATTTGGAATTCACTTGTTTTAGTTATATATGATGATGATCTTATCAGTATTGACTTGTCAATTTATATATATTAAAAGTGGTCAATGATTTTTGGATGGATATTTACTACGTATGATGATTTTAATTTACTGCTCAGGATGGATGTTGTCAAATTCAATTAAATTATAGATACTTGAATCACTTGCTTTAATTATAGATGATGATCATGTTATAATAATTATATTGTTATTTAATCATATGAGTTAAATAATTAAATTACTTACTCTATAATCATATGACTTATTTAGAGGCATGATATACTTAATTAATTAAATTAAAATAAAACATATTAAATTAATAAATGGAAGTAAAAAAAGAAGCATTTTTAGAAGCAAAAAAGGAAGCAACAATGGAAGCCAAACTAGAAGCAAACCAAAAGCAATGTTGGAAGCAAAACTTGGCATTATCTAGCAAGAAAAAATAGAAGTAGTTCATGTAGCAAATAAAGAAGTAATAATGGAAGAAATTTTAGAAGTAACAATAGATGCAATAATACAATCCATATTAAAAGCAACAAAAGATGAAAAAATGGAAGTAAATCTAGATACAACAAGCAGCATTATATCGAAAGAAAAATTGGAAGCAAAATTGGAAGCAAAACCATAAGCAAAATTGGAAGCAAAAGTGGAAGCAAAGATGGAAGCAAAAATGGAAGAAAAACTGAAAACAAACCTAGAAGCAAAATGGGAAGCAAAACTGGAAGAAAACCTAGAAGCACCACAAGAAGCAAAACCAGAAGCAAAATCGGAAGCCAAACTAGAAGCAACAAAGGATGCCATATTGGAAGCAAAACTTGGTGTCAATTAGGAAGCCAAAAAAGATGTTATTTTTTATGTCATACCAGAAGCAAAATAAGAAGAACAACTAGGAGAAAAACTTGAAGCAACAATGGGAGAAAATATGGAAGAAAAACTAGAAGCCAAATTGGGTGCTAATTTAGGCGCTATAATTTTTGACATTAAATTAGTCTCATTTCCCATAGCTATTCTTGGTGCAGGCGGAACTATTGCTTGCACCATTTTTATTGCACAAAATCTGGTGCTAAAGTGGGCATTAAATCCGACAGAAAATCTAGTGCAAAATCTAGTGCCAAAGTGAACATGTTTAGCACCAAATTTTGCACCATGAGATGTGTCCAATTGATGAACTCAAATGCACTAAATTTTGGTGCTATTTTAGTTGCTAATTTCCTGTTGTGCTATAGTGGGCCAAAAGGAATCTAGAGAAAGTTTCATTTAGATGACAAGGGACTAAAGCCACTATGGTGAACAATGAATATCTCATTGTAAAAGGGAGACATTAAGAATTTATGCACAACCAAAGGGATAGATTTCATCCAGCAAAGCCATACGTGGCTTGGCTTCACATGAAATTGCTCTGACTACGGGATGATGGAGAATAAGACATCTAATATTTTTGGTCCTATTTGCAATGGTAGGGTGATCGATTCTATCATAGGGCATGTAAATCCATTATGTGTCTTGATCCATTCTTTTGGTCTATCATATTCATCTTGATAGAGTTCATACAAAATTAGGAATTCCTCGGTGATCACATTCTCTCCATAGGCGAGATCTATTAGTATCTAATTAGTGGGCTTGTCTTAGATTTGGCCAGCTATGTAGAGAGGACCATTGGGAAAATGTTTAATTATATCCTTAGAGGAGAAATAAATTTCAAGAGTACTCTTAGGAAAACCCTTACAAGGTATGATGCCTATCGCCTCTATCATTTCATCCATAGGATTTACATTGATAGCATTATTTAAAATAGAAGCATTTTTTTCATCATCTATATCAACATTCATCACATCATTCTTTGTAGTTTCACTAGCTTTCACAAATGAAATATATGTTTGGGCATTGGGCTTGTAAGAATTTGAAAATTTTGGTTAGGAGGGGCTACAAACTTATTTCCTTGATCGCTAACACCTCCAATGGATAGACGGCCATAATCAATGAGGTCTTACACAAGATGTTTAAGATGCTTTCATTGTTCTGTGTCATGCCCATTTTATCAGTGATAGTGGCAATAAGCATTAGATCTGAAGCTTGGGGGTAAAGGCTTATTAGGGTCAAGGGTTTTGATGGGTGGAAAGGTAATCATTTGTTGTTCTAGCAGTTGGGACATTGTGTTATTGGGTAAGGGAGTGAATTGTCTTTTTGTCTCACCATAACTAAAGGGCACCATGGTTTTGAAAACAACTACTTGGTTGTTGACATTTTGAGTTGGTTATTGAGGGGGATTGAATTGAAGGAACCCTTTATTTTTTTTCTAAAAGGTTTGGAATTGTTTTGGTTTTTTGGTTCATATTTTCTCAATTCAGCTAGAAGTGGACCTTGTATCACGACTACTAACCGAATTTTGATAATCATGGAGGGTAGTGTATAGGTGCATGAAGGATGGGAATTTCATCATGGTCATCTTGCCTTGAATCTTACTTTGTAAGTTTTCTATGAACATATTTTTAAGGTGGGGGTTAGGAACCTTAACATCGATTTGGGAATAAAGCAATTGATAGCATGAGATGAAATCAATTACCTTTTCATCCTCTTTTTGATTGCATCTCATCAAATTGACTAGGCTCATCTTGGGAGTCATATGCACTTGGAAATGGTTTACAAATGACTCAAAAATTTCATTGAAGGAACAAATTGAGTTTTTTAGTAAGGAAGAGAACCATTCCAAGGTAGTATCTTTCAAGGATCTAGGAATTTTTTTTGCCAAGAGTTTAACGTCAAGGACAATGTCACTACATAAGGAAATGTAGGAATTAAGATGGTTAGAAGGATCTACCTTACCTCCATACTTCTTAAATCTAGGAACCTCTACACCATGTGGCATCAGTGTTCACAATATCTCCAAGGATAAAGGGCTTCTTTTGACATAATATGGAGGTGGGCTATTTTGGTTTTGGTTGATGGTAGAAATTTTCTTTTGAGGGGATGAAATGGTTTGGAATAGTTGTGTTATGAAAGGGTCATTTCTTGTGGTATTAGATGGAAGTGAAAGTATTAATGGAGTGTATGTGTTTGTAGGATAAGTGAATGGAATTATTATAGGTGATAAGATAGGAGATATAACTTGTGATGCCACATAGGAACTAGGGATGCTAGCAGGAATACCTAGGGAATGAATCACATTACTAACTTGTTGCATTGTTATTGTGACTTAAGGATTGGTATAGGTGGGGATTGAGGCAATGGTTGTGGGAGGAGGAATTTGAGTTCCCCCTTGGCTTGTAACATTGCTTGTGGGTAAAGGACAAATAGTGGTTGTGGGAAGATGCTTTCCAAAGATTTTCACTATGTTTTTTACAAGGTCAAGGTCATCTTCACTTTCAACCATGTGATGAATGTTTTCTATTGTAGCAATTGCAGTTGTTGAAATGTTTTCAAGACTTATTTGATGTTGTAAGTTTACTAGATCCTCATGTATGTGAATCATGATTTCTTGCACGATGTTATCATTCCTTGTTTCAACTTGCATGCAATCTAAAGGAAAATATTTGCTAGGGGTGTTATCCATGCCTAGTGTATAAGTGTTAATAATAGGAGTGGAATCTCTAGATAACCAAAGATGCACAATGATTGTGCTATCACGAGATGACATAAGTCTCAAACTTCTTCTCACTAAGGTATTAACAATAGGACACCAAACACTTATGCAAAGGCTACTAAATGCAGGGTGAATACAAATGAAATGTAAGATAACAAGAAAGAATTGCTTATAACTGAAATTCTAGAAAGTAAAACTGAAATGTAGAAACAATAAGCAGAAACTCAAAAACTGAACCATAAATGCTAGAAAATGTAGTGAAAAATATGGAACGGAAATGATTCACCCAAGGTGGCGAATGGTTCTAGGTACTAATTTTTTAAAATAATAATATTTTTTTTGAATTGAATTTTATGCTTTTTATGTTTTACAATGCAAATCTGAGATGCAAATGCAAAATTTTATTGTTTTTGAATGAAATTAAGTGCAAAAATGTAATCTAAATGAGTTTTTCACTAATAAAAATTTTCAAACCCTAGAAAGTAAATTAACCAATGCAAAACCTAATGCAATGTTAATGCAAGATAAATCTAGGATGTAAATGCACTCCAAATGAGAATTATGATGTCCTAAATGCAGGTTCACCAAAATGAAATGATGAAAAGTGTGGCAGGTGCTTTCATTCACTTCTAGGGTTCTGGAACTAAAAAGAGAATGACCAATTTTTCAATCTTTCACCAAAGAACAAACCCTTGAGATTTTAATGTAAAGGATATTGAAATCTAGCAAAGGGAAGGTTCTAGGGATTGAATGATAACCAATGAGGGGTTCACCATGAAGTGTAAACTTGGAAAAGAAAATGTTGGAAAACATAATGTGAAATGCAAAAAAATGCTAAATTACCTAGAAAGATAAACAAAATGCAATAAAAACTATGAAATGGAAATGTGCACCTGTGAAAATGAAGTAGGTAGAATAGAGGTCTAGAATCCTAAAAAATATACTGTTGAAGTTGACTGAGACTCATACACTCAGCTAGGTAAATCAATCCAGTTTTCTAGAAAATGCACAGGAGTAGGTTTTAGCCAAAAAGGGTATCCAGATATATAAAAATCATGTTCAGGCTTGTATAGTGGGACTCATTCACCAATAGTGGAAAATCAATACACTTCTACTTTTCTAGAAATTTTGAAGTGGATTATGTGCCTGTCGGTCTACTTTATTCTACCTGATTAGTTTCTAGATCTGAAACTACAAAATACCACCTATAGGTATTCTCCAAGCTTCTCCAAGGCTTGATGAAAACTTTGACAACTTTTAGGAACTTGAACTCTTTTTTATAGCTTTGCTTCTTGATAAATCTACAACCTAGCTTTCCAAATCACACATAAGAAGAGAAAATGTTGTGGGGGTTATTGAATAGGGATTTGCCTTGGTCAAACCCCTTGTTTGTAATTAAACCTTGAAATAGAATGAAATGTGGAAAGAGAATGATGAATGAACAAATAGCGATATTGCAACTCACTAAACCCTTGTAATAAGATGTTGCAATCATGTAAGTAATGGGTCTAATGGATGTGGACTTGGACTCTTGCTTGATGTTGATTGATCTTGAATGCAATGCTTGCTTGAAACACAAATCCTACATCACAATTGTTAGCTCTAAAACAACATGATGAAAGACACTTGAAGAATGTTCTCAAATGCTTGATAATATGCCCTTGAAATTCCTTCAATGCTCTTGTGAATGCTCAAATTCTCTTGTGAACTCTTGAATGCTAGGACATGAATACTTGAATGCTTCTTAGGAGAAAATGAGTGAAAGAACCTTGTATTTATACTTAATTATGCAAGAATTCCCAAAATTACAACACTACAAGCTGACATTAGATCTAGGAGAATAAAATCTTGTAAGAAATTTGATTTAAATTTGAATTTTGGTCACACAGGACTCATTCACCCAAGGTGGCAAATGAGTCCCATCACAAAA
Source organism: Sequoia sempervirens (assembly GCA_007258455.2). Classification (NCBI taxonomy): domain Eukaryota; kingdom Viridiplantae; phylum Streptophyta; class Pinopsida; order Cupressales; family Cupressaceae; genus Sequoia; species Sequoia sempervirens. The sequence goes on along the minus strand of VDFB02000009.1, from coordinate 7,688,658 downwards.
TGTATGGGACCAAAAATCAAAAGTGTCTAGAAATGTGTGAAACTTGAATCGGGGCCAAATATACCTAGGTGGGACTCATTCACCGAAGGTGGTGAATGAGTCCTAGACACTAAATTTGGGCCACACATGCTAGGAACACCTGAATTGTGATTGGTTACTAGTTGGTGTTGGGATTACCCTCAAAAAGATGCAATAAATGAGGCTTGTGGATGCAAAATAGGGCCAATTAAAGCATAAGAAATCCCAAATTATTAATGAAAAGCCTAGAGGAATGTGAAAGTGTCTTACAACACTTTACAACACTCCAAATAAGGAAAGGTTAATATTAATTATGATTAAAATTATGTTTAGGTTGATAAAACCCTAGAAAAGTGTGAAAGTGTGTTACAACACTTCACAACACTTTTGCAAGGCACCATTAAATTTCATTATTTCACAAGGTCCCAAGACCTAATGTGATTTTTTTATCCACATTACAACTCTAAATAAAGGAAACATTAAGACAAATTCTAGAAGGATGACCCAAACGAGTGTGAACAATGTCAAAGGATCCTTTTTTTGACACTAGACAAAGCATAATAGTAGATCTAGATTGTCACGGAATTCCAAAACCATGGTGATTGGAATGAAATGACAAGCCATCATGGACAAGGAAATGAACTATTTCTATCTATGATTTCTTATCTATGGCATGCAATTATGTTTTGGTAGACATATACTCACCTCACACTGTGTTTTCCAACTTGTAATCATACTATCCATTATCTTGTATGCATTTTACCATCTACTTTAGAGTGTTGTACATATTTTATGTTCTATGGTTTTATTAAACCTAACAACGAGAATCCATTGCACATTGTGCTACATAAGATTCCATGCATCATACCATAATTATTGTTAGAAGGGCATTTTCTATTGTGCACTTCAATGTTTTCATTCTATTACATTTTTATTCTTTTTTGGGGGGTTGTAGACTACAAGGTAACCCATAGTGATTAGGTAAGATTCAAAGACCATTTTCATTGTTTTTTTTATTGCTTGTATTAGAATGACAAGATTAGTATTGCTATTAGTTTATTGTGATAGCTCTGCAATTTTATGGGCTAAGAATTGGGAAGCAACCCATATCCTCCTTGGTAATATTGAAATATTTTATTCAGTGTTTTGATTCATTTCTTACATTAGAATGAAATGATTAGTCTTTTGAAATAAATATGCCACTTTATGGGGTTAGTTTACATTGTTTTTTCTTGATATTGTTATTTCCTCTCTATGCCATCCATGCAAAATGATTATAGGATCTAGTGTTAGCTGCATTTATAAACCAATTTAAATAATTTTCTTCCCTCACTTTTCCAAACAATGCACCATGTGTTGCATACATTCTATTTCGACTTCTAGAACAAATTTGTAAATCTGGAATACAAATATGCAATTTAGACATCAGAGCTAATAATTTACTTTATTTGTTGTATCGATATGGAGTTTGAATTTAAAGGAATGATGAGCTCAAACTAGGATAATCTATAGGTATTCTAAGCTTCAACTTAATACACATATCCAATATTTCCATGCACGAGGGTATACACTAGAATAAATATTGATTATTTAATATGGTTATATGCTACTGATTCCCAATTATGATCCTATTTTACATGCCAAAAAAAGTAGCTTTCCATAGCCTAATAGAAGAAATACTTGAAATATAAATTCCATTTGTTGGTGTGATATATGATAACATTGTTTTATCTTTTTTGCATAGAAATGAGTTTCTTGTGATATGGATGGAAAAATGACAATTTAGAGTATAATATAGTAGAGACCGTTTGAAGCCATGGTTATGATTGAGGATATAACTTAGGAAATTCTCTAATGAAAGGTCAACTTGATATCAAGTTTGGGCTGCCATAGTATTGACTTAATGGATTTATGTTGTACAATTTTCATAATACATATTATTTCATTTTTTAATTCTATACATTTGATTCTAAATTTACTTAATTTTCGTTGGTGAATGTTGTCTATTTCAATAATTGCATAACAATTTTTTTTATTGGTTTAAAGTTGTTGAGAAAAATATAGAGAACCATGGATATGAGAAAACAATAGCCATAACTAGTACAACTACATAGTATCCATCTAATTAAGATACATATTAACTATCCAAAGAAGGGAAAAATGAAAATAGAAACAACAATAAATCTATCACATACCAATTAGAACTAAAGCAAGAGAAAACTATAAACTAAAACAATCCCAATTGAACAATAACCACTAGGATTCCCTCTTTATAACAAGGGACTTTTTAAAGGCCTTTTATTACAATTTGGGTGGGGCTCATTTCTAGTTTGTGATCATTCTAATTAATATGGTTTTTGGAAAAAATGTTTTTTTACTAACAAAGCATAATAGTAAATATGGATTGTCTTGGCATTCCAACATAATGTGGGTTGGAATGCCATGAAAAGCCATAGAAAAATCAATGGATTGTTTCTATGTATGATTCATTATATAGGGGTTTCCATTATGTTTTCACAAACATATAATCAGCTCACAGTGTGTTTTCCAGCTTGAAATCATATTATGCATGTATATGCTTGTTGGAAAACATCGAGTGTTTACTATCAAAGCATAATAGTAAATATGGATTGTCATGAAATTTCAACACCATGGTGATTGGAATGCCATCACAATCCATAGACAAGGAAATGAACTATTTATGTGTATGTTTTCTTATCTTTGGATTACCATTGTGTTTTGGTAGACATATACTCACCTCACACTATTTTTTCTAACTTGCAATCATATTGTGCATGTATATGCTTGTTGGAAAACATTGGGTGTTTTCTATCAAAGCATAATAGTAAATATGGACTGTCATGGAATTGCAACACCATGGTGATTGGAATTCCATGACAAGCCATAAACTAGGAAATGAAGTGTTTCTATTGCTTGTCTATGGCTTGTCATGGAATTCCAAGACCATGGTGTTGGAATGTAATGAAAATTCATATTTAGAATTATGCTTTGATAGATTTTTTCAACAATCCATATTTACTATTTAGCCATGGTGTTGGAAGCCATGACAATCCATATTTACTATTATACTTTGATAGATTTTTTGCAAGCATGCATAGCTTGTTCAAATGAACTTGTTTTGGGATTTTAGCCATAGCAGCAAGGTAGTGAACTATTTGATAGAATGCTTTGGTAGACATGTATGAAAAATATGGTAGCATAGTGAACTGTTTGATATAATGCCTCAAAGAAATGTGGTCTCATGGTGATAGAATGCCATCACAATCCATATTGAAGCTACAATATGGATTTTCATAGCATTCCATCACCATAAGACCATGTTTCTTTGAGTCATTATATCAAACAATTCACTATGTTACCACATTTTTCATACATGTATAGCAAAGAATTCTATCAAATAGTTCACTACCTTGTTGCGACGGGTAAAATCCTAAAACAGGTTCTTTTGAAAAAGATATGCATGGTTGCAAAAACTCTATCAAAGCATAATAGTAAGTAATATCATAGACAAGGCAGTGAACTATTTGATAAAATGCCTAAAAGAATGTGGTCATGTGGTGATGGAATGCCATGAAAATCCATATTGTTTCCTTGTTGCTATATGGATTGTCATGGAATTCCATCACCATGAGACCACATTTATTTGAGGCATTTTATGAAACAGTTCATTTCCTTGTCTATGCTACCACATTTTTTATACATTTCTACCAAAGAATTTAATCAAAAATTTGAGTACCTTGCTACTATGGCTAAAATCCTAAAATAGATTATTTTGAACAAAGTATGCATGCTTGCAAAACTTCTATAAAATCATAATAGACATAAAACAATGGTTTTGAGAAGGACAATATCATGAAGCATATAAAGAGGTTTGTTATATGACAGGTAGCCTTAGGGAAAATGAAATGGGGATGATCAGTCATAAGATAGATACATATGATAGTAAAAGGGGCATTAACATCCATCAAAGCAATATATAAAATAAAATTTTATCAAAGGTTGCATTTATAAGTACCTTGGTAGACTGTTGGAGTAAGTAGTAGGGGAGGCATTACATAAGTTATTCACTTACTAAGCCTATTAAGCCAAGGAGTAGGGCCAATTTATGATGAGTTTAAAACCCTCAAGACAACTAAATGGATTTCCTTTCTACTGGTTATAGTAAGTTACCAACCAAATATTACAAAAGTACACCTATTATAAAATATATTAGCCATGAAGAATAAAATGTGAATGATGAATGTGCAATGAGTACTTGTTCAATACCTATGACTTTGTCATAAAATAACTCTCTCAAAAAATTTCAATAACTATCTATATCTTTTGCACCAACACCATGTGAACAAGTAATGAGTGAAAAACAAGGACCTTGACATGAATATCAACAACCACTTTGCTTGTAGATAACCAAATGAATGAATAATATCTTTGAAACTAATCCATGACAACACAATGAAGCAACTCACTCTGCATGAAATTAGCATCAAACACCTTTTGCATTACCAACCCCCCATTTACCTTGGACATCAATGACAAACAACATTAGCATAGAAATTTATGAAAAATGTTGAAGTATACATAAGGAATGTGGTATTTTTGAAGTATACAAGTAGGACAAAACATTCTAACTCAAGTGTTTGTTAGTCACAACAACTAAGAAAACTTTCATATCACTTTTCAAGCAAGAAGATACATATTTCAGACTTATGTATGAACATGTTAACACTTGAGATCTATAAATTCCAATTGCAAACCTCAATTATGTCTAAGAGCTAGAAGATAATGCATGCATGAAATCAAAAAAAATCACACTAAACATGGACTCTTGATATGGTTATTTCCCTTAGTCTTTGATTGCATAACCTTGATATTTCATTGATATTGTTCTTCATATCGTATGGTTTCAATCTTGTTATGATAGATGAAGGTATGTTTGAGTTGTAGATAGATAATGATATGCAAGATTTAGAAATATGAATGACCTAGGTGGATGCAATGAAGAAAGGAATGCAACACATTGATTATATGCAGGAAAAGCATATAAATGGCTTATGAAAAGTATTCAATATGGGAGGAAAGGATATGAAATGTTGGATATGGAAATGAATGGAATGGAAAGGCTATTAAGTGATCATTTTTGAGTTGTAGATAGAAAATGATATGCAATATTTAGAAATAGGAATGACCTAGGTGGATCCAAAGAAGAAAGGAATGCAACACATTGATGTGATGCAAGGAAATCACATAAATGGCTTATGAAATCTATTTAATATGGGAGGAAAGGATATGAAAGCCTAGATATGGAAATAAAGTGGTCATTTGTTTTATCATAAACTGGAATGAATCCCCCTTTGTTATCAATTATGCTTTTTGTAATCATCATAGGATGGACTGACTCGATACACACACATAAGAAAGACCCATGCCTCATTCCTCACTCTCCTTTGTACACAACAAGGTGTAGAGATCCTTGAGCTTCCTTAGAATGTGACAAGAAAAGAAAAGATATAAAAAGATAATAATATTGATGAAGGAAAGAGACAAGAGTTAAGATAAAGCACAAGTTGTCATGCATTTAATATGAAAATGATAAATATGCAAGACCATGATAATGAAAAATTAAAATGCTAATGCATATGATAAGCACTAGTGCATAAAATAGTTGCATGATGGAAAACACAGTGGGTTGTGACTCAGTAAATCCCAATGTTTTAGTATGTTAAAGAGTTTATGGCTTGTTTAAATGTGTTGCTCATAGCAATGATAACACAGTGATAAATAAGAATTTAAATGATAATGATAAACAAGATCTTATGCCTTAGTCAAGTTGAAAACCAAAGGATATATGGATGGATAAGGATCACTAATATGGGTTAATGATAGGACATGTAAGGATACACCCTATATGGAGGATGAAGATAGATGGATCAAGATATTGAATGCTATGGGTGGAGGGAACTAATGACAAGGGAACCCAAAAGAATTTCTCTTATACAAAGGAGAAATAGAGGACCTATGGAAGACTTCAAAGATGGCACGTCAAAGTAATAACATGCCCCCATGGTAAGAGGTATGAAAAGTTATAACATGACATGGATATGGAAGATAAATGGGCATGAAAGGAAACATGAGATGGATGACAAGTGATATGGAGGATGGAAGACACACATGGTATAAAGCATGCATTAGATTCTTGTTATTGCTATTTTTCCCCAATACTTTATGAAATATCAAAGGAAGGTGGATGGATAAAGTGGATAGCATGGAATATAAATGAAGGAATATGATGGCTAAGTGAAAATAGGATAATAAATAATGTATTGTAAAAATGGAAAAAACTTACCCCCAAGTGTACAAGAAAGGGTACATGGATGGATGTGAAAGCTAATGGATATGAATGGATATGAATGGCCATTGAAATGGAAGCTGATGAAGGTGTATGGATATGAATGGAGGACTCAAGTGTCTCTTTGTGGATGATAGTAACCCATTGATTAAATTTTTTTTATAGACCATGGATAACATGTTACCACTTAAATATGTTGGTTGGAAAATGGGTAAAGATAATGGAATTGATAGGGGTAGGAAAAAGGGGGTTAAGGATTCATGAAAATGATTGGATTAAAGCTATGGAATAAGAGATGAAGGTTGGACAGAAGTATGGAATGGAGTCATTATGAGGGAATGTGGGAAAGAACAAGGTTGGCACACACCTTGAAGGGTGGTGAAAGTTGAAGGATTGAGAGTGGCTTGGGATAATAATCTTGGGAATATAAGGATCAAAAATGGATTTGGAGTATGAATAATGGAGGAATTGGTGATGGTGGAATAATGGAGTCTTTTGGATTCAGAAGTTGGGATACCAATTTTGTTTTTTTATTTGAATGCATGGACTTTTTTTCTTTCTTTGGAACACACATTGTTTTCGCTTTTCATTTTTCTTTATATCCTTTTCATTTTTTCTTAATTGGAACCTTCCATTTTCTTGGAAGTGTTTTTCTTTATTTTGGCATGCCTTTTTAGTTAGACATGATGATATTTAGTTTTTTGTGGATTCTTCGATTTATGCATTTCTTGTTTGGTATACCAATTGCTTGGATAGGCCATAGAGGGATTTTATGAAAAAAGAGGATTTTGAAGTGGAAGGTGTTGGAAGGAATTCAAGGGTATCTTTTTTTTTTTTCTTGAAAGGGAATGTAAGGATGTGCATTAGGAACATTTCGGCCCATAATGGATAGAAGGTTTGATGGATAGGGTCCACTAATAGATGGCAAAGATGATGGAGGAGGTGGATATATTGATCTAAAGGAACACCTTTTCTATTTGAAAGTGATACCAATGTCTTTAGAAGGAGGTATGCAATGAAGGCCATAAGAATTTAGATGTGTTTTAATATTATGGTATTCAGGTAAATGGAACTCATGAAGGCATGTGGTATTGTAGGAGAAAACCATCTTTTATAAAGGTGTATGAACCAAGCTTATATGTTTGTGGTTCATGAATGAGATCTTGCAAAAGTTTAGGATTATCATGTGATATGAGAGAAATACTTATACCTTGGGGGCCCTAACTTTATTGAATGAATTTATACACTACAATTATGGTATGGAGTTGATAGAATTGGATCATGAGATGGTATGGCATCATGACATGGAATGTAATGATGAGATGGACTGTGATCATGAGAGGGATTACTTTGATCTTTATATAAAGGGATATCTATGATGTCATTCTTTCAATCAATGAGTTCAAGTGTGTGACATGGTTGAATTTCTATAGGTGCTATGAAGGTGTATAAACATGAAATGGATGAGTTGGATAAACATGGGATGGATGAGGTGAAAGTGGCTGGAACTAGAAGACTACGACTACCATTTTGTGAAATAGGATTTTCTATTGGGTATTGTATTCCTTTTAGAATTACTTTTGGAGTTCCTTTGGTGAAATAGGATGGATAGCTACTGGTTGAACATGGAAGACATTTTTCTTTCCCTTTCCAATGGATGAAAAGGATGACATGGAGGGTGAAATGAGTTGGGTATAATTTTCAATTGTACGAGTTGGAGAAATTTGAAAAGATGTTGAGGTATGAGATGGAAGATGGAGGATATGTTAGGATCATCTTAATCCATGGTTTTAGGTAGGTTTATGGTTTTATTTCTTGATTAAGAGTAATATCTTGAATACCCCATCCCACTATGAAACATAATACACACCTCCAAGTATATATACATTCTAATCAACTATGGTCTCCAAATGTATCATTGGATGTTTGATAAATGAGAAAACACAAATAATTTATATGACAGTGAAATGGCTTGCTACAATGATCACTTTCTATTCTATACACTATAACAATGTATTTAAGTCCACCTTCATATTACAGGTTGGAAAAAATAGTGGTTTGTGACTCACTTCTCAATTCCTATTCTATAGACTGTAACAAAACATTGTATTGAAGTTCACCTTCATATTTAATAAAAACCATTGGTTTGAGTAAATATTGCATTTGAATATATCCATACATTTGGAATAGAAAATGCACATAATAGTTGTAGGTTGGAAAACACATAGGGTCTTGAGCCACTTCTCAATTCTTGTTGAATGCTCAAAGCTATAGAGTTTAGTGGAGTTGAAGTCTGGGGGATACATAAAAGTAACCAAATGGAGGTGAGGGTTGACTAACTAATTGGTTTGTTGAATGTAGAGGGTTATGGAAGAGTATGTGGGATGTAGGTTGTATAGCATGCAGTTTTTTCCAACTTGCAATTATGCATAGACAGTATGGTTGTAATGAAACTCTTGTGTTATTTAGACATTAAAAATTTAGTGGAAGTCACATTCAAAATTTGTAACAACTCTTGGGTGGACTAAAATTTGGGTTTCAAAATTGTCATATGATGGTAAAAGAAAATGCACTGAATAATTGTAGGTTGGAAAACATAGTGTGGGGTTTCATTAGATGCTTTTATGAATCTTGCATTTCCTTTTGATGGCTGGCGAGTTGAGGAACACATGTATTGTTATTTTCATCTATTGTTAATGCTTCAAGCTTGTAGATTTGTAGCCTTTTTTCCTCCTCACTTGTGACTTCCACTAGTAAGAAGACCACTTGGTTGAAAAACATCCCCTTTGAAACATCTCAATTACTATAAACTCATACACTACAAAATACAAATTGTACAATTGGTTCAATTTCATCTTCATATGGAATAAGAGATACTGGTAGCCTTGCATTTCCATTGCTCAACAATTTGGCTAGTGATTGTTGAGTTGTCAAGGAAATCGTATGGGATTCAATTTTTTTTAAAGGGATAATTGTTACTCCTATATGTAGATGTCCTATTTGAAATGGGAGCTTTCTGTCTAGATTCTATATCCACTACCGCATTACAAAAATTCCCTACTCCAACAACCTCCAATGTAGCTATTATTGTGGCATCTTAAACTTTTATCAGTTGTGTTTAGCAACACCTTTTACTTTTGACCAATCAATTGTGTAACAAAAAAATTGATTTTTGACCTTTATTAGTTGTACAAAAACACCTTCCATTATTGTCTTTGTTTTATTAAATTATTGTCTTTTAGATTGTATCTCTCTCCAAATAGCATTAAGCTCCTCTTCTTTTGACCATGAAAGCTTCTTCATGTGTTTTAATTCCTTTTCTAAGTGGTTAGTTTTAGTCTTCAGTTGTTCTACTCCACTTTGAGCATTTTCAAATATTATTTTTATAGTGTCTTTATCATTAGATTATGTAGATTTTTCTTATCACAAGCTTGTTAGGGAACTTGTCTACCTTTTTGGATAAGACTTTCATGCCTCCACCTAACTAATTCTCTTTTTCTGCACTTAGATCTAATATTGCTTTTTCCTTATCATCCTTTTCTACTTGCATTTGTTCCATAGAATTACCAACTTCAAGAATTCTTGGCTTCATTTGTTCAACTCCACTTATAGCATCATATCTCTCTTTTTTTGCTTGCAAAAATTCATTGCAATAGAAAACTTTATGAGTTAATCCACTTCTACATTACCATTTCTCCCTTGCACATATTGCACATGCTCCTTCCTCCACTTCTCATGAGTAGGAAGAACCTCTTCATTCAATACATTATCTATCTCATTCACTTTGGTATGCTTCTTCCCAAGTGTTTTTAGAGAATATTCCTTTTTCATTTCATACTTTCCAGTACGTCCTCAAATTTTTTTATTACTAGCATGTCATACAATTCTCAAAACAAATATTTTTTGGATTTTGTCATATTTTTTACAAGAAAAGGGATAGAGTTTTGAATGTATTGAAAGTAAGGGTTGTTATAAAATATAAATTTTAACTTCAATACATTGTTTTGTTATAGTGTGCATAGTAGAAAGTACTCATTGAACAAGAATTGACAAGTGGGTCACAACCTTGTGTAATTTCCACCCTAAATTTTTTTTGAGAATTTTCTATTTCAAATTTATGGAGATATTCAAATGCAAATTTTACTCAAACCAATGGTTGTAAAATATGAAGGTGAACTTCAATACATTTTTTTGTTATAGTTTGCATAACAGAAAGTGCTCATTGAACAAGAATTGATAATTGAGTCACAACCCTATGTGTTTTCCATCTCCTAGAACTATTATGTGGATTTTCTATTCCAAATGTATGATGATATAAAAATGGAATGTTTGTTGAAAGTAACAGTTGTTAAAAATATGAAGGTGAAAATGGTGCAGGAACACCTAGCTCAAGAAATGTAATTAGGGGTCCTAGTTTAATTTTTTGAGAGTTTTGAGTTAGTTTGATGTAATAAGCCCATGACATGGCCATTCTTAGTGTTTTTGAATTCATTTGACTCTCATTGTGCAATAATGTAAAAAAGTTGCCAAATATTGCAAAATTGTAAAAATGTTGTCATGTTAAAAAGTTGCAAGAGTGCAAACTTGGAATCCCAATGGTTAGTTGGGATTTGAAAGGTGGTTAGTTGGTTTTTTAGGTGTATTTTGGTTGTTATGGGTATATATTCCTTTTATTTATTCAAATGAAGGTGTTGGCTGAAGGATTGTTGAAGAAACAATAAAAGAAACCTTGAAATTCGGTATCTTTCTTAGAATTTTTTGATAATTTCTAGTTACAAGCTTTTGTAATTTTCCATGCAAGGTTTCCTTAATCTCCATTGCATTGAATTATGTATTTGAGTGAGTTAACTTTAATTTTATTTCTATTTTGTGGATTCTTGAGGAGTTTAGTGCATTTTATAAACAAATTTCTAAAATAGGTGTATATTGACAGTTTTGAGGGTTTGTGACCAAACAAAAATAGATATACACCAACTCCACCTATTGTAATCATTGTAACTTAGTGAAATGGGTGGTACTAGGTAGGAATAATTTTCCATGGGGTTTCAAGAGCAAGGGAGATGAGTTCTTGGGTTCTGTAGGATGCCCTAGTTGCCAAGTTTGAGTATTTTGGGTGAAATTGGGTGGTTTGAGGGTGTTAAAGATTGAAATTTGTTGGTGAATAAATTTATAAGGGTGTTTTAAGCATTTTTAGGCTTTTTTTTTTCATTTTAGAATCACTGGAAAAAATATAAGGTTTGGAGAGGTGTTTTTCAATAAACCCTCCTAGGGAAGGATAAAATTGAGGGTTTTGTGATCAATGGTGTTAGAGGGCTTTCCATTAGCAAAGAGTGGTGGATTTTTATTTTTTGTATGCTGGTTTGAGACTTCCCATTGAATTTTTGGGTTGGAAGAGAGTTTTGAGAAGATTTGCCTTGTAAATTAGGCCTAATTAACCAAGTAGGACAACGTAGAAGCCTTGTTTTGAGGGTTTTGGATCAAATTAACCACAAGTGGTTTTGTGATATGTTTAAGAAGATAATAAAGGGTTCTTGAAATGGTAGATGGTTTGAGGATTGGATAAGAAGTTTTCAGGACAAATCTAGGAAACTAGGTCTGTAGACCTACAATGGTGATTATGTGTTTGTATGAGAAATCACCCTAGAATGGGTAATGAGGATTGAAGGTTTTTTTTAATAAATTGAATTTCTATTGATTTTTTTGAAGACCCCTTTCTCTACATCAATTGGTATTAGAGCGTAGGTACCAGATATTTTGAGGGAGAAGGTTGAAGTTTGCATAAGGAAAAAGGTTGGAATTGTAAGGGTCAAGATGCCTCCTAAGAACAATGCAACTATTAGAGAACTACAAGAGTTGAAAGAATTTCATGCTAGATTGATGGAGTTTCATAATGTTTTTTTTATCAAGGCTTGCTACCTTGGAGTCAAATTGAAGAAGAGGTGCAACATTGGGTGATGTGAGTGAAACCGGTGAAGATGAAGAGTAATAGTTTCAAGAGGTTGATGAAGATCCATTAGACCCTAAGGAATAGAGGATGAATAGGGTTCTAAAAGAAATCAAAGGTGATACACACAAGGTGAAGGTTGAATTACCCATGTATGGTGGGAATTTGAATGATGAAGAGCTTCTAGATTGGATTGCAGCCTTGGATAATCACTTTGACTGTGAATATGTACCTGATGAGTAGAAGGTAAAGATAGCAAAGAAAAACCTCAAGGTACATGCATTATTATGGTGGGACTATGAACAAGTTGAGAGGAGAAATAAGGGTAAATAAAAGATAGTTTCTTGGGAGAGAATGGTTGCAAAACTCAAAGGTAAGTTTCTTCCTAAGGATTTTAATGTTCAATTGTATAAGAAACTCCAAGGTTTGAAACAAAAAAAATTAGATGTTAAAACTTATACTGATGAATTCTATAAGTTGAGCATAAGATCAGGGAGACAAGAGGATGAGATTGAGAAGGTTGCTAGGTATCTAGGTTTCCTTAGATTTAACATTCAAGATGAATTGGTTGTGGAAAATCCATGGATAGTGGAAGAATGCTTTCAGTTAACCATTAGAGTGGAATAAAAGTTAAAAAGAGGGAAAGATAAGTCCATTTGAGGTAGAGGCAACACCTCTTGGGGAAGAGTATCATTCCCTACTTCAAAACAAGAAAGTGAGAGTCAAGAGGATTTGCACAAAGGACAAGAACAAGCTACAAATTTTAAAGGTGGCAAATAGAGGTTTAAGAGGCAGATTTGGTGGAGGTAGAAGTTCAAACACATTTACAGGTAGGTGCTACAATTGTCAAGAGTTTCGGCATCCAACATACAAGTGTCCTAAAAAGAAAGGTTCTTCATCAAGTGGAGGTGAGAGAAGAGGTGAAAGGAGGGCCCCAATACTGCAAGAAGATTAATGTGAAAGTTTAAATTCTCCTAGTCATGTTGCTACTCCATAGGTAGGAGAATCATTGATGCTAAGAATAACACTCTTGAAGGCATCCAAAGAGAAGGAATCAATGCAAATAAGAGCTCTATTTAGAACAACATGTAAGTGCAAGGGTAAGGTATGCAAGGTAGTCATAGATTCTAGTTGCATTGAAAATATGGTTTCTAATGAAATGACAAAGAAGCAGAAGTTGCAAAAGTTTCCTCATGAAATTCCATATCATATATCATGGTTGAATGATAGCCAATCCATCTTGGTTAGTGAACAAGCATTTCAATTGAATTTAGTATTGGTGGTTACAAGGATAAGGTTGTTTGTGATGTTCTTCCAATGGATTATTTTCATGTATTGCTTGGGAGACTATGGCAGTATGACAAGCATTCCATCTATGATTATAGAAGCAATAGCTATCTAATTGAGCATAATGGAAGTATTTTTACACTCATTCCATTGCAATATGATGTGGAGGATCAGTCTAAGATAACAAAGGTGATCATGTTTGGTAGGAAGGAATTTGTGAAGGAAAATGAAGAGGAGTCAAGGAAGTTTTCAATCACTCCAATGTTGGAGGATATCAAAATAGTGAATTTGGAAAATGCTTGAATGTTGAAGAACAAAGGTAGTGAGTTTGTGCCTAGAGTAGGCCAAGATAAGGCCAGATATTAGATGTGTACATATGCAACGACAAGTTGGATGGAGGGACGATGATGCAATCCTAGTTGGGACAATGTTATGTCCACTAGTTACAAAAGGGATGGATAGGCAACCATATTTTTTCATAACAAAATATTATGAACCTAGTAAGCATGGTGACATAGGGGTTCCAAAGGTTGATAACCTTAAACATGAGATTAACGTAGGTGGACAAGGAAACAAGAGTGTTTGGCAAAAGGCAAAGGGTAGATACCAACATGAAATAGAGGTAAAGAGGGAACCGGTTCATGATGCATGTGGTAATTTTTTTTTGCATGTGTTCAAGCAAGGACAACACCAGTTTCAGATGCAAGGAAGGTCAGGGAACTGAGAGGAGATTTTTTTGCAAGTGAACAATGGCAAGGAGAAAACAAGTTATACAATACAAGGTATGATGCAAGAGCACAGTATGGTGCAATAGTAATGTATGATGGAGAATATTTCTAGTCTAGAGAGCATGTGGAAGACAAGGAGAATTTGAGAAGGAAGCCCAAGGATCTCATGAGACATGAGTCCTTTTTCTAGGTTAGGTGTATGGTGCAGGAGCACCTAGCTCAAGACATGTAATTAGGGGTCCTAGTTTGAGTTTTTGATATTTTTGAGTTAGTTTGACGTAATAAGGCCATGTTAAGGCCATTCTTAGTGTTTTTGAAGTCATTTGAGTCTCATTGTGCAATAATGTAAAAAGTTCCAAAATATTGCAAAAGTTTAAAAATACGTCATGTTAAAAAGTTACAAGAGTGAAAACTTGGAATCCCAACATCCAGTTGGGTATATATGCCTTGTATTTTGTCAAATGAAGTTGTTGGTTGAAGGATTGTTAAAGAAACAATAAATGAACTCTTCAAATTTTGTATCTTTCTCATAATTTTTTGATAATTTCCAGTTACAAGCTTTTTTACTTGCCTGTGTAGGGTTTCCTTGATCTACATTGCATTTAATTATGTAGTTTATTGGGTTAAATTTAATTTTCATTTGATTTGGTGGATTCTTGAGGAGTTTAGTGCATTCTATAAACAAATTTCTGAAACTTGTGTGTATTGACAATTTTGAGGGTTTGTGACCAAACAAAACTAGATCTACACCCATTCCACCTATTGTAATCATTGTAACTCAGTGCAATGGGTGGTATTAAGTAGGAATAATTGTCTATGGGGTTTCAGGAGTAGGGGAGATGAGTTGGTGGGTTTTGTAGGATGTCGTAGTTGGCAAGTTTGAGTATTTTGGGTGAAATTGAGTGGTTTGAGGGTGTTAAATATTGAAATTTGTTGGGGAAGCAATTTCTAAGGGTATTTTAAGCATGTACAAGCTTGTTTTAGTGTGTTAGAATCATTGGAAAAAAGAGAAAAGGTTTGGCGAGGTGTTTTTCAATAAACCCTCCTTAGGAAGGAAAGAATTGAGGGTTTTGTGATCAGTGGTGTTAGAGGGCTTTCCATTGGCAAAGAGTGATGTATTTTGATTGTTTATAGGCTTTTTTGAGACTTCCCATTGATTTTTTGGATTGGAAGAGAGTTTTGAGAGGAGTTGTTTTGCAAATCAAGCCTAATTGGCCAAGTAGGATAGTGTAGAAACCTTGTTTAGAGGGTGTTGTTCCAAAGTAACCACAAATGGTTTTGTGATATGTTTAAGAAGAAAATAAAGGGTTATTGAAATGGAAAATTTTTTTAGGGTTGGACAAGAATTTCGCAAGATAAGTCTAGGAAACTAGATCTATAGACCTATAATGATGATTGTGTTTTTGTATGAGAAATCACCCTAGATAGGGTTTAGAGGATTGAAGGATTGTTGTAATCAAGTGAATTTGTGTTGGTTTTTTTGAAAAACCCCCATGCTCTGCGTAAAAAAATTAGTACATTGTTTTGTTATAGTCTACATAACAAAAAGTGCTCATTGAACAAGAATTGAGAAGTGAGTCACAATCTTATGTGTTTTCAATTTCCTACAAATTTTTTGTACATTTTCTATTCCAAACTATTGTGTGGTCTCATAACACACCCCAAGACTAAAAAATACATGGTGACCCAAGTGAAAATAACTCTTATGGCAACAACTAGCAAATTGAAAGATCACAGGAAGTGAAGAGCAAAAGGAAATCTTTGATAATAAAAGTACTTTTAATGTAAATGTTTCGAGCACCGGGTAATAGGTACCAGAAAAATGTGAAATGGTGAATGGTAATGTGAGTTTGAATGGAAGGCTCCAGTCTGGTATGATGAAGTCCAGTAAAATGGATTTTTGGTATAACCGAGGTCTAAAAAAGTTAGTGCGTAAAGCTGAATACTAGGTACCGGGTACCGGGTTGTAATGTGAAGTGGAAATGTCAAAATTTTAAGATTATCTAATGATTCTGGTAATTTGGTATATATGTGAGGATTTATGATATTCTAGAAAGCATGTTAATTATGATATTTTTTAATAACATTTGAATAATGGTTTTATTTACATAAGATGTTATGAATGTTTTCTTTATTTTAAAGGGATTTAATGTGTGGAATTTGTGATTGCAGGAGATATGGATTGTGATGCAAAGTTCGAGTATGGATGGTCATGAAAACTTGAATCATGGATAGAATCATTTTCATTCCATTTTACTTATTCTAGGATACTATTGGAAGATGAGTTTGAATCCACAAGAGTGTTGGAGATCCTAGTGTTTCACATTTGGCGGATGAAAAGCATCAAAATCTAAGGAAGCCCATTCCTGAGAGTGGTAGAACTAGAGCCAAGCAATTTGTGGGGGAGAAAATTCCACTTGTTCATTTTGAATGTATGGGAAGTCCCTACACACTATCCTGATTTGAAGTATCATCCTGGCGATGATTAAAGATTAACACTAGAAGAACTTCAATGTATAATTAGAGTTGACTTCTATTGACTTCGATTGCAATTCTCCTATTGGTCACTACAGTCCACATACCTTGATGAGATTAGTCCCTTGGATTTCCTCTCATGTATTTTTCTTATCCTATTTGAGCCTTGTGTTCTATAAAAGGCTAGAGGATCCCTTTTTTTTTTTAAGTTCAGAATTTGTGGATGTTGGAGGAGCATAATTTTTTTTAAGTTTTGTTCTTTTTTCCTATTTTCTTCACCATTTTGATGTAAAACTTTGTATGAACATAGAAATTGAATAATATTAGAGCTTATTAAAAAGCTACTTATCTTAGTATCTTTTGTAGCTGATTTTGTTAGTTCACCTGAACAAGATTGTATGTTGTGTTGTTTAAGGGTGCATACAAAACCTACTCAGTGTCCAAAAATGAAGCCCATCTCTTTAAAATCTTGCACAATTTTATATGTAGTTGTGAAGTAATTTGGTGAAGTATAAAGTTGTTTGCTCTATTTTGATTGATTCTTTGGGGCATCCATGGAGAATCACTAGGAGAAACTTTTAATTTTTAGTATTCTTATGCTTTATTTTAGAGTAGATGTTTAAATTCTTGAAAATATTCCAAAATTTAAATGAATGGATGAAATTTGATTGAAAATCTTTTGTTTTCCATAAAATTGCTCAATGCTTAATGCTAAATCTACTTAAGTGATAGCAAATAATTTTTGATGTTCATGAAATATTACTACAAATCTTTCAATTTCATGATGTTTGATTTTGTGATTCAATTGAAAAATAAAATGCCTAAAATATTTAATCCAAAATAGTAGTCCCTTTGAGATTAATAGAAAATATCACATCAGTACACGAGAGTGACCCTAGTGCAATCATGACCTAGTTATCAGAGACTTGGGATTGAACTAAAGCCAATATTTTCCTGTTAAAGTACAATTCCCCTTTAAGTTGTCTTTGTTCCATATCTTTCAAGTCTAAGGATAGGCTCTTTGTGGTCTTTTCTATGAAGAATTTATTCACCCTATTTGTTGCGAGTAAAATCATTGTCAATAGGAACTGACACTAGAAGGAGGGCCATCTTTGATATTTTAGACCTTATTCTTTTGAATTGCAAGGTTATGCTTTGAAATATTAGTCTTGAGTTCTGTGAGGAGCTTGTAAGTGAAAAATTGAATGCAAAATGGATTTTTAGTATAGAAGTTGAAAAACTTTTGAAATTATTTAACTAGAAACTACATCCTTTTAGTTTATTCACTCTTGGAAGAGTCACTGAGTGTAGAATTCATGATAGAACTGATCACGGTGAACTCGAGTGTGAAATATTTTAACTAGGGTGAGTTTGGACATAAGTAAAGTTATTTAATTAACAGAAGAAGTTCTAATTTCTAAAAGAAAGGAATTGTTAACAAGAAGAATGTTTCACCCTAGTGAAATTGGAAATATTAAAAAATTAACTAATACATCAAAACAGTTGGAAAGCTGCAATTATTATAAAGAAAATACTAACATTTTGTAGGGAAATCAGCAAGAATGTTAAGATTCAAAGATATTTCATCACAAATGAGGAAAATGTAGATAACAAGGAGCAGGAAACACATGTATTTTGCTCCAAGTTGAAAATTCACAAGCTATAAAAAGAAATTTTCCTGATTTTATACAAGCTATAGATTATCAAATTTTTACTTTTTCTCTTTGATAGCAATGTAAATAGTGATATATCTTGGTCTAACAAAATGAAAAGTGAAGACAAGATTGAAGACATGAAGATTTGCAGAGGAGGATGAAGTAGCGAAATATACATAGTCATTCATGGAAATGGACCAGGGATGGAGGAAGGTAGAGTATGGTTGCATCAAATGAATGTGTGTAATCAATCTCTAATGAGTTCATTTTCATACATATGAGACAAATTATTAGTAAGTACGCTTTTGAATTTTGGTTTTTAAATGCAGGAAATTTAAGATAATTCATTATTATAGTAGAACATTGGAAATTTTGTTAAATGAATTTAAAGATAAACTTCTTGTAATTCGTACCAAAACTATAGAAGAAATAGCTGTAGAAAATGAAATAAATTGTTTTATTAGGGTTAATATTTTTTCATGTTAGAGTTAGGGTAGTTAGGGTTAGTTTTCTTTTTGTAGCGTTTTTCTTTTGTTTTATTTTCTTTCTTCATTTTTTGCTCTTTTCTTTTGTCTGGTCTTTGCATTAACAAATTCTACTTAAACCTATCTTACACATGAGAGTTAATTCAAACATTTGTAAAATTGAACTGTTAAAAGTGAAATAATAAAACTATGCATACAAAAACACGCTTTAAAATGTATCAAACATATATATATATATATATATGTGTGTGTCTGTGTGTCACGTATATACATGAAATATTGAAAATCCTTACTTCAAAAGATTAAAAAGTCAAAAAAGGAGTGAGAAAAGTTGTAGATAGTAGTAGCCATTTAGTTGATGTGGGACACCTCTTCTATTAGGGCTAAATACCCTATATAGGTGAGTTCCCAATGAATTTCAAAGTCTTGGATATGGAGATCAATAAGAAAAGGCTAAAGTGGAACCACTTCCCCGTGTTCTAGGAACTGACTAATATCATCCATGGAAGGAATCCTAATAGTCGGATGTGCAATAGATTAAATGGCATCCAAATTATTTGGGAATTTAGGCTTCACTGTCATGCTGGTAGCAGCGTGAACATCTTCAACAGGTAGCCCAATATCTAGAAGTGATGCTACAAAGTGAGAAGCTACATCAGAATAGAAGCGAAAGTAGTAGTTGGACTCAACATACTTTTCCCCAAGGACTAAGCACAAATTTGGCATAGTGAAATTAGAAGTCATAATGAAGAAAACATTTTCAAGCCTTTGTGGTGTGATGCTCACTAAGAAAACATTATGTTGGCGAGAACAACCCAAGAAAATTAGAGTATACATGGCTAAGAAGCAAATGTAAATGCACAAAGCAAGATTATAGAAATAAAACATAAAGCTAGAAAGAAAAAGTGTGAAGAATTTAAGAAGAAATGCATAATTTATAGAGTCGTAAGAAAGTTGCAGTACATAGTTTCCTTGAGTGATTTTTTTTTTTTTGGAAACTGTAAGAGAGGTGGCAATTGGATAATTATTTTCAGAGTTAAAGGTTAAATAAAATTAATTATTTGCACATATCTAGTGATAAATTGCTTCAAATTGGAGCAGTACAAAGATTGAGAATCAAGCAAGTTTAAGATTTCAAAATTAATAGTGGTCATTTCATTTTTTTTAAGAGTCGTATTAATTATGGAGATGCTTATGTGTATGGAATATAAAGGAAAATGAAGTTGAAACAGTAATACACATCATCACTAAGTAATTTGAGAGAATAATACATGCAGAATAAGGCATGCAAATTTAATACAGATGAACCAACAATTTTAGGTCTATGTGCTTCTCTTGCACTCTTAGGGTTTTTCACCTAAAAGGAGAGAGAAACCCAAAAAAATGTGGTGGTTCATTCAAATTAGGAAATGTAAAATGGAATTGAGACTAAATGAAGTGATCTAAATGCAACTAAGAAATGTAATTGACTGATTATGAATACAAAATCTAAGAAATATGTAATGTTTGAAAACACAGTGATGTTTGCAAAAAGATTAAAAGAATGAACAAAAGTGCGATTGAAACTGAATAGAAAGCTATATTTTAGAATGTGTGCACTTGAGAAGCTAAAGAGGACTGGAAAGCAATTTGGAAACCTGAAAAATATGATTTTGAGCTAACTGGGTCTCATTCGCCACCCTGGGTAAATCAATCCCAGGTTAGTGTTTTCTGTCCAGAAACTGATTTATGCAAATTAGGTGTTTGGATCTACATCTAACTCAAAAATTCACATCATGAGGGACTCAGTCATCATGCATGGTGAATTATTCCACTTTCATTTTTTTGTAATTTCAAATCTTTGTTCTGCACCTTGACACCTATACAACACTTTCTCACAGAAACCTAAATCAGAATCTCAGAAAATTATTACAAAATAACTTAAAAGTGTTTGTCTAATGGGGGTTTTTCCTTGTTCAAACCACTAGTTGGGTAATTAAACCTTAAATAGAGAAAAATCTACATAAAACCCTAGCCTTAAGTGTGTTAAAGATGAGCAAAGTCTGAAGTATGTCAAAACCCTATTCTATTGTGCTAGAATAAGAGGTGCAAATGTAATTTGAGTGATGCAAGACTTCAACCCTAGAAATCCTATAACACATCAAAATGGAGATAAAATGACATGAAAATGAGATGTAAATGAAATGCTAACCTTAATTTGAAGATAGAGAAGAAATGGAAGATATAATCACTTTGAAAACAAGTCTTTAGGTTTGATTTGATGGCTAGTTGCATCTCCTTGACCTAGGTTTCCCCATGATTCACCATAGGAATCCATCATTAACTCTTTGCAATGTTGATTCTTGAATGAAGAGTTAGCTCCAAGACCTGCTAAAACCCTAGTTTGTTGCCCTAAAACTTCAACTTTACTAATGAAACTTGTTGTAGAAGACTTGACTTTAGAATTTGGTTTTTAAAATGACTAAGAGATGTGAAAAATGACTTAAAATGAGTATTTATAAGCATCAACACCTAATTTTCCCATTATTTAGACCTAAGAGGCTGACATTTGCCAAAAAATTAAGTTGAATTAATTGAATTCTCGCTCAAAATTGAAATTTCCCTCAAAAGGAACTCATTCGCCACCCTTGGGGAATGGGTCCCACCAAAGGGGCCTCATTCACCCAAGGTGGGGAATGGGTCCCACTAGTGGTTTTTGAAGGTGGGTTTTCAAGATATGAATGAATTGAGTGTTGTTTGCGAGGTTTCAAGTGATTTCTCAGGGGAAATGAGCCTCTAGATAAAAAATAATGGGTCTTAGGGGCCTATAAATGTTGTTTTGAAGAATGAACAGTTGTAAGGATATACAAAAGTAGGTTTAATTATGTGTGAAATTATCTCTTTTTTCTTGAGTGTCCAATTTTCTACACCACATGTAGCCCCCACTTTAGCCCCCATATGACTCTATGTGCATATGTAAGCTAAAGGACTCTAAATAGTGCACTTTATTGCATAAAAAGATACCATTCAAAATATGGGAGAATGAAGCCCCTAGTGTAGTTATCTACAAAACCACTACATTAGTAATTACATCCTGCAACACATATTCGTTAATTGTCCAAAAATCCTTTTATCTGACTCCTATGAATCCAATTCAAGGGTAGATGTATGCCCCCCCTTGATTCTACTTGCTTTACAAAGGTGGAATCAAGGTAGAAATCTAGCAACATTGAAGAAGGAATATAATACTGCAAGTAATTTCCAAGTACCATGCCACATAACTGAACCATTGATTTTTGGCTCATATGGACTTCTTTAGCTCTTCTAGGGTTTTTCACCTAAAAGGAGAGAGATAGGGCCCAAAAATGCTAATGTTTCATTCAAATTATGTTATGTGTGATATTTTCTAATCTAAATTAAGTAAACTAAATGCAATTGACTAATCTGAATGAATGAAAATGAATGAAAAAGTGAAATTAAAGCTATGTTTGAAAACACATTATGTAATGCAACAATGAACTAAGTGAAGAAAATATGCAAAAAAAAAGGAATAGGATGAATTTGAGTGCACCTGGGTAAAATATAATGAATCTGGAATATTTTGGATGTTGGTTGAAATCACTAATTTTTCACAATGGGACTCATTCGCCTAGGGTGGCAAATTAGTCCTCCTCCTAGTGAAAAATTGTCAAGAACAAGTTTCTGTCTATCAGGATCCAAAATTTGACAAAATTCAGATTTTTAGTCCTAAGGTGGAACTCATTCACCATAGGTGGCGAATCATTCTCCCAAATTTCTAAAAAATCAGGAGACAACTTTGCAACACCAAATTTGGAAATCATTACTTGTCGTGTTGTTGAAATCAATTCTACATAAAATGGACAGAAAACCTTCTGCAAACTTGAAATAAACTTAAGTTGAATTGAAGCACCTATTTGACTTGTAAACCAATCTTCAATACCAAAAATCTTGTGAAATCTGCATACCTAGGTCTACAAACAAACATGCAATAGGGGAAAAATGGTTTAAGGTTAGTGAATAGGGGTTTGCCTTGGTCAAACCCCATTTTTGGTAATCAAACCTTTGATAGAATAATGAAATGCAAAGGAATGATAAACTAACAACATGCAATTGCTATCAACTTACCAAACCCTTGATGATGTAAATTTGAAGTAATGTCAATAGTTGCTTCAAAGTGCTTGAATAGTGCTTGAAAAGATGTAAAGTGCTTGAATGCTTGAAATGTGAGATGAAATGCTTGAATGGGTGAGGAGATTGTGGGGGATGTAAAATGAGGTGAAAATCACTTATTTATACATGCTTGTGCCTTAGTTACCCATTCATACCTCATCACAGGCTGACATCAAGTGATTTTGAATAAGATCCTGAAAGGAAATTTAAAATATTTTGAATTTGGGGCCAAGGTGGACTCATTTGCCACCCATGGCGAATGGGTCCCACCTAGGACCTAAAAACAAGTGTCAGGAAATATGTTGTATTTAATGTTATTTTTGTGGATAATACTCAAAAATACACTTAATTAAGCATATGAGAGCATAAAGGGGTCAAATAAAAGCTTGCTACAAGACTTGACAATGCTTCAAAATAGGGCTTGTTGATGAGTAAAAAGATTAATTTTAGGTGAATTGTAATTAATAGGGTTTAGAAGAATGTAGAAATGTCTTACAACACTTCACAACACCTTCACAAGATGTTCTTTCAGTTTTAGTACCTAAATAAGCATGTTAAAGCCATGTTGCAACATAAAATCAAATCAACGTAGTTCCAACACCATGAAACAAGACCTAAAAGGCCATGAAAATGACAAGGGGACATTTTTCTACGACACATTTAACCCCCACTTTAGTGAGAGGATGAACTTGCTTCAAACTCACACTAAATTAGCCATGAACATTGAGAGGAGGGTTCAAATGCACTTATGTTAGCAAGATGGAATTTCAACGATCAAGAGGGATGATTGAGCCCCCAGGATGAAGATCCCATGGAAAACTAGACATAAGAACAAAGGAACACACAAGTGTTGAGAAGAATTGGATGAAGCTTTGATCTTCAATCCAACTAGTTGTGGATTAGATCTAGGCTAACTATTTGAAAAAGAGAATGTGTACTCACTTTGGGGTGATAGAACACATGACAGTCTGTCAGGTGAGAAGGCCCAAATGTACTCACTCTAGGGCCACAAAACTAGTTTTCTGAGGGGTGAGAAAGCCCAAAAAGGTAAGATACATACACTAGTTGGTATGCACACACAAACACAAAATTAGCTATGGGAAAAATTGATGCCACTAGGTGGGCTTCCTACTAAACCATATTAAAGTTAAACACATTGATAGCTTTAACAAGGCACCACAAATAAAACTGAAATGAATAAAAAGAAGGGTACCACAATCATGCAAGTTGTGTTATGCAAGGTGGAAATAATGGAAAATGTAAGAATGTTAAGTGTAAAATGTGAAATATGTTCAAAGGAGTCTTTTTAAGTTCATGCAAGGTTAGTCACTTGGGGAACATTGTGTCTAATGTATCCAAGAGAGGACTAATCAAAGAATAGGACATTCACAACTTAGGAGATGTAGTGGGTCATGTCAGGCCACCAAGAGGAATGTAATAAGCTAAGATAAATCATTCTTATGAAGGACATCACACCCAATGTCATCCACAAAGTGAAGAGCACATCATATAAATGACAAGGCTACACTAGGAACCAAGAATGCAAGTGAATTATGGTAATGTATGCCCCCCACTTTAAAGAAGTTGTGAGCACCCATACTATGAGCAATTGCTTTAAAGTAGAAGAAAAGTACATGAGAGATTACTTGGAAAACCCTATGCCAAGTCATATGTTTTTGATAAGTTGTGTCATAAAAAGGGTAGTATGTAATATGTGAGCCAACTTAAGGCATGTCATCCACATCCCAAGCTTGCTCTTATGTATTCATGAAAGGTTAATGACTAGCCAAAGGAGGAAACCATAAGTGACATACGAGGAAAAGACTATTGAACCCCTTGCCCCCACTTAGTGTAGGGAAAAGGTGAGCCTAGAATGGATGAAAGGGAGGTATCAGGTAGAAGAATTAGGTGCTCCCACAGAAGGAAGAGCACCACAATCCTTGAGTTTGAATGTTTATTTTGTGCAAAGGATTTGATGAAAGTGGAGATAAGTATGATATGTCAGATGTGTTTGTGTATTCATTGTATCGATGTGTAGGAGCAAGGTTGTTAGCAATACCATAACAATCTTCCAATTTAGATGAGGGGGGTGTGTGTTTGTGAGAAGGATTGGTTGTGTTTACACGAGGGATGGAAGGTATGTTTCCCCCATCACCACCATGAGGTGATTTGGTAGAGCTAATTTGGGTGAATGGAACACAAGGTTGTTTGGGTTGAGATTGGGATATTGCGTGAGGTGTGAAACTCCAATCACTACTAGAACTTGTGTCAAAAAATTAATTATTTTTATATGACTCTTTGGAGCATGAAGGTGAGATTGTGGAAATTTTGTGGAAAGAAGGTGTAGAATCTAATGACCCGCAATTATCATGAAATATTTTTGTTGTGGGTGAAGAGTTAACATCAATTGTGTATATCTTGTTGTTGTATTCAAATTTAATGATATGGTGAAGGGTAGATGGGACTCCTTTCATAGCATGAATCCATGCTCTCCTAGGATAACGGTGTATCAAAGGGGTTCTTGCATGATATGAATAGAGGTAGGAAACACTACAAGTCTCACCTCAATAGGTAATGTGATCATCCCAAGTGGTTTCCTATGAACATTGTCAAAGCCACAAATATGAACATCATTAAGTTGAATGATATTTTTGTGCATGCCAAGCTTGTGTAGGAGGTCCATGCTACAAAAATTAATTTTTGATTCATTGTTGATGAGAGTGTGTCTAATTATATTTTCATTAATGATCACCTTTATCATCAAGGGATCATTTTTGTGTTGAATATCAAGTGGGGGTAATTCATGTTTAGGGAATGTGATTTCTAACTGGGTGGCTTGTATGGGACAAGGGGAGGATGTTACATGATTCAGTTTTATGTAAGATTGGATCTCTTCCTTCTATATTTCCAACATTTTTTGAAAGAGAAGTTTGACTATTGGTGAAAGTTGAATCAGTTCCTAGATAGATATATTAGCAGGAGTCTTTTTAAGATCTTCAACACTAGGCACTTTTTGAGGAAAAAGTAATAGTGTAGGAGTGTTGCGGTCTTGTAGATGTTTGAGTCACTAAGTTACAACTTAGTGGCTGCAAAAAAAATTTATGAGTAGATTACATTATGGATTTCAAGACATCTCAATTTTTTTGTGTTTTTCACTAATGGAAGGTGACTTAGGAATCTCACTAATTAAAGGAGATCCCACTTGTGTCATCATAATCTCAATTTTTTTTCTTGATTGGCATGATATGTTGGTGAAAGGGGTTCTAATTCCACTTGAGTGCCCTCATGTAGGGAAGGTTTAGTGTTTCAAGGATATGTGTCAATTTTCATATGTTTGTGCACCATGAGATTCTCCCTAGGAGGAGAGTTTTTAGTAGAACAACAAGCCAAATATTTGTGACATTCATAGGTTGGTTCTTCTAAAAGGAATTTATCACAAGTAGGGAAATGATCAATGGTTGAAGATTGTTTTTCAAGAGGGGTTTCCCTAGGTGAAGGGAGACAACTAAGATATTCATGAACTTCATCAACTGGGTTGTCTAATATCAAAGTATCTAAGTCACAACTAGGAGAGATACTAGAAGAATAAATGTTGTTTTCATGATCATATAAGGTTGTGTTGTGTTGGTTGTGAATGTTTTCTCCACTAAGAGAGGTAAAAGGAGATAAAAAACTAGGATTCTCAAAAATATCATTAATTGATTCTTCTACTAAAATATCTTCATCATCAAGAGGGGAGATATAATTAGAAAAAGTATGATCATTAGGAATGGCCAAATTTGTAGTCTCTTTCACTAAAACACTCTCATATGGAGGGGATAGGAAATGTTTCTTAACATTTCTACATATGTAAGGTACTAGCATTGTTTGAATAAGAATGACAAGAACATGTAACAATTTCATGCAATATTTCAACAATATGAACAATGTATATGCAAAGATACAAAACACTCTTATCCAATATATGAAAGATTTAAAAAATGCAAACAATGTACATGTAAGAATTAAATTCACTTTAATCAAACTTATGCAAATTTTTAGAAATAGAAGCATTGAATATGTAAAATTAAAAGGTAATTTTATCAAGCTTATGAAAAATTGCAGAAATGGAAGCATTTTTAGATTGAAGGATATGTGTAAATGGAGTGATTTGAAGAATGAGTAATCTAAAATGATTTTTTTAAGCTAGATGCATAAAACAAACATTCTAGAAACTTTCCATACTTATACTATATGATACTAGGAGGCTTAGGAAGCATAGAAATGAAGTTTTTGATGTTGTAACAATTAGTCAAAAAATTGGACAGGGACTTATTCGCCCAGTATGACAAATGAGTCTCAATACTGGTTTTTTGCAAAATGTTCAAAAATTTTGAATATTTTTTTATGCGTTTGAGGTTCTAAGATGCAGAACTAAGATGGAAATGCATAATTTTAGAGATTGTTAAGAAATTTGTATGCAAAAATGCAAGCTAAATGCACTTTTTCTAATGCAAAAATTTGAAACCCTAGATGCAAATTAATCAATGCAAATCTAATGCAGCTTCAAAGCAAGATAGGATTAGGATGAAAATAGAATCAAAATCAGAAAATAAGATGTTCAAAAATGATGTTCACCAAAATGAACCGTTGATTTTTGGCTCCTATGGACTTCTCTAGCTCTTCTAGGGTTTTTCACCTAAAAGGAGAGAGATAGGGCCCAAAAATGCTAACAGTTCATTCAAATTATGTTATGTGTGATGTTGTCTAATATAAATAAAGTAAAACAAATGCAATTGACTGATCTAAATGAATGAAAACAAATGCAAAATTGAAATTAAAGCTATGTTTGGAAACACATTATGTAATGCAACAATGAACTAAATGAAGAAAATATGCAGAACATAAATTAATAGGATGAATTTGAGTGCACCTAGGAAAAATATAATGAATGTGGAATATTTTGGATGCTGGTAGAAATCACTAATTTTCAAAGTGGGAGTCATTCGCCCAGGGTGGCGAATTAGTCCTCCTAGTGAAAAATTGTCAGGAACAAGTTTATGTCTGTCGGGATCCAAAATCTAACAAAATTTAGAATTTTAGTCCTAAGGTGGGACTCATTCACCATAGGTGGTGAATCAGTCCTCTCCCAAATTTCTAAAAAATCAGGAGACAACTATGGAACACCAAATTTGGAAATCACTACTTGTCGGGTTACCGAAGTCAATTATGCAGAAAATAGATAGAAAACCTTTTACAAGCTTGAAATAGACTTAAGTTGACTTTTAGTACCTAGTTGACTTGTAAACCAATCTTCAACACCAAAAATCTTGTCAAATTTGCATACCTAGGTCTACAAACAAACATGCAATAGGGGGAAAATGGTTTAAGGTTAGTGAATAGGGGTTTGCCTTGGTCAAACCCTGTTTTTGGTATTCAAACCTTTAATAGAATAATGAAATGCAAAGGAATGATAAAATAACAAAATGCAATTGCTATCAACTTACCAAACCCTTGATGATGTAAATCTGTAGTAATGTCAATGGTTGCTTCAAAATGCTTGAAAAGATGTAAAATTCTTAAATGCTTGAAATGTGAGATGAAATGATTGAATGAGTGAGGAGATTGTGGGGGATGTAAAAAGAGGTGAAAATCACTTATTTATACATACTTTTTCCTTAGTTACCCATTCATACCTCATCACAGGCTGACAAATCAAGTGATTTTGAATAAAATCCCAAAAGGAAATTTAAAATATTTTGAATTTGGGGCCAAGGGGGACTCATTCACCACCCATGTCGAATGGGTCCCACTTAGGACCTAAAAAGAAGTGTCTGGAAATATGTTGTATTTAATGTTGTTTGTCAAGATAATACTCAAAAATACACTTAATTAAGTATATGAGAGCATAAAGGGGTCAAATAAAGCATAAGAAAAGGATAGATACTGAAGATGTACCTAGAAAAGCGTGAAATCTTGTTACAAGACTTTACAACACTTAAAAAGAGGTCTTGTTGATGAGTAAAAAGGCGATTTTTAGGTGAATTGTAATTAATAGGGTCTAGAAGAATGTAGAAATTTCTTACAACACTTCACAATATCTTCACAAGATGTCGTTCTTTGAGTTTTAGTACCTAAATAAGCATGTCCAAGCCATGTTGCAACATAAAATCAAAGCAACATAGTTCCAACACCATGAAACAAGACCTAAAAGGCCATAAAATGACAAGGGGTGTTTTTTCTATGGCACAATAATGATAGATGATTGATTATGTCGAGTGTGGAATCATGATTCCAACACATCAAACTATGTTGAAAATGGATTTTCCTAGATCTTGTTATGCTTTTTTGAAGAAAAGATACATTGTTAACTCTTAATATAAAATAACCCTAAGTTAATGCATAGTAAAGGTGATGAAAATAGGTTAAAAGAAGTAGAAGAAAATAATTTGTCACTTACTATTGCAATTTACCTTCTTGTAGCTTGAGCGCAATGAGTGAGACGTGAAAATTCCAAGTAGATGGGATTACACACCTTCGTGATTGGATGAGCTTCATGATTAGGTGGCACACGATGAGCTTTATTATGAGGTGAGTCAATTCTGCAACTTTCGTTTTATGATTTTTTAATAATTTAATGATTTTTAATGCATAGATAGGTTAATTTAGGATCTTGGAAAAAAATAAGTTCACAAAGTGTCTCCTTTTTTCATAAAGTGTCCCATTTGTTTGCAAAGTGTCCCTTTTGTTCGCAAAGTGTCTCATTGCTTCATAAAGTGTCCCATTTCTTTGTGAAGCATCAAACACTATTAGCAATAGAGACAGAGCATCTATAGATAGTAGGCATCTATTGGGCATATCTGATGCCACCTATGAGATACCATGATGCCATGCTTATGGACATGTGTGAGCTTTGGGACGTCGATACATATATGTTTCACCTTCCTACAAGGGAGATGACCATCACTCTCAAGGATGTACACCATATCCTTTGAGTTCCTATTCAGGGAGAGTGGATATATTTTTGAGTGGATCGGTCATTCCATGAGAAGGTAGATATGTAATATTATTTGGGTGGACTTGTTCATGATGAGTGCGTGAGAGTGAAAATTGAGCTTCCTATGCTTCTATATTCACAAGCCCCCATTGTTAGATAGATTATGATGCATATAGTGGCTCTTGTTCTCAATCTTGATGGATGAGTGACACATTTAGATGGAGGATTGGTACCCTTGATTTGAGGGATGTATGAGCACATGATAGTCTATGCTTGGGGATGTTGCATCCTAGCAAACCTTTATTATGATCTTGGTTGTTTTATGTTTCAAGAGATCGAAAGTATGGTGCATTGCATGCTTTTGGAGGTGTGGTGCCTCGAGCATATCACATGCACCATGCTTGTTAGATTCCCTTGTGTTGTAGCTATAGGATATCCCCAAGTATTCAAATATCCTCTACAATGCTTGTGGTAGTATAGAGATTTACATTTTTAGAGTGTGAGATTTAACTAGCTGGAGGGGGGTGATATCCTATGGAGACCTTATCTGCTCACTCTACAGTGACCAGATCTAACAAGACAACCGGAGAGGATATAGATTGAAAAATTTCATATATGAGGCATGACTATGTTGTATGAAATTTCTATTATGGATGAGTCATGTGATAGTTTGGGTAGGTATAGACACCACCAAGGGCATGCACGTTCATTAGGAAATCAGTACAGAGTGCTTAGAGGCTAGGTGATACTATTTGACTTACAATAGATCATGTTTGTGAGAGTGATTATGATTATTCAAATCACAATCAACCACCAGTCTCTGACATTGATGTTGGCAACATAAATGAGCATGAGGAGTGGTGGTCAGTGACATGACCATATCATGTGTTCCCCATGGATGTCGCTATAGGTGATGCAGGACTAGCAGGAGCTGAGGGAGATGAGACAGAGGATAGGGTAGAGGATGTATGATACATGCCAGTAGATATATTTACTGATGGGGTAAGTGCACCAATATGGTTCCCAAAAAGGGGGCTTAAGTGGCCACTTTCTTTCTGAAATCGGGAAATATTGACCTTGGACATGAAATTGAGGATAGCTACACTCAAAATTTTGAGATGGAACAAAAACAAGGATCAA
This sequence comes from Sequoia sempervirens, assembly GCA_007258455.2. Lineage (NCBI taxonomy): Eukaryota > Viridiplantae > Streptophyta > Pinopsida > Cupressales > Cupressaceae > Sequoia > Sequoia sempervirens. The sequence continues at coordinate 7,657,413 of VDFB02000009.1, read as the reverse complement.
AGTGCTACAAGTCTACTTTCTAAACTACTAATTTATTTTGAAAATGATTGAGATTAAGGGGTTCAAAATAGGGATGTACAAAATTTTTTATTTTTGTCAGAAAAAAAAAAAAAACATAGCAAC
>VDFB02000009.1:7586598-7657190 GCA_007258455.2 Sequoia sempervirens | reverse complement strand
CTCTCTCTCTCTCAAGTATCTATCTCTCACACTCACTCCCTCTATCTCTCAACCCTCTACCCTTAACCGTCTACCCTGTAAATCTTAAAAAAAACTAACTTTATTATAACGTGGGCACGTTATGAATAAGTAGAAACATGGACGTTTAGCAAGAAATAACGTTCTCACGTTATAACATGAGCACATTTTTTTATTGCACTAAAAATAGTAAAAAGACACAATATACCTGTGATGTCGGCCCACATTCTACATATTCTCCTAGTTCTGCGCATGCTTTGACAAAAAGTAGCTTTTTGGTGATTAAGTGAAGTGTGCATGCATGTTTTTTAGATTCCACCACCTTTTTCATGATATTTCCATCACCTTTGCATGAAATAGAAGAGTTTTCACGTTGAAAGGCATATAATATGAATTAAAGTTTGAATTACAGTGATAACTAATATACAATTGAAGTTTGGAGGGGAACAAGCTTTTGAAAAAGTCAAATTTTTGAGGAGTTTGAGGAAAGAAGACGAAAAGGCTACATAATTGGGTAGAACTCCTCCATTTGAAACTTTAGTTTTTTAGGTATGTGAAGTATTTGTACATTTTCTTTCATTCTATTATGGCTTGCTTTCATTTTTTTTTCTTTTCTTATTCCATGTTGATCAAATTGTTTGTTTGTCATGTTATAGCCTTAGATGTCAATGGACATTTTAATTTACACAATTCTATACACTTTCCTATTACATTTTTAAACCACATCTCTTTGAGGAATTTTGTTAAATTTAACAATTGACTTTCTTTGTGTATGCTTCCAAAGCTTTCATTGAGGTGTTTTGTCAAACAGTTATACAAACCAGCTGATTGCCTTGTCTATGCTACCAAATTTTCCATACATGTCTCTAAAAAATTGGAATATACTCCTAATGTAGTAGGGGGAACCCTGCAACATACAAACACACAACTCCAATCTACAAACAAATTTACAATTTACAATTTCATCAGGACCTCTTCTTTCAACAAATTCACATTGTTCAGGTTGTAGCTTATCAAAGTCACTCAATCAGGTATAATTCCCCACACAACCTTCTCACTTCTCAACAGATCCCCAAATCCAAAATCAGTCTTTACCTAGGTCTCAAAACAAAAACATTTCTAGGTTTTAGGACCTTGCATGCTCAAATAGGTTTCCAATATAAAAACCCTCAATTTGCTCATAAATATCTTGGGTTTTCTATATTTCACAACTCCAAGGCCTTCCAAGCCTCACCAAAGCATCAAACAAAATAAACCTTCACTAGGCCTTTAGCCTCATTGGATCTCAAAAACACCACTTTGGTTCCTCCTTTTCATGCCGAAAATTCACATTCTCAAACTAAGATAACATCACTAGCCCTATAGATGCCTTACCACTATTAAAAGAAAAATTAAACTTGAAAACAACATATTATAGGCCTTTCCTCTGAATCAAAGGTCACCACAGTAGGAGGAAAGGCTCCATCTTTAAATTAAAGTAAAACTCATACCCTGCTGGTCTGTACAGGCTGATCATGAAGAATGGATTTTTTCGTTCACCAAAACAACCAAAGGAGTTTCAAAATAGATTGAAGTGAAAGTTAATACCTTCCACCATAGTGATTTAAGAATTTCTAATCATGGGCTTAGGCCTGTACTGGGCCATACACAGGAAAAAGAAACTGAAAAAAAATGAAAAAATACTTGAAACTCCACAGTTTAGGCGTTGAGTAGAGCACCAAATCCTCAAAATAAATTCATTGAACCCTTTATTCAGGCTTGTATGATGTTTTTATACATTTTCAAATTAGGAGTCCTAACTTCCTTCAACACCCATAACCACCCTTGAACCACCAAACCTTCATTAAGCCTAAAAGTACTAGTATTAGCAATGGTTTGCTTAATAAGCTTCATTATGAAAATTTGTTGTTCTATAGACCTAGAACCATTTAGACACCTTTATCTTACCCATTATAGAGCCTTTCAAAATATCCAACAATCACCAATGCTTTTTTTGTACCAAACTGCACAAATTATCAAGTTTTTTATGCTTTTAAGGGCCCAAATTAGCCCTCTTTTACAAAGGGACCACTTTCAAAACTTGTCCAAATCTCCTAAAACCTTGAGGCAGCACTTTATATCTATCTAAACTTCAAATTATAGCATTATATTGCAAAGATTCAATCATTTACCACCCAAACCATAAAACCCTCTCCCTAGGCTTAGAAACCGTATGTTTTATTGAAAGTAGCACTTGCCAAACACTTCAAAACTTGAAAATTGTTGAAACAAGCCTAATATACCCTACTCATGCTCAATCTAACATAAAATAACATTTTCCAACTCAGAAACTCAATTTTAGTCACCAAAAGGTCAATTTTGTTAAGGAAAACTAACATTTGACAGAGGTGACTGTTGGTCTCCCTCTTTAATAGAATTTTACAACCCTTCACTATTAGTTAATTTGACTTGACTTAGCACTTTTGGCACAGGTAAAATTATTCATCATGCTGAAGAACTGAACTATTAAAAGGAAAAAACTAACAGATGATCACCTCCAAGCCTTCAGAGATAAAGACAAAAAATGGATGAGGGAATATCGTGAAAAGAAGAAATTGGGAACGATTGATGAAAACAAGCCAGTTGAAGAGGAACCTCAACTATCAAAAAGAGAAAATAAATTGGCAAAACAAAGGGCGCGAATGCAAAAGAGTCGTGCTAGGGGAGATGCAGATACCTTAGTTGGAGACACACCCTCTACTGCAAGTGAATACAAAGGGACACTATTAAGCACATGCGAATATGGAGGGACACCATCTACCACATATGAAGTTGAGAGTACATCATCACTCTGATTTGACGAACAAGGTATGCCATCATCTCCATGTGAACCTCAAGGTCTATATTTTATTCCACCCTCGGTCGAAGGTATGCAATCTAGCCCACCTCAATTAAATATTGATGAACTTGCTAATGTTGAGATGTATGTACCTAAGAGAACACCACCTAGAATTTTGCGTAGAAAGCCAAAATTTTTGATTAATACTGATGAGGATATTTTGCAGCACATGGAAGGTAAGATTATAGAACACACTTGTAGAAGATATGCTAATAAGATTTGGAAAATTTTCTTTGAAAGGCTAAATGAGACCGGAAGATGTCAACTATTTGTTCAAATGATGCGAGGTTTAAAGTATAGAAACATCATGAAGACTCTTGGGTTGAGAACATAGAATGCATCAAGTGAAAACACTATTGTAAATAATCTAATGGATGCTTATGAGAGTGTGGGTAAGACCTCACACTCAAAGGATAGTAATGTCACCCAACGTGTCATTACATCGACTTTGGTAAGCTATCAAACAAAAATATCTCGTCTCATTAAAAAGACAAGTGAACAAATGGGAATTAGTAGAAAAACTTTATCAAAAGCCATTCAAAGGTGACAAAGAATTGAGGGAACCGATTCAAATGAATTATGGGAATTCTTGGGAAGACTGCCACATAAAGATAAAAAAATTGTTGAAGCATTGAGAACACTAATTGAAGATTATTGGAAGAATAATACAAGGACATCTCTAAATCAAAGGGATGTTGTAAGAAGGAGAATCGATAGTCAGAATCGTGAGCTGCATCCAAAGCATTTTTCGGATACGACTCAAACCCAATTTTTTCATAAATTTCAAAATGCTTATCCTCAAATTAGTATTTCTCAAAGACTTTTTGAAATGCTTAAACCTTTTTATGTCAAGATAAATCACACACGCACTACTTGTTGTAGACTACATATTGAATTTGCTAACCATTATGATATTTATTGTTCTATATGTTTAGATTTGCATACCAGTTAATGATGTTTTGTAGGATTGTGGCATAGAAGCCCCACCAAAATCTTCAAGAGAGTTCTTATCAAAAAATTTATGTCAAATAGAGGATGGCCAAATATTCTACAGGACAACATGCTTGAATGCTTCATGCGAGCGTTGCGGTGGCTTGCAATGAATGCCAGTATGTCAACATATACTAGTAGTTTTTCAGGACATAAACTAGTAGTTTTTAGGAAGTATAAAATAGTGGCATACACTACAAAAGATGGGTATCAAGCAAAAAGGTGTGATTTTGTTATTGAGAAGATTCCAGTGTATTAGTTTATGCCTATGTTTCATGAGAATCTAGTGTATGAGTATGCAAGGAATACCCATAGAGCCTGATGGTTGGACACACAATTCAAGCTATGCAAGGACACCTTTCTAGTTGGCAGCATAGTATCAGTGGTTGACTTTGTAGATAACTACACTCTATAGCCACAATGTGAGGTGCAGTCATAGTATTACAACTTCACACAAGTTTCAATATTTGTGCACATAGCATTCATTCATACAGCTGATAGTATAGAGGACCAAAGGAAGGTATTGAGGGAGTATCACTTTTATATTAGTGATTATAGCACACATTCTCTAGATTTTGTGCAAGGTTGCTTCCAGATGTTCTATAGTGATTTGGCTCAGAGGGGCATAGCATACGATCAACATATAATATGGTTGGATAGCTGTGCAGCATAGTTCAAGAACACACACATGTTCTACTAGTTGTGCAGGATGCATCTCACTATAGGTGTTCAATAAATGTGGAACTTTTGTGAGGCTAGGTATGGAAATGGGGAGCATGATGGTGAAGGAGAATTCGTGAAAAGAGAATTAGCATGAGAAGAGTTAAAGTATAAAGATGGTGCAATGTTGATAGATGCAAGTTCAATCGTCGAGTGGTGTAATGCTTCGATGGGTCTAGGTAATGAAGGTAGGTCTACAGTTCATATATTTTTTTGGTTGATGGATGATATTAACATTGCACCATATGAGGATTATTGCACACTAACATGATCGAGTGAGCTACACTCTTTCCTTAGCTCAAATGCAGGTTCATGGAGTATGATACATGTAAGATGGCATGCTTTTGTTCTTCATGTACAATGCAAGCCTGGAATGATTGTGAGTCAGGGGAGTGGGTTGACAAATGGTTGACAAGTTATCTTAGCCCACTTCACACATGTTGCCCTTCAACGGAATTGGAACTAACACAAATAGAATCATCGATCAACTTTGACCACGTATTAGATCTAGTTCAACTAGGTAATATATCTACTTGCTTAGTTTTTGAAATTCCATATTGTTATCTAACTTTGTACTATATTCATAATGTTGACTAATTTCAAGTGATTTTATGCACATATCAATGCAGGGCATGTTTATGTAGTTATTGAAGATGAAGAAAACAAAGAGGGAACAAACTATTACTTGTGTCATTGTGTTGAGGCCAAAAGGAAATTGGAAGCCCTAGTTATAGATGGAGAAAACATCGAATACCCTATAGACTTAGTTGTTGTTACTGGAACATGGATTAGAAGATACCCACATAAGAGTGTTAAACATTGGCTATTTGAGGACTTTGACACACATCGTAAGATTCTTCATTACTTGAACCTTGTTGTGGCATCCAATGTTTGTTTGAGAAAATATGGGGGTAGACCTTTGAACAAGACCTTGTGGAAGGTCCATGAGTCTGACCATGAGGAAATACTTGACACAATAAAGAGTAGAGCAGATCCAAATGGTTCATTGGATTAATTTGTAAGTATATGCACAATGGTTCCTATTAATTTATACTTGTATCCACTTTAATTTTTTTTATGCCAATGCTATCATGTCTTATTTTACTTTGTGTATCTATAAGTAACCCGATAAACATTGAATGGTGTCCCCTTGTAGAAAATATAGATTTACAAGCCATCGAAGAGAATCTTAGGCATAAAAGCAACGCAACATCCCTATTTTGATGATCTTGACAAATCTCAATCATGATTTTCAGCCATTAAAAAAGTGTGTATGAAGCTTGGTGAGGTAATTTCAAGTTATTCATTTGAATTTAACCTTGTCATGAGCACCTATGATGTAGACATTATAGGAGCATCTCGAATTTCAAGATATTCTAGATTCATGAGAGGTGTTGTGTGCAATAGGTATCTTGGAACTCGTAGTAAAGATGTATGAGCAGGAGTGACTAAGTTGAGAGACTACCATGCCTATCTGTAAGTGCCTTCCATTTATTTTCATTTCATTTCCATTTTGGAAATGAGTTGTTTCTTTTTATTCTTTTACTTTTCCTATCTGTAACTAAACTAGTAAAAATTGATTGGTCTCTCCTTGCAAAAAATGATGATTTTGGAGCCATTGAAGAGAATCTTAGCCAAAAAAGCAATGCAACATCCTTATTTTGATGATCTTGACAAATCTCAATTTTGATTTCAATCCATTATAAAAGAGTGTGTGAAGCTTTGTGAGGGAATCTCAAGTTTTTCATTTGAATTTAACCTCTAAATGAGAACCTATGATGTAGAAATTATAAGAGAATTTTGAATGTATGAGTGACATTGTAAAATATCTATGAGAACAGAGTACCTAAGGCAATGTAATGAGATTTACATGTAATGAAATTTACTGAAATAATGAAATTTGGTGTAGGGGCACCAAGGTTATTGAGAAAATTTGGTTCATGGAAATACTTTAAGTTAGTTTTGTGTTTTGAGATTTATCAATTGAATAAGGTCATAACGCATCCACAATTGATTTATAATGTAATAAGTCGTGTTAGTTACAAAAAAAATAGTTAGGCATGATTGGAAAGATGTAGAATCATTTGTAAAGGCTATTTAAAGCCTCTTGAAGGCTATATAAGTCAACATTTGAATTTGTAGCCTTTTGAAGCAAAATATTTGAATATGGTTGTAAATGTACTATTAGTGAGGGGTATGTGCATCAAGATCATCATGGAAAAAATAGGCCCTTAAGTGGCAAAAAATTCAAAAAACTCAGTGTCAGGCAACTTGACGTAAAAATTTGAATAACTTATCTATATTATTTGAAAAATTTGTAATAATAGAATCTATAGAAAATTGAATGTAGTTTCTAAACTACTAGATTTATTTAAAATAAATAAAATCGATTTGATGAAAATTTGAAATTTCAATGCAGTAGTACTTAAATTTCAAGGAAAAAATAAGAAGTAGGTGTCTGTCTGACCACCCTAACCATAATAAAATGATAATTATTTTTATAAGATTTTATATATAAAGTAGATGACTCATGTCTAGATGCGATGCATAAGTTTTTGTAATTTTTTTCCAAGTAAATAATTAATTATGAATTTTTTATTACAAATTTTAAAAAATATAAAAACTTGTATGTCTAACCACCTTAACTTGGTCAAAACTTCATAAAATTTATTTTATTTTTTTAATCCTATAGTATGTGAAGAATAGAATGTGATGCATGTTTATTCAAAAATGTGATACCATTTGAAAGTTATAGATTTTTTAATCAGCCTATCAATCAGACTTTAGTTAAAATTCTAATAGAAAATGAATAATAATTATTTATTAAATTCAAATTAAAGCATAATTTATATTGGTGGAAAGATGAGAATCTCCTCTAAAACCCTTTTTGTTTCATCAATTTTGGGTAAAAAAGTTATGAAGCCACATACCCTACAAATACCCATAATATTGCCACTTTTTGGCCCATCATGATCCTACACATACCCTGAGATTGAGATTGTTAACCTTTAGAGAGTAGCAGTATTTATGTTGATGAAATTTCCTTTAGATGCAAGGATTCAAAGCACATCAACCATGTGGTACAAATGATTAAATCCAAGAGATGATCTATAGCAATGAAAGAGTCTGAAAAGGTAGAGAGAGCTACACTAGTGACTTAGGAGAAACTTTAGTGATGCAGAGTCAAGGTGGAGAAGACTCAAACAAATCAAATTTTAGTAAATCTACAACCTTTGTTATTTCATTTGGCCATCTTGGAACAACTACCAACAAAAAGGCTTCCAAACTCAACAATTTGGCTTAAATTTTAGAAAATGCCTCCCAAGGACCATCTCATCATCAATATAGCATCTACTCAAACCCCTAACACCATTTTGAAGCCAGACATACAAGGTTTCTTTGCAATTTCTTGGAGATCCATCAAACTGCCCTGCAAAAAGGCTACAAAATTAACCCTGTTTTACAAACAAATTGCACTCTTTAAACTTCTTCTAACCCCACAAGCTCTTGGATAGTCATCAAATAGGTCACAAAACTCCCAATTCCATAATTTTTAGAAAAGCACTCAACCTCTAAGCCATAATTTCTTACAACCCTCAATTTCCTAACAAATACCTAGGGTTTTTAGCATCTCACAACTCCAAGGCCTTCCAAACCTCACCAATCAAACAAGTTTTTAAGGATTTAAAAACACATAATAAACCTTCACCTGGCCTTTAGACTTAGTAGATCTCAAAACCATCACTTTGGTTTCTCCATTTCAAGCCAAAATCTCACATTATCAACCTAAAACAACATCACCAACCCTATAAACACCTTACCATTATTAAAAGAGTTAAGGAAACTTGAAAAAACACATTGTAAACCTTTCCTTCGAGTCACAATTCACCATAGTAGGAGGAAGAGCTCCATCACAAAAAATAAAGTAAACTCAGACCCTGTTGGTTTGTATAGGCTGAATAAAGAAAAATGGATTTTCCTTTCACTAAAAAAACCAAAGATGTATCAAAATAGATTGAAATCTAGGTTAATACCTGCCACCATAATGTTTCATGAATTTATATTCATAAGAGGCCTATACTGGGTCATACACAGAGAAAATAAACTAAAAAACTTAGAAAAATGTTGAAATTCCACAGTTTTAGGCATTATGAAGAGCACCAATATTTAAAATAACTATTGATTGAACCCCTATTTAGTATTGAATGATGTTTTTAATACATTTCAAATGAGAATCATCTCCCTTCAATGCCCATAACTACCTTTGAACCACCAAACCCTTATTAAGCCTACAAATACTAGTATTTAATAGTGGTTTTGCTTAATAAACTTTATCATGAAAATTTATTATTCTAAACGCCTAGGACCACTTAGAAACCCTTATCACATGACTTTTAGACTCTTTCTTTGCACTCCCACCTATTTTTACATAATTTTCCTTTATGGAAATATCAACAATTATTTAATTCAAGAGTGCTTTTGCACATTTGTCCACTCTAACCTACTAATTCCCAAAGTACATAAAAGATTGGTCTATTAGACCTTAGTCAAGACAAAAATGCCTCAAAATACTAACATTTACCAATTTTCCTCCCAATTTACCATGAAACAATCATAAATTTAGGGTGACGTGTGGGTGCTCCTACACCATTCAGCTTTCAAAAACAAAGTCAATTAGGCTAGCAGACATCTAGATTGGGCTAGCATTTGCTGGAAGAGGAAGAAAGATGACTGGAACTCTAGAGGACCACCATACTATATTTTGGTATTGAACCATGAGAGTAGAAGAGAGAGTTGATATCATGTATCAAAACACTAAGCATGCATTCTTCCAACCAACAGAGAAGGAGATGATTACTTTGCTTCATTTTAATTTGCATAAGAATATCAAGGCATGGGAACCAAGAAGACCAAGGATTTCCAATTTTATGTGGAGGTAATGGATGTGGTCCAAAATTTAGGAGGGGAAAGAAGGTCAATGTATGATCTTGATGAAATTGAGGAAGAACAACAAGAGAGGGACAGGAAAAATAAAATCAATACCGAGTTTCAAGGATTTGTCAAGTGAGTAAGAGAGTAATGGGAGTAGCCTCATCTAAAATATTTTGAACTAGACTTTGTTATGTACCATTTAGAGAGCTTGGTTTTCATTGAGTTCCTTTCAAATCCTCAGCTTTTATTATTCTTATGGTAAAATCTTTGGTAGAGTTGGTGGAATTACCTTTCTTAGTAATCGCTATTAGTGAGATTGTGATTGCTAACCTTGAGAGAGTAGGACTTATGAAAAAGGAATTTTATATGGCTATTGCTTTCAAAGACTTCAAGTGGGATGTACTCCACATTGATGCCATTCCTCAATATTCACTTGATGGAATCAAGGAATGGCTGAACTCCATGGTTATAAAGTATTATGAAAGAAGAATGAACTTGTACTATTAGCCAATTTTGAAGACTATTACTGATAATCCAAATAAATTTATTGAATATGTTGGTTAGGAATTTTTGAATATGGAAGCTAGTGATTTTTATTCTCATAATTCGGAAGAGTCAAATGAAGGATATGAACCCTCTAATGTAGAAAAGGAATTAGAATCACTCTTCATGTTGCAGGTACCAACTTTAATACCAACTACAATGGCAACTTTAAAATTCCCTAGCAGTATTTATGTAAAGGAAATTTCCTTTATATGCAAGGATTCAAAGCACATCAACCATGTGGTACAAATGATTAAATCCCAAAGTGGTGCAGGAGCACCCAGTACACACAATTTCAACAATTCATCCTTTGAAGGAAGGAATTAGAAATTTAGGGGTATTTGAGTAAATTAATGTTAAATAAGGTCTTTGAGACTATTATTCATGTAATTGGGGGGTTTTTAAGGTTAGTTGTTCCAAAAATGCAAAAGGTTGCGTTATTTTGTGTTTGTTGTTAACAAATTGTCAAACAATGCAAAATTAAGCATATGTAAGGGTTAAGTTAGTTTGTGGTCAGTTATAGGCACCCCAAGAGGTAGTTTTTAGGTGGCAGCATGATATATTGTTGTAATATCTTGAAGGGGAGGCTGTTGAAGAAGTTTGGAATGAGTTTCTAATAAGAAATTTGTTGTTTTTTGTGTTTTCCATTAAGAAATTGCTGATCACATCCATTGTACGACCTCTACACATTGTTCCATACTCCAAGTCTATAATGGATGGATAGATAATTGAATAATATTTATTTTGGCATTATAATGGTGTTATTTCATTGAGAATCGAGTGAGATATCCTCATTTTACTACCGGGTGGTATGAAATCCCATGTTTTTCCTATTTTCTTGAACCTTGCTTGGCTGGTACAGTCCGTAAAACTCTAGATCTTGATTGAAGACTGACATGGTATTTTAGGGCACTGAGTCTACTTTCAAATTCTTCAAGTTTTATTGAAAACTATTAATTTTGGAGTGAGTTATCTCTGTTTTTCTGAAACCGCTCTGGTTTGGTGCAAGTTGGTGTTTTGAGAGTAATAAAATGAGTTTTTAGGGAATTCCACCTACTGTAGCAATTGTAACTCAGTGGAATGACCCAATTTGTTGTAACATAGGTTTCCAAATGTTGTGGAGGTCAGAGGAAGTGTGTTTGTGGGTTTTGGGTGTTGCCCTAGGTTGAATTTGGGTGATTTTCCTTATGAAAGTGAGGAACTCAATGATGGTTTAGGAGTTTTCTGGAAGAAATAACCTATGTGATGAATTTTAAAGCTTGTTAAGGCATAATTATGAGTTTTTGAATAGGTGGCAGGGTCTGGAAAGGTTTGGAGGTGTGATTTACAATAAACCCTCCTTTTGAAGGCCTAGAATCAAGGGTTTTTGGTTTTGCTATGTTGGAAGAGTGATTTCTAGAAACTAGTGGTGGATTTAGTAGTTTTTGGGTATTTTAATTGCTTCCCCAAGGTTTCATAAGGTTTTGTGGAGTTTAAAGTGTACCTTCTTTGTAAAAGTGGGCTAATCCACTAGCCTTTTCCATGGTAGGAGTATTGGATCTTTGAATTTGTCCAAAAGAGTTGATATTGGTTTTCCTGTATGTTTTATAACTTGCAAAAGGGTATCTTAATCATCCTTGAGTTTTTTATGTGTTTTGGAAAATGTTGGTGAAAATGCCTAAACTAGGTTTGCATTGAAACTAGGGTTTAGGAGTGAAATTGGGAAATTGTGCTTCTGATGATTGTTGAGCTTGGAAGACTGGTTGAATTACTTTATATGGTCATTTTAATCTTTCTAGATGCCTCTTGAAGGTAGGTTTCCAAGTTTATTAAGGTTGAGCCTCCTGACTTTGCATCACAAAGATAATTTGTAGCAATGAAATAGTCTAAAAAGGAAGAGAGAGCTACATTGGTGACTCAGGAGAAACTTCAGCTTTCAAAAAACAAAGCCAATTAGGCTAGCAGATGTGTGGATCGGGCCAACATTTGGTGAAAGAGGAAGAGAGATGATTGGAACTCTGGAGGCCCACCATACTAGATTTCAATATTCAACCATGAGAGTAGAATAGAGAGTTGATATCATGTATCAAAACATTAAGTATGCATTCTTCCAGCTAGCAGAGAAGGAGGTGATTACTTTGCTTTATTTTCATTTGCATAACCATATCAAGGCATGGGAACCAAGAAGACCAAGGATGCCAACTTTTATGTGGAGGTAATCGATGTGGTCCAAACTTTAAGAGGGGAAAGAAGGTCAATGTATGATTGTTAACCTTGAGAGAGTATGACTTGGCCAAAAAGAATTTGATATGGCTATTATTTTGAAAGACTTCAAGTGGGATGTACTCTGTATTGACTCCATTCCTCAATCTTCACTTGATGGCATGAAGGAATGGTTGAACTCCATGGATATAAAGTATTATGAAAGAAAAATGAACTTGAACTAGTGGCCAATTTATTGAAGATGGTGGTTGGGAATTTTTGAATATGGAAGCTAGTGATTCTAATTCTTATGAGTCAGAAGAGTCAGAACAGGGATATATGAGTTCCCTTTAATGTAGAAGACGAATCAGAATCATATTTCATGTAGCCATCATCAAGAGTGTTACAAGACAACAAGATGGAGGGAATTATTGTATAAGGATAATTTTCAATGTAGCAGGTACCGGCTTTAATACCAACTACAATGGCAACATTGAAATTCCCTAGCAGTATTTATGTTGAGGAAATTTCCTTTAGATGCAAGGATTCAAAGCACATCAACCACATGTGGTACAAATGATTAAATCCTAGAGACAATTTGTAGCAATGAAAGAGTCTAAAAAGGAAGAGAGCAACACTGGTGACTCAGGAGAAACTTTCACTTTAAAAAAAAAGTCAATTAGGCTGGCAGACGTGTGGATCAGGCCAACATTTGGTGGAAGAGGATGAAAGATGAATGGAAATCTGGAGGCCCACCATACTAGACTTCAGTATTCAACTATGAGAGTAGATGAGAGATCTGATATCATGTATCAAAACATTAAGCATGCATTCTTCCAACTAGCAGAGAAGGAGATGATAACTTTGCTTCATTTTCATTTGCATAACCATATCAAGGCATGGGAACCAAGAAGACCAAGGATGCCAAGTTTTATGTGGAGGTAATGGATGTGTTCCAAAATTTAGGAGGGATAAGAAGGTGAATGTATGATTTGTGCAGGAGCACTAGTCAGTAGGTTTTGTTCATAGAGGCACATAAGGAGTAGAATATCATCAATTTACTAAAACTGGCTCAAACTTGTACATTTGGAGGTCAATAAAAATGGATTTTTGACCAATTCCTCTTTTTGTAGCCTCTGTAACTTGAGGAATGGGTCTGCACTAACATTATTAAGGTGTGGGAATGATGTGTTAGTGTTGGGGAGGTCTAAAAGTGAGATGGGTGTGAAACTGATGTGTGTAAAAGTGAGTTTTCTTTAAGAAAAATGGTGGTTTTGAAGAGTCAAATTGTGTTTTTGTGTAGGGAAACATTATTTTATGATTCTTTGAGCTTGTGTAGGGTATCACAAACCTTTTTGAGTAATTTTTAGGTTGTGGTTAGTTTTGGAAGTATCATTTTCAATAAACCCCTAAGGTTTAGGCTACAATAGAGGGTTTTGTGGTTTACGCATTGTACGGTGGTATAACTGAGATATAATTGTGGATTTTGAAATTTTTACACCTTATAATTGCTGCCTCAAGAGTTGGTAAGGTTTGGATAAGTTTAGAGTATAGACCCCTTGTTCAACTAGATCAATCCCTTAAGGGTCCAAAGGGAAAAATGGATGCAAACTTTAGCATCAGATTACTCAGACACCGTGATGCTTAGAAACTTCTCTTCTAATCCTATGAGATTGTATTGAGCCCCTGTATAATAACCTCTCTTGGTTTTCGTTACCTCAGAGTGGTTTTCCCGTGGTATCTAGTTTTCAGTTGATGAAAAAAGTGTCAAATGGAAGCAGTGGAAAGTTGCAAAGTGGTGCAACTTTCATTTTGCAACTCATGTGACCAAATCGACTATTCCAATGTATCTAAATAGAAATTTTTACGCTAGGAATGGTCCTCTTTCACACCCAAACACGCGGAATCACTCTGAGCTATGTTCAACCGGATCAATCCCTTAAGGGTCTAAAGGGCAAAATGGCTAAATACTTAAAATTGAGGTTACTCAGACACCGTGACACTTAGAAACTTCTCGTCTAATCTCATGGGATCGTGTTGGACCCCTTTACAATAACCTCTCTCATTTTTCGTTATCTCATAGTGGTTTTCCCGTGGTGTCCAGTTTTTCAGTTGATGGAAAAATTATCAAATGGAAGTAGTGGAAAGTTGCAAAGTGGTGCAACTTTTGTTTTGCAACTCGTGTGACCAAACAAACTACTTCAACGTGTTCAGATAGGAAATTTTATGCTAGGAATGGTACTCTTTCGCACCCAAACACACAGAATCGCTCTGAGCTATGTTCAACCAATTCGACCCCTTAAGGGTCTAAAGGGAAAAATGGCTGCAAACTTCAGCATGAGGTTACTCAGACACCGTGATGCTTAGAAAATTCTCATCTAATCTGATGGGATCATGTTGGTCCCCTCTACAATAACCTCTCTTTTTTTTTTGTTATCTCATAGTGGTTTTCCCGTGGTGTCCAGTTTTCAGTTGATGAAAAAAGTGTCAAATGGAAGTAGTGGAAAGTTGCAAAGTGGTGTAACTTTTGTTCTACAACTCGTGTAACCAAACAGATTATTCCAACACATCTAAATAGGAATTTTTATGCTAGGAATGGTCCTCTTTCACACCCAAACATGTGGAATCACTCTGAGCTACATTCAACCAGATCAATCCCTCAAGGGTCCAAAGGGCAAAATGGCTACAAACTTCAACATGAGGTTACTTAGACACTGTGATGCTTAGAAACTTCTTATTTGATCCCATGGGATCATGTTGGGATCCTCTACAATAACCCCTCAATTTTCATTATCTCAGAGTGGTTTTCCCATGGTGTCTAGATTTCAGTTGATGGAAAAAGTGTCAAATGGAAGCAGTGGAAAGTTGCAAAGTGGTGCAACTTTAGTTCTGCAACTCGTGTGACCTAATAGACTATTCCAACATTTCCAAATAGGCATTTTCACACTAGGAATGGTCCTCTTTCTCACCCAAACACACGGAATCTCTCTGAGCTATGTTTAACCGGATTGATCCCTTAAGGGTTTGACTATAGTATGTTGAAATAGGCCATTCTAGCTATTGTTCAGGTTGTGTCTCGATGATATGGGCCTGATGTAAGTAGGATAGGGAGTAGGAATAAAAAAATAACATTACTAAGGGCATTGGAAGAGATTTCTAACGCTGCCTTGTTGAAAATTCAAAATTAAGGCCCCTTAAAAGCAAGGCTAGAAGAGGTGAAAAGAAGAAATTGCTTGAAAATAAGTTAGAATACGTTGGAAATAGGGTGAGATTGTGGAGTTTGATGTGTTCAAAAGGTCTGCAAGGATAGGGGAGGTCAAAAATATGTTATGGCATGACATGCCCTAGTTGGGAAAATAGGGGTTTTCAATGAAAATGAGAGGTTTGAGGGAGTAAACGTGGGTAAAGTCAAGGGGAAACATAATTTGTTGGTCAATTAAGTTTTTGCAAGAAAAATGAAGAGTGTTGGAATAGGTTTTGAGGTTCAGGTTTGGGGGTTCGGTTTTCTGGTTTGGCCAAAAAAATTTGGAGGGGGGTTTAGTTCGTTTTGGGTTCGTTGGTACAAAAAACATGTAAAAACAAAATATATATCTATGAAACCTAGAAGCATGAATTAGGATTATAATATCACATATCATCATATAAACAACAAAACCACCATAAACTTGAATGTCATTTAAAACAAAAAAATGCCAAAACAAATGTGTTTATAACCTGCAAAAAAATGTGAATAAAACCATGTTGATATTTCGCGTGAAAAAAAACCATGAGACCATAGCTTGTTGCTTACTATTATGCTTTGATAGATTTTTTCCAAGCATCCATAGCTTGTTCGAAAGTACTTTTTTTAGGATTTTAGCCATAGCAACAAGATAGTGAATTGTTTGATAAAATGCTTTGGTAGACATGTATGAAAAATGTGGTAGCATAGACAAGCCAATGAACTGTTTGAAAAAATGCCTCAAAGAAATGTGGTTTCATGGTGATGGAATGGCATGACGAATTCCATGACAAGAAAATTACTATGGATTGTCATGGCATTCCATCACCATTGAGACCACATTTCTTTGAGGCTTTTTTTCAAATAGTTCGCTGCCTTGTCTATGCTATTGCTTATTATTATGCTTTGATAGATTTTTTCCAAGCATCCATAGCTTGTTTGGAAGCACCTATTTTAGGCTTTTAGCCATAACAACAAGGAGGTGAATTGTTTGATAAAATACTTTGGTAAACATGTATGAAAAATGTGGTAGCATAGACAAGGTAGTGAACTGTTTGAAAAAATGCCTCAAAGAAATGTGGTCTCATGGTGATGGAATGCCATGACAAGCATATTGCTTGTCATGGCATTGTATCCTGTAATTTATAGAGCTTTTCAGCTTCATTTCCTGTCTATGTTATTATTACTATTATGCTATGATATATTTTTTAAGCATCCATAACTTGTTCAAAAGCACCTATTTTAGGCTTTTAGTCATAGCAGCAAGGCAATGAACTATTTGATAAAATGCTTTGATAGAAATGTATGAAAATGTGTTAGAATAGAAAAGTGAACTCTTTGAAAAAATGCCTCAAAGAAATGAGGTCTCATGGTGATGGAATGCCATGACAATCAAAAGCATTTGATTGTCATGGCATTCCATCATGAGACCTCATTTCTTGAGGCATTTTTTCAAAGAGTCCACTGCTCTATGATATTGATTACTATTATGCTTTTGATAGATTTTTTCCAAGCATCCATAGCTTGTTCGAAAGCACTTGTTTTAGGCTTTCAGCCATAGCAACAAGGAAATGAACTATTTGAAAAACTACTTTGGTAGACATGTATCAAAAATGTGGTAGTATAGACAAGGAAGTGAACTATTTGAAAAAAATCCTCAAAGAAATGTGGTCTCATAGAATATCATGACAAGCAAATGCAATTGGCAGCTACTCCTAGTTATTAGTTATGCAATGTGAAGTAATTGCATAACTGCTTAGGTTGACATTGTAAATACTATATTGTAATTGAAATTTTGTCATCTATCAACATCTAGTTATTAGTTATGCAATGTGAAGCAATGCAATGTAATCAATGATATGGATATAAACTACAAAAATCTATTTTTTACAATTTATTAGTTAGACTCTTTATTTTATTTTCTTTCTATATCTCTATGCTATGGAAATTCCTTTAAATTTTTTAAAAAAAAATTTTATCTCTTGTTCTACTTTCTTTTACCCTTTTTGTAAATCTGATTTCTATTAATTTTTTCTAGGCTTTTTCCCAATTTTTTCAAAAAATCTTATACTTTTGGTTTGCCGATTTTTTCCCCAAAATATTTTTGCTGATATGGTATAAACACATATGTTTTTGTAATATCAAGGATACTTTTTGAAAATTCCATCCATTGCTAATCTAAAAGGAAAATTATTTTTCCTAATTTGTATGCAGCCATGCTTTTGACATTGTCAAAAGAGCAAAACTTCTTGAATGATGCAAAGGCATGGCCAAGCAGTTCTAACTCTTCACATGAGAGAAGATAGATGTTGAAGAGTACATCAAGTCAGTGAGAAAAAAAATGTAATGTGTTTTAGTTTGTAGTATTCCTCTATTTCTCTATAGATGTGTCATAAATTCTTAGTTCAAATATGGACACCAAATATCGATAAAAAAGATTTGTATTAACCAAATAGCCATGTACACATACATAAATATATGTCGATATAAGTATAAAATATAGTTACAAAATAGCCATATAGGATTATGAGAATTCCATATAGGCATACAATGTAAAATATATCTAAAAACAAAATATGTATAAAATGGCCATGTCTAGGCATACAACAAAGGGATCTGGAATCAAAATTCATTTCTCTCCATGCTCTAGAAATAAATTATTTCCCTTTGTTTGGTGATCTAGTGGTGATAAGTCTTTCAATCATTTCTACTATGCTCGAGAAGTGCTCCTACTGCTCCTCCTAAATTTTAGCTCCTGGTGAATTTTTAACTGTTATAATAAGTAGACATTAATATATAGAAATTACATTATAAAAAATGATATATTTAACAAAATAATCACTTACGACCATCTCACAATCACTCTTCATGATGGAAATATTTGCATGCCAATGTTGAGGCATGCTCAAGCCCTGTATAAACCATCCAAATAAGAATTAAACTATGAATCAATAATGGTTTGATTTTCCACTAGAACTAACATCTATAACAATGAATGTAAATTGAAATTTAGTAATTTTCCTCATACCTCCCCTATCAGAGCCATTGAGGATTGTATAGCAGATGAAACACTGATATCCATTGCCCTCACAACATTTGGAGGTGTTTCCAAAATCAACATCTAAAAATAAAACAACAAATTATTCAATCACAAAAAAGTTACAATAGCGATCTGTGTCACATGACTTATAATGTATGAGATCTAATGAACAAAATTTTGAGTACAAGTATTAAACTATATATTTTTCATTATCATGCTTACTATTTTCCCTATCCATATATTTCTAATTATCATGCTTACTATTTTTCCTAGCTAAAGAAAATTGAGTGGAAGGGTTCCTTGGTGAATGATGAAAAAGTGGATTTTTTAGTGACTCTAATTAGGTTTTTTATGCATAGATAAGTCATTTTTGTTGATAAATAAGATGTTTGAAGCTTGAGGATGATAAGAAGTATTGAAATGAGTTGGCTTGTTGTTGCCTTGTGGTTTACAAATGAAACAATGTGATTTTTGATGAAAAGAGAAATAAATTTTATTTTCTTATTCAATTTGATCTCCTGATTCAATTGGGTCAGATGTTGGTGGAGGAGCACCTAGGTGATCAAATACTTTTCAATTTTGCAAAAGGAATGAGTGTTCAAATTTGTATTGATTCAATCACAAAAGGTCGTGGAAAAATGATGTAAAATGCATGTTCAAGGTCATATGAGATCTTATTTGAATGTATTTAAGGTTATGGGTAAGTTCTAGGTGCTCAAAGTGGGAAAATGCAAACAATGCAATAATGTAATATTGTTAAAAGTTGTTAAATTGAAAAAAACAGGGAAATCAGGCATATTAAGGGTTAAAAGGGGTAGTTTCAACTGATGGAAAGATAGTTATGGAAAAGGAAATATATTTAAAAGGCATGTAAAGTCTAGAAAAAGTAGAAGTTTTTGTTCTTGTAATTAGATTTTGAAATAAAAATTCTTTGTTTCTAAGTTTGCAGCATTACTCCATTGTTTTTTTTTCTTGTGTTGGTAATTTAGGAACAACCAGAGTTAAATCATAGTGTGAATACATGTAAAGAGGAGTTAGCTTCCAATTTCAAGAGTTATAAGGTTAGTTTTAGGAAACAAAAGAATAAAAGGAAATTTTCAGTGCCTGACAGAGTCCTTTTAGAAGTAAGTTTGAGAGTCCAATAGGGTTTTTCTTCACTACTCCAACAATGTAGGTCAAGTAAATTGGTGGAGTAGGTTAATGTTAGGATGTTTTGCATGTTTTGATGATTGTAAGTGTAGGGAAAATAAAGAATACCATGGTGGAGTTGTTGCTACACTAGAAAATAGAGGATTTTCCTACACAAAGTGATGCTACAGTCATGGGTCATGAATAAATAAAGCCTGAAAAGGCTTGGAAATGATGTAGAAGGTCTTGGAAGACATAAAAAATCATGTTCCAGGTGGTGGCTAGAGAAATAGAGGTTTGCAAGAGTATTTTACACAAAACCCTGCTTGATTTGTGCTTTTGCACCCTATAAATGAGGGTTTATTAGATTAGAACATTTTCATGGTTTTCAATCCCTATAAATGGTGAAATATTGAGTTATAAGACAAGCTTAAAGATTTTTTTGAGGTTTTGAGTGATTTGGAATGGTTTTGAAGGGGTATCCTTTGTAAAACATGCCTAATCTACTAGCCTTTCTTTAGAGGACAGTCTGAAATCTGATGATTTTCTTTATGTCAAACATCTAAGAACTTTGATATGTTGTGATGTGTTGGAAAGTGTTTCTAAATATGCATTCAGTTTTTTAATAAGCTTTGAGATAGGAATGTAACTACTTGATTCAATGGTTGACAGACCTACTAGAGGAATATGATATTGTCTTATCAAAACAAAGATGTTTGTTTAAACAGTGGAAATGATGATATTGAGTGTTTGGTTACTATCAAAGTAATGATATGATTGATTTTACTAAATTTGGTTAAGATGTATAAGATAGGTTTGGTGACTTTGATGGTTGGATGGGTGAGTATTATGAAGCCTTTTGAGAAAATTGGTGATTAACCATAAGATGATAATAAAGATTTTGTTGTAGCAGGAGTTTTTAACCTATAACTAGACTACTATAGTCAAAATATGGTGAGTACAATGCTTTATAATGGACTAATAATAGTGAGGTATGGTTTAGTTGATTTGTTGCTTTGGTAAATAAATGAAAGGATGAATTTTTCAAGTGTCAATAATCAAGTTTATGTTGTTTTTATGGTGGCTGAGAATGATGTGAATCTAATTGATTAAGTCAAAGTTTTCTAATATGATTTTTTCTTTGAATGAGTCAATTGGAATACTGATTAGAGGAATGATGAATGATGGCCTATGGAATGGCTAAGATAATTTGAATGGATTTTGTTTGAATGAAAAGTAGATTTATGATGAAATTATATTTGATCTTCTCTTGATTCTATTTTGGATTGAAATCCTGTGAAGAAATGATATTGATGGTGTTTGTTGGATGCTCTGCATCAGATGTACCTTGATGATTGAGTGTTTTGATATGATGCTTTGCATCACTAACTGCCTTATCTATGCTATTGCTTACTATTATGGTTTCATATAGATTTTTTCCAAGCATCCATAGTTTGTCATGTTGGTGCACCTTTGCAAGCACATTCCTCCATGTGAAGTAATTGCATCTTGTTCCTTATGTTGAATTTCTAAACAACTATATTATACAGTTGAAATTTTGTCATCTGTTAACATCTAGATATTAGTTATGTAATTTGAAGTAATTCTTTGAGTTTTAATGATGTGTAATGTAACATAACCAACAATATGAATATAAACTACAAAAATCTATTAAGTAGAATTCATTAGTTAAATTCTCTTTATTCTATTACATCCATGTATGTTTGAGTAAATCCACTAGCACTAGGAGGTGTTTGCTTGAAACCTCCAATATTAGCTTGTTCAACATCCAAAATCACATATTAAAATACCATTTGTAAGACTCCCCTAGATGGCGTTGTACAATAGGGATAGTATGATGGATGACACTTTGAGTCAAAGTGTTGATCACTTGCAATGTCTCTATGTTGGCACTCTCCTTCACAACGACAGGCATAACAATGTGCTCATGAGGCGGCCTAGTGAGAGGTCATCTCCCTTGTTGTGTAGGATATGGGTGTGCACTAGGCCTATCCTGAACTAACCCCCCACCACTTCCCTATAACTCCCTCATATCAAAATAATTTGGGATTTGGTTCAATATGAACTCACTGTATAGTTTTCTAAGAAAATACTGGGGGACTTCACAATTGTTGCACGGTGGGTAATCAAAGACCAAGTACCACCTATCATAAAAAAAGTTCCTAATCTCTTGGTGGTGGCACCAATGAATAGGAAACCTCTTCGCATTGAGGCTAATATTTTGATTTGTTCTAGGGTCAGTGAATAAAGAGAAAAAATCACCTTTAGTAATTTTTAAATCTTTTACTTGTTTGTATGATAGTTTATCTGCATAATACGCCCTAGCTGCTTGCCTCCTATCTTGCCATCTTGTTATTTGTTGGGTTATTAAATCTACATTTTTTAACATCTCTTTCATTGAATTTTCTAGGGTCATTCTTTCTGTGGTTGAAACATTTGGATCACTCAACCTACTGATAAGATCCTCAAATTTTTTTTTGTTGTTCTCAATTTCACTCCTCAAATTCTGTTGAGTGCTAGGAGGGTGTTGAGTGATTGGTGGTGGAGGTTGATTTTGTTGAGGATTTTCCTATTCTTCTTGTTGAGGATTTTGAGAATTTGCAAGATAATTTTCATCTCCTACAATTTTTTAAAAAATAATCAAATCTAACCTAAAACAAAAAAAATCAACTTGAAACTATGAAATTCAAAACAAATAGCAAACAATACTTACCTCTTTCACCTCTTCATTGCCATGGCATCATCTTTGCAAAGAAAAAGAAACTGTTGTTGACGAATTTTGTAGAATGCCTCCTAGAATGTGAGTGCAAAAATGAGGGGTTTTGGCCGCGGGAATAGCAGAAAAAAGGATAACAGAAAATGAATCACTATCACTTTTTTTTCTTTTAAAATGACATAACGCGAGTGCATTATAATGCGCTCGTGTTATGTCATTTTCAAAAAAAAACTAGAGTTGGCCACAAAATTGTAACCCAACTTCATGCACCCACCCGATGTTATTGATGATGAGTACAATTCAAAGTTTGATCCTGACTATGAGGACTAGGATGGAGGAGAGGAGAATGAGTATTATGAGGAGGATTCAACCTTGAGTGGAGGGGATTAAGTAGTGGCTAAGGATTGATACGAGCATGGATAGTCCTCACATACTTAGAAGACTAGATCACATACAATAGTTAATGGACACATCAGTACCCATAGTAAGAGAGAGGCTAGCACTTCCTCCTTTCCCCCCAGAGAGGATAAGGTTGATATCCCTCAGTCGACTAGAGACATAGGTGATGATATTTGATTTTACACATGTACTTGAGTATTTATGTTTTGTTTATATGCATATATATCATGATGATGTTTACTAATTGTGTACATTGTTTATCTTGTAGGAGTGATGAGAGACTAGTGAGAGTTCTATCATTAGGTTGTCACAGAGATAGTGCCTACATCCATTGACAAGGAGGAGATGGATCCTAACTATGTATGTGTCCCTACTGATCATGGAGGAGGAGATAGAGTTGCTTAGACCTTTTGTGAGGCTACAGGAAACATATGAGAGTGTGAGGAAATGACTCCATTGAGCTAAGAATGCATGACTATTATCGCATACCTCAGTAGAGGTTGAGAGACTACATGCAGAGCTAGCATAGGTACGAGCAGAGAGGGATCAGATGGAAGAGGAGCATCTTGTGGTTGTTGGTCAAGTACAGGGTCTAGAGTATGCATTTAGATTTGATAGTTCATAGTCACAATCACACATGACTGTCTTACGACATCCAGGGATTGAATCATGAGCACCAGAGCCTAAGGGGTCTAGTTCTCATAGACCTTTGTGACTTTTTATATGATATTCACATGTGCATTAAACTTAAGATATATATATATATATGCATGCGCATTTGATGTTATTATAATTTGTCTTAATGTGTTTGAATGTTAAATTCAATGTGATTAATTAAATGAATTATGGTAAAAATTATTTAATTAATGTCTACATGATTTAAAAGGATAAATGTGATCTAATGTAGAACGTATTTCAGTTTCACTTTAGATACAACATTGTTGAATGGAAGGGAATATGTTAAATTAAATACACCTATAACTCATATAAGGATCTAACTTAACATAACATGAGGGTGAATAGTATGAATCCTAAAGTAATTATGAAATTAACTTAAATAATTACCTTAGTGTTCAAGACAAACACAAGAATAGTTGTCAAGAATGAAGCAATGTGAAAGTTATTTAGAATGACATCAAATAAATTTAGACAACACTCCTTTAACAATCATACTATTCAAATAGACTAAAGGTAATACCAACACAAATGTGTGGCATTAATAGGTTCCTTAAGGGGTGTTCCATCAAGATCCCTTAAGAAATAAGCACTAGACCCATAACTGGTATCAACTATGTAAGGTCCTAACCAATTAGGGTTGAATTTATCTTTATCTTCATTGTCAACATTAGTATTACATTGATTCTCATAAAGAAAAATATCACCCTTATGAAATGTTTGAGGAATGACATGAGTGTTGTGTTTTTGTTGTAATTGTTTAATGTAAGCTTAGAGGTGCTCAGGAGTGTTAATGTGATTTTCATCGAGCATCTCAAGTTGGTGCAATCATTGGTCTTTATAAGTGGCATCGCCAATAAGGTCTTGAAGAGAAATTCGTAATGTAGGAATTTCTAACTCCAAGGGAATGATTGCATCAGTACCATAAACAAGGTTATAAGGTGTAGTTCATGTAGATAATCTAACACTCCTTTGATAAGCCTAAAGCGCATAATGTAATTGTGTATGCCAATCCTTATGATGTTTTCTAATGGTTTTCTTTAGGATTTGTTCTAGAATCTTATTAGTACTTTCAGCTTGTCCATTAGATTACAGATAATATGGTGTGGAAAATTGATGTTGAATGTTGAACGTTTCAAGAAATTTCTTTACTTTGTTATTTTTAAAGAGGGTTCCATTGCCTAAAACGATTGCAGAAGGAAGTCCAAAATGAGCAATTATGTGTTCAAATATGAAATGACAAATTACTTCAACATTTCTAGATCTAAGAGGAATAGCTTCCACCCATTTTGTGAAATAGTTTGTTGCGGTTATGATAAATGTATGTCTGGAAAAAGAGGGAGGTGAACGTTTCAAATAAGATCCATTCCCCATATTGAAAACAACAAATGGGAATTTGGGCATGAAGCTTAAAAGCAAGAGCATGGATCAAATTTCTATGTTCTTGAAATTTGTGACATTGTTTAATGTAAGAGAAGCATTCTTTCTCCATATGTCTCCAATAATATCCCATACATATGAGTTTCTGCACTAACAACCATCCTCAAAAATGACCTCCACATGCACTAGCATGAGCCTGTTCAAGGGCTATAGGGATTTTAGAAACCTTAAGACACCCTAGCAAGAGACCATTGAAGGGTCTTGTATATAATACATTGGAAAGGATCACATATTTGGTTGCTAATTTGCATAAACAATTTCGAGTGTTTGTTGTTGTGGGCTCAAGAATGGTACCATCTTTTAAATAATGGTATATTATATCATACCATTTGCATGAGGCATCTTGAGTTATTGTTAAAATTTCTTGTAATCAAGTTTCAATCAAAGGTTTTAGGATGGGATGAATAGAAAATGTGAAATCTATTGAAGGATCGTGTGGGGATATAATAGATTTTGCACTCGCCATTGCATCTGCATGTCGATTGTCTTTTTGTGGGATGTTATCAATGGTGAATGATTTAAACTTCTCAATAGTTGCATTATAAGATCCTTGTATTTTGATAATTTGTCATGTTTAGTTTGATATGTCTCATTGATTTGTTTGATTACTAATTGTTAATCACCAAAGATCTTGATATGTTTAGCATTCATTTTTAAAGTAGCTCACAAACCCATGATTAATGCCTCATACTTAGCCGTGTTATTTGTACATAGGAAAATTAACCGATAGGATAAGGGAATAGGTTTTTCATCGAGTGAATTAATACCACTCCAACACCAGAACCTGTTCTACACTTAGAGCCATCAAAATACAATTCCCATGTTTTAATATCAGTGGTCAAGACACTATCATTAGGAAAGGAGTCATGATTAGGTAAAGTGACAAGAGAAGGAGCATCAGCTAAGTGATCAGTTAAGGCTTGTCCTTTGATTGCTTTTGTGAAAAAAAATTAAGGTCAAACTCAGTTAACATCACCCACTTAGCTAAGCATCTAGAAAGGTCTATTTTTTT
Organism: Sequoia sempervirens; assembly: GCA_007258455.2. NCBI lineage: Eukaryota > Viridiplantae > Streptophyta > Pinopsida > Cupressales > Cupressaceae > Sequoia > Sequoia sempervirens. Next base: position 7,631,277 of record VDFB02000009.1, on the reverse strand, counting down.
GAAAATATCTTTAAGGGGATCAAATTTTGTCATGACTTGTATTTCAGCATTTAGTAAATAATGTCACAACTTACTAGTAGTGAATACAAGAGCCAAGCATTGTTTTTCAATTGGTGAATATCAACTTTCATAATCAATTAAGGTTCAACTAATGTAATAAACAAGATGTTCTTTTCCATTGTCATCTTTTTGAGCCAACAATGTTGCAAGAGCATGGGTTGATGTAGCTATGTACAAGATAAACAGTTTGTTTGGCACGACGGGTTGTAAAATAGGTGGAGTTGCAAGGTATTCCTTTAAACTCTCAAAGGCTTGTTTACAATCCTCATTCCAATAAAAAAGAACATCCTTTTTGAGGAGATGGATGAAAGGTAATGTTTGATTGACTAAAGATGTAATGAAATGACAAATAGCTTGAATTTGACCTTGTAACCTACACAATTGAGAAATGTTCCTAGGAGGTGACATGTTAATAATGACATCTATTTTCTTTGTGTCCACCTCAATGCCTCTGTGAGATATGACAAACCCCAAAAGTTCACCACTATCTACGCCAAAGACACAATTTTTCATATTTAATCGCATATTATATTTACATATTCGTTTGAAGATTTTTTGAAGAACATTTACATTGTCTTGTCTTGTTAAGCATTTAGCAAGGATGTCGTCAAAATAATCTTCCAAAATTTTGTGGATGTAATCATGAAAGATCAATTTCATTGCACGTTGATAAGTTTCACCAACATTTATTAAACCAAAGGGCATTACGACCCAAAAAAATGTTCCCCAAACAATTGTAAATGTAGTTTTGTATATCTTGAGGATTAATAAGGATTTGATTATAACCAAAAAATCCATCCATGAATGACAACAAAGCATGTCCAACAGTTGAATCCATGATCATGTTAATATTAGGAAGCGAAAAATTATCTTTTAAAGAATCTTTATTCAAGTCACAAAAATCCATACATATTCTAATACGATTATCAGGTTTAGCAACTATGACAATGTTTGAGATCCAAGGAGAATAGCCAATACATTGAATGAAGCCTACATCAAGGAGTTTTTCAAGCTCAACTTTAACATGCAAGGCTATGTTAGGGTGCATTTTTCATATCTTTTGGCAAATGGGTTTAGCATTTTTAGCAGGAATGATGTTACGTGTCATAATTTTTGGGTCAATTCCTAGCATATTAGAATATTTCCAAGAATTTTTTTTTTAGGAAAATCATGAAGTAAAGTTGTAGTGTCCTCTTGTTCTTCATCGTCAAGGCACTTCCCAATTTTAATAACTTTGTCTTTATCATCGAGTTCCATTGGCACGTCAATTGTATCTCCTAAAGGGAGTGCATAAGGTTTAGGAACTTTAGAATCGTATTGTTCTTCAGTGATATCACTTTCTTTTTGCTTGGTTATGATCATAGCATGAGTAACCCAATTCATGGGAGTAGTAGGGGATGTGTTATCATAAACTCCTAACATTTTTTCAGAGTTTCATCAATATCAACATACTACCAAGATATTGGTGAGTTCATATAAAGAAAGTTAGGATGTTTGATTGTGATTTTGTGTTTTGGTTGACATGTAATAGTGTTGATGTACAAGGATGGTCGTTGAGTAGCTTTTGTTGTCTTAGAAAAAGAATATCCCAATCTAGTTTTTGTTTCTTGTGTATTAGGTTTGATAGGAACACGAATACCCTATTCATGTTTTACACACCCTTTTCTAGTATACCCTAATTGTTTCAAAAGTTCATATCCTTTTCCATAGATTCTCTCCATTTCTTTTAGATTAGGCAGAGATTGATAATCTATCTCATCAAAATTTGTTGTGTATGTTGTATTTTCTTCCAAAGTAGAGGAGATAGATGTTTGAGAAGATTGTGTGGAATTTTGAGTTGACATTATGGTTGGTTGTTCTTGTTGCTCATTTTTCTCTGGTGTAAATATGTATTCGCCCATAAATGAAGGTGTGAATTATAAGGATCCCCAATCATCACCAAATAATTTAGATACTGATTCCTCATCATTTTTTTCAATTTCTAAAGGGCCTATATTGGATGTTGGAATTAATGTTTTTGGAGGACTTATAGTACCTTTTTCAAGGTGCAAGCAACTTTCAGGCTTAGGGTCTATTTCAACTTGATAAATGTGATCAATGTTATAGACATATTTCATTATATGATGAAGGGTCGAAGGAACTGCATTCATCTCATGAATCCATGGTCTTCCTAAAAGAAGATTATATGAAAGATCATAACACATGACATGAATAGGAGTTTGTAAAGTATCCACCCCAACTATAATAGGAAAAGTGATTACACCAAGAGGTTGCTTTTTCATATTGTCAAATCCTTGAATGGATACAGAATCAAGTATTATTTGTGACTTGTCAATGCACAATCTATCAAGGAGATTCACACTACACGCATTAAGGGTAGAACCATTATCGATGAGGATTATTTTAATACCTATTCAATTGAATTGAGAAATTATCATAAAGGATTCATGTTTTTTTCGTAACTCTAAAGGAGGGTGCTCATGTTGATGGAAATTAATGTCTAGATTAACTTGATTTATTCCATGTATTAAAGCTGCCACATTATCTGGAGTTGTACGAGGAGGAACTACAATTTTTTGTAAGGCTATTTGAAGAATAGTGTGGTAATTTGGCGAGTTCTGAAGTAAATCCCAAAGGGAAATATTTGTGGGAGTATTCTTTAATTTTTCAACAAGATCATACTCCTTTGTGTGTGGGAGAAAGTGAGGAGCACTAGATAGATTAGGTAAAGGTAAAGAGGTTGGGTTGGTTGTGGTGGTTGTAGATTGTTTCAGATGTTATATGTATGAGCAACAATAATATTACTGGATTGCTACAATACATTAGTTTAAGGTGGGTAAAGAGTGTATTCAGGTTTATTGGAAGGATGAAGTTTATGTGAGGGTGGGTAAAGAATGAGTTGAGGTTGAATCACATTAATATACTTAGTTTTATATTGCCCACAACAAACCTTAGTGGATGACTTGAGTGAGATGAAGTCTTGAAGGTGCTCATCTAACAAGTCAAAATCATCACAACTAAAAGGTTTCAGGGGTAAATTATCGTCAATTGGTTTAATCTATTTAGGGTAAAATTTGGAGGTGTTAACATTCATTATTGTAGGTTGGTCACAACAAACCTTAGTGGATGACTTAGGTGAGATGAAGTTCTGAAGGGCTTCATCTAACAAGTCAAATTCATCACAACTGAAAAGTTTGAGGAATACATTATCATTAATTGTTTTATATTTCTCATTGCAAGCTTTAGAAGATGAAGTGAGTGAGAGGAAGTCATGAAGGACTTCATCTAACTTTTCCACATCATCACTACTAAGAGGCTTGGATGAGATGTTTCTAAATTGAATCATTTGGTTGAAATGTTGGTATGATGTTTCTATTTTTGTGTTTTTATGTTTTGATGAATCTGATCTAAGAGAACTAGGAACTAATACTAAAAAGGAAATTTGCAAAAATCTAAAACTATCCACAAATTCCATGAAAGAAAATGATGCTTATGCAAATGAAACAAAAGATAACTCAACTATGACAAAAAATAAACTGTAGGAAACAAAAATGTGCAAAGCAATAAACTAAATTCTAGAAGCATTGATTCAAAAATTGTAGTGGGACAAATTCGACCAAGGTAGCGAATGAGTCCCAGGAGAGATAATTTTAAGTTTTTTCTAATTTTTTTTACTTTTATGGATGTGTTCATGTCTGTACAGTGTAGATAAAGACTAAAAATGTAGAATTTTGGAATGATGTAATGAAATAAGATGCAATAATAAACTCTAAATGATACTTTTACTAATGCAATTTTAATAGGCCCTAGGATGCAAAAACAATAAAAAAGATAATGCAATTGAGTCCTAGGATGCAATTTCAAATGCAAATTAGAAAGGTATAATGTTCAATATGCAGGTTCACCAAAATGAACCAATAATTTTAGGAGGTCTATGTGCTTCTCTTGCACTCTTAGGGTTTTTCACCTAAAACAAGAGAGATAGACCAGAAAAAAATATGGTGGTTCATTCAAATTAGGAAATGTAAAATTGAATTGAGACTAAATGTAATGATCTAAATGCAACTAAGCAATATAATTGACTAATTACGAATGAAAAATCTAAGAAATATACAGTATTTGAAAACATGGTAATGTTTGCAAAAAGCTTAATAGAATGAACAAAAATGCAATTGAAACTAAATAGAAAGCTATATTTTAGAATGTGTGCACCTGAGAAGATGAAGAGGACTAGAAAGCAATCTGGAATCCTAAAAAATCTGATTTTGAGTTGACTGAGACTCATTTGCCACACTGGGTGAATCAGTCCCAGGTTAGGGTTTTTTGTCCAAAAACTGATTTATGCAAACTAGGTGTCTGGATCTGCATCTAACTCAAAAATTCACCTCATCAGGGAATCATTTTCCATGCATGGTGAATCAGTCCACTTTCTAATTTCTATAATTTCAAATCTTTGTTCTGCACCTTGACACTTGTACAACACTTTCTGATAGAAATCCAAATTAGGATCTCAAAAAATTCCTACAAAACAACTTAAAATTGTTTGTCTAATGGCGGGTTTTCCCTGGTCAAACCCCCAGTTAGGTAATTAAACATTAAATAGTGAAAAATTTGCATAAAACCCCCGCCTTAAGTGTGTTAAATACTAGGAAATTCTGAAGTATGTCAAAACCCTATTCTATTGTGCTAGAATAAGAGGTGCAAATGTAATTTGAGCGATGCAAGACTTCAAGCCTAGAAATTCTAAAACACATCAAAATGGAGATAAAATGACATACAAATGAGATGTAAATGAAATGCAAACCTTAATCTGAATATAGAGAAGAAATGGAAGATGAAATCACTTTCAAAACAAGTCTTTAGGTGTGATTTGATGGCTAGTTGCATCTCCTCAACCTAGATTTCTCCATGATTCACCATAGGAATCCATCATCAAATCTTTGTAATGTTGATTCTTGAATGAAGAGTTAGCTCCTAGACCTACAAAAACCCTAGTTTGTTGCCCTAAAACTTCAACTTTGCTAATGAAACTTGTTGTAGAAGACTTGACTTTAGAATTTTCTTTTTGAAAATGACTAAAAAATGTGAAAAATGACTTAAAATGAGTATTTATAAGCATCAACACCTAATTTTCCTATTATTTAGACCGAAAAGGCCTACATTCATTGAAAAATTAAGTTGAATTAATTGAATTCTCACTCAAAATTGAAATTTCCCTCAAAAGGGACTCATTCGCCACCCTTGGAAAATGGGTCCTACCAAAGGGGAATCATTCACCCAAGGTGGCAAATGGGTCCCACTGGTGGTTTTGAAGGTGGGCTTTCAGGATATGAATGAATTAATTTTTTTGTCAGGTTTTAAGTGATTTCTTAGGTGAAACAGGCCTTTAGATTAGAAATAATGGGTCTTAGGGGCCTATAAATGTTGTTTTGAAGAATGAATAGTGTATGGGTATTCAAAAGTAGGTCTAATTAGGCGTGAAATTATCTCTTTTCTTAAGAGTGTCCAATTTTCTATGCCACAAGAAAATAATGTGATCATGTTTCAAGGCAATCATGACATTTTTGATCCATTAATGTGGTGCAGTGCCATCAAATCAAAATTGCTAGCAAAAATTTTTAGTAGTTGCCATAAAATTTAATCGAAAGGGTGGTAATTAATGTTTCTAAATTTAGATTTAAATTTGGTGATTAAGTTGTCTATTGCTAAATTTTAATTTATGCATATTTTCTAACATATAGTGAGTTATAGTTAGGTAGGGTTTGACATAAATTAGTGAAATTTAGCTAGAAACACACACTATCAGGAAATTATTAAATGAGTTTTTGGGAAGTAGTGAATTGATCAAGGGATTTTCATTGAATGAACAATAAAAATTTAACCTTCGCTACCAATATAATTCCCAACCTAATAGTGGCGCTTCATTGCTTGCAAGTTGCTAAAAGTGCTATCATTGAAATATCAAAAGAGAAAAGTGAGCTATGATTGTTATATCTTAAAACAAAAGAGATATCAACTCTTTAGGAAATCCAAATAACTCTACCAGGGCTATGGATTCCTGATCGACAGCAGAGCTATGTTTGGGGGAATTATGGAGATAACCTTGTCAGGGCTATGGATGCTTGACTGGTAGCAAGGTTCTATCCCTAGTTGGCTTTGGAGGATTACTATATTATGTAATTCAATGTTAATGAACTAATTATTTTCACTAAGTTCCAAACACTAGAATTAATCAAAGTACACATGGATGTTTCCAATGGATTTTCACTTCTTTATGTCAGAATCTAGGTAAAGGTAAAGGCCATTGTTTTAAATATGTATAAATTTTAATTTACAACTAGTGATTTAATTTCAAATTTGGTTTTATTAGTTGCAAGTTGTTGTTTTGTATCACAACATGCCCCAATACTAAAAAATACTTGGGGATCCAAGTGAAAATAACTCTTATGCCAAGAGATAGCAAATTGAAAGATCACTAGAAGTGAAGAGCAAAGGGAAATCTTCGATAATAAAAGTACTTCATAATGTAAATGTTTTGGGCACCAAGTATCGGGTATCAAAAACATGTGAAAAGGTGAAAGGTAATACAAGTTTGAATGGAAGGCTTTGGTCTGGTATGAGGGAGTCTAGTAAAATGGAGTTCTAGTATAACCAAGGTCTGTGAAAGTTAGTGCGCAAAGTTAAATACTAGGTATCAGGTACCTGGTTGTAATGTGAAGTGGAAATGTTAAAATTTTAAGATTATCTAATGATTCCGATAATCTGGTATATATGTGAGGATTTATGATATACTAGAAAGCATGTTAATTACAAGATTTTGTAATAACATTTGAATAATGGTTTTATTTACATGAGATGTTATGAATGTTTTCTTTCTCTTAAAGGGATTTAATGTGTGGAATTTGTGATTGCAGGAGATATGGATTGTGATGCAAAGTTTGAGTATGGACAGTCATGAAAAATTGAATCATTGATAGAATCATTTTCATTTTTGTTTGCTTATTCTAGATACTACTAGCAAAGGAGTTTGAATCCACAAGAATGCTAGATATCCTCATATTTCACATGTGGCAGATGAAAAGTGACAACCTCTGAGGAATCCCATTCTTGACAGTGGTAGAACCAAAGCCAAGCAATGTGTGGGGGTGAAAATTCCACTTGTTCATTTTGAATGTATGGGAAGTCCCTACATAGTATCCTAATTCGAAGTATCAACTTGCCAATGATTAAATATTAAAACCCAAAGAGCTTCAATGTGTAATTGGAGTTGACTTCTATTGACTTCGATTGCAATTCTCCTCTCAGTCACTACATTCCAATTGCCTTTATGAGATTGGTCCCTTGGATTTCCTCTCATGTATTTGTCTTATCCTATCCAAGCCTTGTGTTGTATAGAATTCCAGAGGATCCCTATTTTTTCAAGTTTAGAATTTGTGGATGTTAGAGGAGCATAAATTTTTTAAGTTTTATTCTTTTTTCCTATTTTTTGAACCATTCTAGTGTAAAAATTTGTATGCACGTAGACATTGATTAATATCAGAGCTTCTTAGATAGCTACATATCTCAGTATCTTTTGTAGATGGTTTTCTTAGTTTATCCAAACAAGATTGTATGTTGTGCCATTTAAGGGTGCATACAGAACCCACTCGATGTCTAGAAATGAAACCCCTCTCTTTAAAAGTTTGCACCATTTTATATGTAGCTATGAAGCAATCTAGTGAAGTATAAAGTGGTTTGCTCTATTTTAATTGATTCTTTGGGGCATCCATGGAGAATAACCAGGAGAAAATTTTAATTTTTGGAATTCATATGCTTTATTTTAGAGTAGATGTTTAAATTCTTGAAAATGTTCCAAAATTTAAATGAATGGATGAGATTTTATTGAAAATATTTTGTTTTCCATAAAATTGTTGAATGCTTAATGCTAAATCTACTTAAGTGATAGAAAAAAAATTGTGATGTTCATGAAATATTACTACCAATTTTTTGATTTCATGATGTTTGATTTTATGATTCAATTGAAAAAAATAATTCCTAAAATAGTTAATCCAAAACAGTAGTCCCTTTGAAATTAACAAAAAATATCACATTAGTACCCGAGACTGACCCTAGTGCTATCATGACCAAGTTATCAAAGACTTGGGATTGAAATAAAGCCAATATTTTCATGTTAAAGAAAAATTATCCTTTAGCTTTTCTTTGTTCCATATCTTTCAAGAAGGATAGGCTCTTTGCAGTCTTGTCTGTGAAGAATTTATTTGCCTTGTTTGTTGCGAATAAAATCATTGTCAATAGGAATGTATAACGATATTAAAATTGAATGTTTGTTGAAAGTAAGGGTTATTAAAAAATATGAAGGTGAACTTCAATACATTGTTTTGTTATAGTCTACATAACACAAAGTGCTCATTGAACAAGAATTGAGAAGTGAGTCACAACACTGTGTGTTTCCCATTTTCTATAACTTTTTTCTACATTTTCTATTCACAAAACATATGACAAAATTAAAATGGAATGTTTGTTGAAAGTAAGGGTTGTTATAAAATATGAAGATGAACTTCAAAACATTATTTTTTTATAGTCTGTATAACAAAAAGTGGTCATTGAACAAGAATTGAGAAGTGAGTCACAACCTTGTGTGTTTTCCATACTACAACTATTATGCACATTTTTTGTTTCAAATATATGGGGATATTGAAATAGAATGTTTTTTGAGAGTAAGGGTTGTTATAAAATATGTAGCTCAACTTCAATACATTGTTTTGTTATAGTGTGCATAACAAAAAGTGCTCATTGCATGTGCTTACATTTATAAGTAAGTTTGACATAAATATAAGACTTAAGGTGGCATTTCCTACCATTATTTGATGGAATTTGTCATTTTTTATAATGAAATTTTAAATGGAAACAAAAAGTTGCATGATATTTGTAAGAACATAGTCATAAATTTTTTAATTAAGAGGGGTAAACTCTTTTGACTAGGAGCTATTAATCAGTAAGGTCACAAATGTGGAACCTCATCCCTAATATAAATTTTCAAAAACTAAACCCTAAAGGGAATTGAGCCTTGATGGCAACATTAGAAATACAACTTAAAAATTGCACCATGCCACTATTGGTAGAAGACCGTGGTCTTCAACATACCAAAGTAGTGTAATTCTACATGATAATTGTTCAATAATTACATGATCAAAGATAGTGTAATTCCACACCATAATTACTCAATAATTATATGATCAAAGATAATGTAATTCTACACCATAATTGTTCAATAATTGCATGATCAAAGACCAAATGGAAAATGACTATTTTCAGCCTCTCTCATCCTCTCCTATAGTGCCTTTTATGTTCAATTGAGGAGATGGTGAGATTAAATATTATAGGCTTCTTTGGGTCCTTGGCACTAACGGTGTGGTGATTCCACTTGCACAAGGGTTCGGAGAAGCCTCTTCTTTGACCATTACACTTTCAACACCTTCAGCCTATAAGAAACCCATCCATATAAATTACTACATTCAAAAATTAACATATGGATATAAGGAAAAGGAAACATTAGATCTAAGCATAGAGAAAGAGAATCAGAAGGGGGGATATGAAAGTATTATCTGAAAAATGTAGAAAAAATTTGTAACACAGTTATATATAAGAAATGAAATCATTTATATGTACCTATGAAGGAGAAATACAATTGAAAATAGATGAGAAGGAAAATGAAAAATAAAATAGACCAAGAAATGACAGCAATAATCAAGGACCGATTTTATGACTTCTTAAAAAAAAATTGAAAGAAATTGAGAAATTCAGTAGGCTAGTGTCAAGTATCAATAAAATCAGGCCTTGAGCTAATAGGAAACATTTCTTCAACCCGTCGCTTCCTTGTTCACCCTTTCCCTATAATGTAAAGAATGTTAAAGTCAGATCAAATTCAAATTCATGCAACAAATTCATTCAAAATATGAAAATACATGTTCAAAAGTAGATTTCAAAATTATCGTTTCTTCCACTTTCTTCCTCTAAAAGAACCAAGGATAGTGTGTTTTCCAATTGTGTCATATAAACATGGCCCATTGTTATTTTCATGGCCTTTTAGGTCTTGTTTCATGGTGTTGGAACTATGTTGCTCTAATTTTATGTTGTGACATGGCTTGAACATGCTTATTTAGGTACTAAAATTCAAAGAACGTCTTGTGAAGGTGTTGTTAAGTGTTGTAAGACATTTATACACTCTTATAGACTCTATTAATTACAATTCACCTAAAAAACACCTTTTTATTCATCAATAAGTCCTATTTTGAAGTGTTGTAACAAGATTTCATGATTTTCTAGGAACATCCTCACTATTTATCCCTTTTTCATGCTTTATTTGACCCCTTTATGCTCTCATACACTTAATTATGTGTATTTTTGAGTATTATCTCAACAAACAACATTAAATACAACATATTTCTTTACACATTTTTTTAGGTCCTAAGTGGGACCCATCCGCCATGGGTGGCGAATGAGTCCCCCTTGTCTCCAAATTCAAAATATTTTAAATTTCCTTTCAATATTTTATTGAAAAACACTTGATGTTGACCTGTGAGGAGGTATGAATGCGTAATTAAGGCACAAGTGTGTATAAATAAGTGATTTTTACCTCATTTAAAAACCCTCATTCATCAAGTTAACTTATCCACCTATTCACTCAAGCATTCAAGCATTTTACATCTTTTCAAGCACTATTCAAGCACTTTGAAGCAGCCATTGACATTACTTCAAACTTGCATCATCAAGGATTTGGCAAGTTAATAGAAATTGCATGTTGTTAGTTTATCATTCTTTTGCATTTCATCATTTTATTAAAGGTTTGTTACCAAAAGGAGGGTTTAACTAAGGCAAACCCCTATTCACTAACCTTCAACCATTTTTCCCCTATTGCATGTTTGTTTACAGACCTAGGTATGTAGATTTGACAAGATTTTTGGTGTTGAAGATTGGTTTACAAGTAAGCTAGGTGCTTCAAGTCAACTTAAGTCTATTTCAAGCTTGGAGAAGGTTTTATGTCTGTTTCCTGCATAATTGACTTCGGCAACCCGACAAGCAATGATTTCCAGATCTGGTGTTGCAGAGTTGTCTCCTAATTTTTTAGAAATTTTGGAGAGGGTTGATTCACCACTTGTGGTGAATGAGTCCCACCTTAGGACTGAAAATTTGAATTTTGTCATATTTTGGATCCTAATAGACATAAACTTGCTTTTGACAGTTTTTCAATACGAGGACTAATTTGCCACCCTGGGTGAATGAGTCCCATTGTGAAAAATTAGTGATTTAATTCAGCACCCACAATATTCTAGATTCATCATATTTTTCCCAACTACACTCTGATTTAACTCATTCCTTTCTGTTCTGCATATTTTCTTCATTTAGTTCATTATTGCATTACACAATGTGTTTTCAAACATAGCTTAAATTTCACTTTTGCATTCATTTTCATTCATTCAAATTAGTCAATTTCATTTAGTTAAATTCATTTTGGTTATAAAAAATCACACATAACATTATTTGAATGAACCATTAGCATTTTTTCTCCTATCTCTCTCCTTTTAGGTGAAAAACCCTAGAAGAGCAAGAGTTGTCTATAGGAGCCAAAAGATCAATAGTTCATTTTGGTGAACCTGAATTTTTGAGCACTTTTAATTTCTGATTTCATTTACATATTGCATCCTAGTTTACACTTGCATTAACATTCAATTAGTACATTGTTTTATTTTTGCATTTTAGGACATTTTTGCATTAGTGAAAGCTTCATTTAGATTTCATTTTTGCATGGCATCTCATTGAAAAATTAAAAATATGCATTCTACATCCTTGTTTTCATTCTATAGAGCATTAAAATCATCTTAAATTTTTTGAAAAACACATAAAAACATCGTATTGGGACTCATTCACCACCCAGGGCAAAGCAATCCCTCTGTATTTGTTAAACAACATTTTTAGCATTTTTCTGGCATTTGTTTGCATTTTTGTTTTCTATAGTTAGATCTTAGTTACATTTAGAAATATCTCTATTATTTTCAATTAAAACATTTATATTAGTTTGCATTTGCATTCAACCCTCCTTTGTGGTACTTGCATGAGTTTTTGGTGCCTCGTTGATAATACTTTAGTGAGAAGAAGTTCTAGACTCATGGCCTCTCGTGATAGAACTTTTGTTGTAGACCTTGGGATCTCACAATCTCCTACTCTTAGTATGGACAATGGCGCATTAGGCTCTCTATGCCTTCACCTTTCCATCTAATGAATGTTGACAACCAAAACAACTCCCTCCTGCAAGAAAAGGTCATTAATATAATTCATGAGGATTTTGCACATTTACAACAAGACTTGTCACTTGAAAACATTTCGACCACTGCCATACCTACCATTGACAATTTTCATCATTTGATTGAAAGTGATGATGGATTTCAAGTGATGAATAGAATTTATGAGATTTACAATAAACATGCCTCTTCTAATACCCAATTCACAACCATTCCTATAAGCCAAGCAAGACCTCAAATTCATCCCCCTTCAACCATAGCTTCCATACCAACTTATACCAATCTACAAGTCCATACAACTATGCATCAGACTAATTATGCGGCTACCTCTTTTTTGACTTCCACTAGAATTCCTACTTCTCTTGTGGCAACAAAGTCCCTTCCACCACATTCACACCCCATAGTATTCCTTTTACTTCCCCTCACATCACCTATACTCCATCACCATTTCCCCTTCCACCTCAACCCACATACCTCAATCCCCTTCTTACACAACTCCTTACCACCATTTCATCCATTCAACATCAACTTTCCACCGTTAGTGGAGGTTAATCCACTTCACTTGCATACCATGTCTATAGTAGCCCCTTATCCTAAGAAATATTACGTGCCCCAATGCCACAAGGGATAGAAATGACTCAGTTTGAGAAATATGGAGGAAAAGGAGACCCTATCAACCATGTTAATTCCTATACAAATTTGTGTAGTGACTTCATCCTCAATGATAAATTGTTAGCCAAATTTTTTCCAAGGACCTTGAAAGACAGTCCCTTAGAATGGTTTTCCAACTTGCCTAATCATTCCATTCATTCATTCAATGAATTGGTGGATGCTTTCATAAATCACTTTCAAGTTCACATGACACCTAAAAGGACAATGGTTGACCATATGCGATGTAGACAAAACAAAGATGAAAAAGTAATGGATTTTATCTCACAATACCAATCTGTGTATGCTCAAATTGATGTCAAGATTCATGATGCACATCTGCAAAAGATGTTTATCAAAAAATTTCACACAACTTTAGGATAAATAAACAATGATGAAATTCCCTTCGTTTATGCACTTATGTGCACAACCTTCTATGAATACCATAATTCAGTTTCAAGTCATGATTCAAAATCCACTTTTAACCAAGCCGCCAAACCTAAACACAACAATCAAAACCAAAATAACACACAAAAATTTCACAAACCAAATAGAGGCTTTTTACAGTTTAATCTTCCTCCTCAACCTCAACTTCAGCCAACCCAATCCATTCCAAATCAAGTGGCAACTATTAAAGCAATGGTGCCTTATACGTATGGGGACCCAAAGAGACAGTTTACTCCCCTTACCCGATACCCTTCATAACACAATGAACCAATTAATTCAATAATGCTTGCTCACTTTGCCACCAATCCGACTACTTAATCCAAACAAACCTTTACCACCCACCTTCAAACCTAATGCTTATTGTCATTTTCATCACCAAAATGGGCATGCCACTAAAAATTGCAAGAATCTAAAATATTTAGTTCAATACCTCATTGATTTAGGCCATCTATCCATTACTAGTGTTAATGATCAAGGAAATAAGTTTGTTGCACCCCCTAACCATAATTTGCAAATTTTCACTAATCCCATGCCTAAACATACTACCTCATTTTTCAAGGCTAGCAAACCTTCAACCACTGATGTAATGATTGTTGATACAAATAATGAACAACATGATATACCTCCCCCTGTTACTACATAAAGTCTTATGGATGAGCTAGTAGCTATGATAGACGTTATCCATCGTAATGGACAAACCACTAAGTCTCTTGATATCACTTTTTCTGCTAAAGACATACTACAAAATCTTCCTGATGGTCTTCTTTACATAGCTAGTAGAATCTATAATAAGCCCACTAATGGCATATTAATAGATCCTACTCTTGGAAAGAATGTGATCAAAGAGGATTTTCTAGTATTACATGATCTATATCAAGATGAATATAATAAACCAACTGCATGGATTAAGGCACATACTGGTTTTGCATGCCCTATGATCAGATCGATTGTACTACCCTTACGAATAGGACCTAAAACTTTGGAGGTAACATTTTCAATTATTCCACAATATGACCAATTTCATTTGTGGCTAGGCCACCCTTGGCTTCACTCAATGAAAGCAGTCTCATCAGTTTTTCACGAGTGTTTGAATTTTCCACATGACAATGAGATAGTCACCATACACCATAGTGGCTTTAATCCTTTATCTTCCAAAGGTAATTTTTCATTAGAAGCTTTTTTTCCTACACCACACCTCAAAAGGACTTTTTTTCATAACTTATCAAAAGTTTAAAGCCAAAAAGATAGTTGAATTGTCTCTTCAGAACTCGTTCCCATCCACTTCCACACCTCCTATCATAGACAAAACCATGCTTCATCCTAATTCTGACATTGAGAAAACAATACAACCTCCTAAAAAACCACCCCTAGATACTTCCCCACCATCATTTAAACAACCAAGGGAAAATTAAATCACTCTTGTCATGCCTCCTTACCTTAAACAAGTGTATAAATCCAAAGAGAAATTGTTTGATCCATCCTCTTTAGTTTCTTTTATTCTTCCCTCTTCAGAATTAGAAGAACCTATGATGACTCAATCCGCTCTTACACCTCAACAACTCCAAAATAGAATTAAATGAAACTGCAATGCTAGGGAATGAAGGCATCATTGTCATCTCCTTGCTCATCAATCTCAAATAGAAGAAGATAAATAAAATCAACCTTTACCTTTGATTGAAGTAATAGATGACCACCCTCCTCCTAACTTGCCACACGACAGTCCAGTGCAACAATCCCAAAAAAATTGAACCAATCCAACAACCTTCACTTTTGATCCATCCATCCTTAGAAATCACCCTTCATCTTCCTGTTGTCATTAGTCTTTATGATGATGATGATGTGACGATAGAAAAAATAGATGAAGAAGTGCATAATGATTTAAATTCTTTATTTTCATCCACAATGAGCTTAAATGATACATCCTCTCCACCAAGAGAAGAACCTGGTATGACTCCTGGTTCAATGCTTTCAATTCTTCCTTTGGACAATCAACTGCCCTCGCATTACACTAAACATGATTGGGAGGTGGATGACCTGTTAGATGGTTGAATTGCATTCACCCAACTAGCCTTTTTTCTTTTCTCTTTTTATTTTCCTTTTCATGTGTGTATCGTGTTCCCCTGTATCATTTGTTTGATGTTTCCCTCTCTTCGTACACTTCTATTCATATCTCTATTCATCTATATGTTGTACATTATCTTTTTCTTTTCTTTTTTTGTGTTATCCTTTTGGGGATGATGCAAAACATATAGATGCCCTATGTCTCTTCCATGTTGACCCAAAAGGTCCTTGTCTTTTTTTCTTTTGTTTTGTGTTCTCCTTTTGCGGATGACACAAAGCATAGAGATGCCCTATGTCTCTTCCATGTTGACCCACAAGGTCTTTGTATTTCTCATTTTTTGTTTTGTGTTCTCCTTTTAGGGATGATGCAAGGCATTGAGACTGAAATGTCTCCTTCATGTTGACCCAAAATATTTTTCATTTTGTTTCGCCTTTTCATTTTCATTTTGTTTGTGTTTTCCTTTTGGAGATGATGCAAGGCGTTGAGACTGTAATGTCTCTTCCATGTTGACCCAAAATGGACTTTCATGTTCATTTGTTTTCACTCTCTTTATGTCATTCTTCCATTTCTATGTGATTTGGAGAATGATGACATTTCTTTGCTATTTTATAAACACATTGTAGGAATGAACATACTCACCACAAATCCATAGATCCCTTATGTGTTTGGTGTGCTCTTTTTTGGGGGGGGAACTCCCTTTTCTTTATTTTTCATTTTTCCTTAACATGACATAGCCTAACTTCTAAACATATGACTTGGCATAGTGTAACGCTCGAAACATGATGATCATTAAACCACATATGTTGCCAAAAATCATTACATTTCAAGTGAAATAAAAGTAAAGGATGCATAGATCAAGAGCTTCCCTTAAGAGCTCAAAAGGAAAAATAGTAATAAATTTCATTTCATGTATCCAAAAGAAGTATATTGCATCTACAACAAGGATCTTTGCATTGATAAATATGAATATGTCAATGGCATATCTAAGAGTTTCCATAAATTCATTCTTATTCAAATTACATCATTAACTTTAAATCAATGCATCTATTTCAATGTTACATCAAAATATTTCATTCAATACATCTATTTCAAGGTTACATCAAAATATTTCAATCAATACATCTATTTCAATGTTACATAAAAATCTTTCAATCAATACATATATTTCAATGTTACATCAAAATATTTCAATCAATACATCTATTTCAATGTTACATCAAAATATTTCATTCAATACATCTATTTCAATGTTACAATAATGAATGTCAAATAAAGTTACTTTTACAAGTGGGCTATACAAGCCTTTCAAAAATAATACATGAATGTATCTATAACAGAGGAACCTCTAAACCTCAACTACCGTGACACCACTAGTCTTCTTGCAAGTTGGGTCCAAGAGTGTGATTAAGGCACCTTTTCCACCCAACCATGAAGTACAAGACTTCCCTGGGTTTCTCCCTAATCTCGAAAAAATCCCCGGCCCTGCATGAGGAGCCTAGCAACCTGAAACAACAAAGCAAGAGGGAAATCTCGATGCATGCCTGATGCCTATATGCATTCCTAACATGAGAATAACATATTTCTTGCAAACAGGAGGTGGTAGAGACCTACATACATTTATTTCTAGGCTTTTTGTTTCCATCTATTTCAATGGTACACGTGCTTGGCCAAGCATAAATAAAATCAATGATATTTTTAGAAAAGGTAAAACTACCGTCTCTGTGGTTCCACCTTCGACATCCTATCCATGAAGTTTCCAAATATAACAATAAATAATGCATTTTCCATTTATAGTTTTCATTCAATTATAGACTTTTCTATTTCAAGGGATTCCATCACAATTCAATGTACACACAAAAATTTCCAAATAACTTTTCATAAACACACTCTGTTGGAGAGATATTTTCTTACAATTTATATTGAAAGTCACTAAACAATCTAAAATCAATCTTTTGTGAAGAGCATGCTTAAACCCACAAGTTCTATTTTCTTTTTAAACAATTTGATCAAAGTAAGTAATTTATATAAATTCACAAAAAGAAAACTACTTTATTCAACCTTATAAGTATGGGGTGAAAATCAAAGTATTACCCACGTATTTTAATGCAAGTATGACTAAATTAAATGCAAGAGTACAATAAGTCAAATGTATGAATCTAACACAGGAATTTCACACCCTCTTAATTAGATTCAAAATTTCACATTTCAGTTTGGCAACTTGTTTAATCTCCAAATGAAGTCAATAGGATGGAAACTTCTAGTTTTAAACCCATGCTAATTTGTATATATATATATATATATATATATATATATATATATATGCACTTCTATTCAGAAAATTACCGAGTCTATGACAAAATGTAAGATTTCAGCTTAGTTTTTATTTTAAACTTAGACACTATAAATGTCAAAATTTATATATATATATATATATATATATACCTATTTACTATGGTAAACATAGATTTATATATATTTCTGTAGGTGTATATACCTATATATATTTATATGAATTTCATATAAATTCCATCATTCCAGACATAGATATTTTATTTTCCAGATTTTCATATATGTAAGATATGTTATGTATATATATTACATATATATATAAAATTAATCCAAAGTTTATAAGAAACGAACAACCAAAGATTCTACTGGAATTTCTAAAGAGCATTGATAAATGAAAGTTTCTTTTAGCACAGTGGCTACTCTAAGGGAGGTCGATGCCTCTCCAAGTGGAGAAAGTGATGCCTGTCACGGGGCAGCGCCACCTCCATAGGCCACAACCTGTGGAGGGCGTTGTCCCTCCATAGTGCATCCCTCTCCACCATGGGGCATGGCTAGAAGATATGCTAGCATGGTCATTTTTATTGCTTATTAAAATGTAACAAAAAAAGACTCAAATTTGTTTCATTCTGTCTACTCTGCATTTTCATTAACATTTGAAATTGGATGTATTTATATATATATATATCTGTGTGTGTGTGTGTGTGTGGGTTTATATACATCTACAAGAAATTTGTGTACATAAATATGTATATATATATTTCTATTTATGAATCTATGTATAAATATTAAACAATCTGTAGTAAGATTATGGATTAAGATTTGCTAAGTAAAGAAACCCCCAATCTGGTAATAGAGAAATTAAACAAATTCATACAAATTCCTTCAAAAGAATGGGGAGTTTCCACCAATTTCACAGTTTGCAAACAACCATTTGAAAATTCAATCCTTCAGCAATACTATTGTTTTTCAAACGCTTGGGAAATAAATTCATGGAAAGAGAATTAGAAACTTGGATATTTTGCTTCCATCTGCAGCTGCTCTCCAGCCAAATCCTCTCTTGATTTGTTTCCTTAGGAACTTAATTTCTGAAAGAGCTTCCTCTTCTCCTCTCCTTTTCCTGTTACTTTATTAACTCCTTGCTCATACTAATTTTAAACCTTCTAAAAATTTAGAAAGAAAAGCATTTACTTGGTAGCCATTAGAGCTAAATTTTGCAGAGCATATTTTCAAGACCTAATCTTAAAAAATAAGAGATTTTAAAAATAAAAAATAAAGATATAACTTATCCTTTCATTTCCCATGCTCAGATGAAAATATAAAATAATATTCAATTTAGTTACAAATAAATCCCCTTTTTGGAAATTATTTACCCCAAAACTAATTCTGATTTTTTTTCCAATGTAAATATTTACCCAATAATTAAATAAATAACTTCTAATTATTAGTTAATTTATTAAATAAAAAATTAACACAAGTTAAAAGAATAATAAAATATTTACTTAGATTTTTATCATGCATAGACATTTAAATCAAAATCTATAATTAATTATAATTAAAATTAATTCTTTTACTTTATTATGCTTATATTTCACTATTTATTTAATTTGACTAGATCTAATCATTATTTATTTTTCGGACAATCAAAACAATCAAGAAAAAATTATCATTCCTAAATGCAATCTACATGAATCTAAGTGTATGTGTGTGATTGAGAGAACATCTTGCTTTATCCTATCAAGAAGCTAACCTCCTCTCCTTAATCACACCCTTGGTCTTCGACCACCTACATCTCAAGTGCACTCAGGTACACAACAATAAACTGGATTAGTATCCCATGAAGATATAAATCAAAACAATATAATACATTAATTCAAATATTTCTATTCTATTTTGCTTCATTTTCAAAGTAAAACACATTCAATACTATTCAGCTTTTCATAATTTAAGAAAACACTCCCATATATCACCACACCAAAACACCGTAGTATTCATTATTACTCTAACACACACATCAGATCATATAACAAATCCACACAAAACCAAAAGCAACCTACATCAGAGTCTGAGATGTGACACATAGGGATTTGTAAGTTGGCTCTCATTTCTTGTTTTCTTTTTGCTTTTTCTTTTCTTCTCTACTTTAGATTAATTTCTCACAGAACAATGTGTAGAAATTCCTTTAAAGTGGGCATAATACATTACCATTAATTAATTTTCATTCTTGGTTCCAAGGGAAGCCTTTTCATTTACATAATGCATTTGTCACTTTGTGGATGGCATTGGGTGCACGATGTCCTTCATAAGTGTGATCTATCTCAACATATTAAATTCCTCTTGGTGGCCTAATGTGATGCACTGCATCCCCTAAGTTGTGAATACATTGTTCTTTGATTGGTCCTCTCTTGGAGACATTAGACACAATGTTCCCTAAGTGACTGACCTTGTATGAACTGATCAAGACTCCTTTGAATATTTTACATTTTTTCATTTTTTCATTTTTACATCTTTTTGCCACCTTGCATAATGCAACTTGCATGACTATGGTACCTTTTCTTTTCGTTTATAAGCATTTTTCTTTGTGGCACCTTGTTAAAGTTATCAACAAGTATAAATTTAATATGGTTGAGTAGGAAGCCAACCTGATGGCATGACTTTTCCCCACAGCCACATTTATTTTTTTGAGTGCATACCAATTAGTGTATGTATCCTACCATTTTGGGCTTTCTCACCCTAGGGACAACTATTTTTGGAGCCCCATAGTGAGTAAATTTGAGCCTTCTCACCCAGTGGACCATCATGTGTTCTATTGCCCCAGAGTGAGTACACATTCTCTTTTCCAAACAATTAGCCCAGATCTAATCCACAACTAGTTGGATTGACGATCGAAGCTTCATCAAATTCATCTCAATGCTTGTGTGTTCCTTTGTTCTTATGCTTAGTTTTCCATGGAATCCTCATCCTGGGGGCTTCATCATCCCTCTTGATCATTGTCATTCCATCTTGCTAATGTAAGTACATTTGAACCCTCCTCTTGATGTTCATGGCTACTTTATTGTGAGTTTGAAGCAAGTCCATCCTCTCACTAAAGTGGGGGCTAAATGCGCCATAGAAAAATAGGTCCTTGTCATTTATATGGCCTTTTAGATCTTCTTTCATAGTGTTGGAACTATGTTGCTCTGATTTTATTTTGTGACATGGGTTGAACATGCTTATTTAGGTACTAAAATTCAAAGAATGGCGTCTTGTGAAGGTATTGTGAAGTGTTGTAAGACATTTCTACACTCTCCTAGACTATTAATTACAATTCACCTAAAAATCACATTTTTATTCATCAACAAGTCCTATTTTAAAGTTTTGTAACAAGCTTTCATAGTTTTCTATGCGTGTCTTCATTATTTATCCCTTTTTCATGCTTTATTTGACCCCTTTATGCTCTCGTATGATTAATTAAGTGTTTTTAGGTCCGAGGTGAGACCCATTCGCCATGGGTGGTGAATGAGTCCCCCTTGGCTCCAAATTCAAAATATTTTAAATTTTCTTTTAGGATTTTATTCAAAAACATTTGATATCGGCCTATGTTGAGGTATGAACAGGTAACTAAGGCACAATTGTGTATAAATAAGTTATTTTTACCTCATTTCAACCCCCATTAATCAAGTTAATTTATCCACCTATTCACTCAAGAATTCAAGCATTTTACAACATCTTTTCAAGCACTATTCAAGCACTTTGAAGCAGCCATTGACATTACTTCAGAATTGCATCATCAAGGGTTTGGTAAGTTAATAGCAATTGAATGTTGTTATTTTTCCATTCCTTTACATTTCATCATTTTATTAAAGGTTTGATTACCAAAAGCGGGGTTTGACCAAGGAAAACCCCTATTCACTAACCTTAAACCATTTTCCTCCTATTGCATGTTTGTTTGTAGACCGAGGTATGTAGATTTGACAAGATTTTTGGTGTTGAAGTCTAGTTTACAATTCAACTAGCTTCTTCAAGTCAACTTAAGTCTATCTCAAGCTTGGAGAAGGTTTTATGTCTGTTTCTGAGAGAATTGACTTTGACAACCCGACAAGTAGTGATTTCCAGATCTGGTGTTGCAAAGTTGTCTCCTGATTTTTCAAAAATTTGGGAGAGGACTGATTCACCACCTATCCTAAATGAGTCCCACCTTAGGACTAAAAATATGAATTTTGTCAGATTCTGGATCCCGACAGACAAAAACTTGCTTCCAATAGTTTTTCACTAGGAGGACTAATTCGCCACCATGGGAAAATGAGTTCCATTGTGAAAAATCAATGATTTCAATTAGGATCCACAACATTCTAGATTCATCATATTTTTCCCAAGTGCACTCTGATTTAACTCATCCTTTTTGTTCTGCATATTTTCTTCATTTAGTTCATTATTGCATTACACAATGTGTTTTCAAACATACCTTAAATTTCACCTTTGCATTCATTTTCATTCATTCAGATTAGTCAATTTCCTTTATTTAACTTCATTTTGGTTAGAAAACTTCACACATTACATTATTTGAATGAATCATTAGCATTTTTGCTCCTATCTCTCTCTTTTTATGTGGAAAACCCTAGAAGAGCAAGAGTTGTCTATAGGAGCCAAACAATCAACAGTTCACCAATATACTATCAAAATTAGAATATTCATAACAAAAATGAAAATTTCTAAATGAAATCACAAAGAAACTCTAAAATATGAGCAAAAAGTGACTACAACGACACATAAAAGTATTCAAGATATTGAAAACTCTATCCAAGAAACGTCACAAATAAGGTCAAGGCCCAATTTTTTATGCCACCTTTCCAGAAATTGAGAAATTGGAAACCCATTATCCTATTACTTCAATGTAGTAGGATAACGAGTTTCCTATTTCTCAAAGATTTCTACCTAGGAAAATGATATCCTCCCCAGGCACCCTTTTTTCTTGCTGCCCTGTCGAGGCACATTTTCCTATCCCAAATGGACACTAACTTGCTCATGCCCACTACTTCCTTCTGCATCCTTTCCCTCTAATGCCAAGAATGTAAATGTCACATAAAATTCAAATACATGCAACCAAGTCATTCAAAATATCAAAATACATGAACTAAAAAATAGATTTCAAAATTACCCTTTCTCCCACTTTCTTACACTTTCCCTTTTAAAGTACGCATCTATGATTGCCTGTAATATGTAAAAAAGTTGTAAGTGTTATAGAATAGTTAAAGTTCCAAAATTTGTTGCACTATCTGCTATAAGAAAGAATATATTTTTTCAATCATAAGAATTTTTTTTTAAGGTGGACTTCCTTACATTCTTGGTGCATAGGAAATAAAAAAATTTTACAAGCAAATAACTAACAACGGATAGTGTGTTTTCCAACACTATAAATAATGTGAGAATTTTTTTGTTGCAATCAAATGAAGATAGTGAAATGATATTTTTACTATTACAAATAGAATTTAATATGATTATTCATTTGAAAGTATCCATGATGAGAAAAATAGTTGACTTCAAATGATTTAAATGTCAACCTTTTTCTTGCATTTATAAGCAAGCTACCATAAACAGTAAGACTTCAAGTGGCATTGCCTACTAATATATTTCATATTAACATAAATAGAATACACATTATAAAAACACAACCAAACAATTATTGTTACAATCTACATAATAGAAAGTGCTCATTAAACAAGAATTGAGAAGTGAGTCACAACCCTGTGTGTTTTCCATCATGCAACTATTATGTGTATTTTATGTTCCATATGTATGATGAAATTGAAATGGAATGTTTTTTGAAAGTAAGGGTTGTTATAAAACATGAAGGTGAAATTCAAAACATTGTTTTGTTATAGTCTACATAATAGAAAGTGCTCATTGAACAAGAATTGAGAAGTGAGTCACAACCCTATGTGTTTTCCATCCTACAACTATTATGTGAATTTTTGTTCCAAATGTATTACAATATTGAAATGGAATGTTTGTTGAAAGTAAGGGTTGTTGAATATATTCATACTATCAATATAATTTTTGGTGGGAGATACATTAAAGTATCCAAAATAAACTAAGATGTCACCAACCAATTGGGTTCTCACTGTGTAAGTAACCAAACCATTTTTATTACATTCATACTATCTATGTGTAATTTTAGGTTCAAAAACATTGGGTGTTACGAAACTTGCAACCCAAATACTATTTTCAAACCCTTTACAAGTAACAGCCCAATTGGTTACTCACCCTTCAGGTGAATTTGGGTAGTCTTATATATCCCCAACCTACAACTCCCTATAGAATGAGAAAACCCAGAACAAAGTTTTTTTTCAAGGAATAGTACTTGTTACAATTTAAAACACATGTATTAATCACAACAACACCCTTCCCTCTTGTAGTGAGTGGATAGCTTCTCGCATAAGGAAAAAAAATTGTCGACATAATTTGTTGCAATGGGACACCTCCTCACTTTCCTCGCTGTGATGTTTCCTCCCATCTTCTAGTTTCATCACTTTTAACATCTGACTTGGTAGGCCCTACACTATGTTGTCTCCTCGGGTTATGTATGTTTCTATATATGTTTTTGAAAGAGAAAAAAAAAAGGTTTTACAAGGACTCGAAAAAAAGAAGTTTACAAACAAAAGAAAAGATCATCAAAGATCCCATAAACAAAGAGGTTGTAGAGAGGACAACAAAATGACAGAGCCACAGCCACCAAAAAAGCTAGTAATGGCCATAGAAAAGACCCAAAAAGACCAGAAAAAACACTAGCAGTGACTAAATGTGGGACTTTAAATTTTTCGTTGTCTCAGCTTCCATGTTGTTCATTTCTTGAACCCTCCTCTTTAATATCTAGACCATCTGGGTAGTAGGGGGTGTTTTCCTCTTAAGGTTGGCACAGGTCCTCTTCGATATTCCTTTGTCCTCATTCTTTTTTTTACCCTTGTCCTCTTCCACATCAACAACCAATGATCCCTATTGTGACTTTTCCAACTTTTCAAACATAGCGTTGATGATAATGGCATTGTGCCTTGCCATTCTATGGTTTTGTTCCACCACTATTTTCATGTTATTTTTTATTTTTACAATTTCAGCTTCCAGAGTCTTATACTTGTCCTCAATGTCATCATATCCAATTCTAGTATTGTTCTTTTTTTGTTTTCCTTATTCATTGTTCAGAGTAGACAACTTCAATTCCAGTTCCTCGAACTTACTAAATTAAGAACCTTATTCATGAGATTAAGATCATTAATTTCTTGATAGGCCCATTTCATAACCCTGAAAATATCACCAATGCCACTTATAGCATAGGCAAGGATATCTCTAGACATATCCTTAAGTCTAAAATGAGGTTAAAATCATCTGAGTTAGGGGAGCTAGGAAATCTAGTACCATCATCTCTAAAAGAAGCAGGAGGGGTAGAGAAAGAGTTTATGCTAGCTTTAGGGTTCTCAGTTTTGTCCTCTAGAGCATCCGCAAAGTAGGAAACCAACTTATTGGTAGGGGAACCCTTGAGAGTGGGATTCTTTAAAGAAACCAGGCCACCAGGGTAAATCTCAGGGTTAGATTTCATGATCTAGGGTTTAAAAAGTTGGGTTTTCTTACCAAATAGGATAGGGGATGAATTTGCTTCAAGAATTTTATGTAGGTTAGGCTTAGAATGATTCTCCAAACCACCATTGTTCGTATCATAGTCCTCAGACGAAGTGGAGGCAACCGGTTTGGATAAAGCTGATAATCTTTGACAATGTTCATAGATTAACCTAATAAGACTAGGATGAAGAATAGGGTATCTCCTTGGATTTTTCTTGTGGTCTTCAAAGCTATTGCTCAATGAAAAGAACAAATAATCAGGCAGAGAAATCCATACCTTATGGCAGAAGTGGTTAAAGATAGCAAAATGATGCCCATAAACTCTGGTGAATCTCCCGTCCAAGGTAATATACTCCATTATGACATGAAGAACCTTTCTCCAAAGCACCTTGATGGTGTTGATTTCAAAATAGTTGTTGGATACTTTGACCATTTTCATTTTCTCTTTTTCTTTCTTAGGGAATTTGATTACCGCCTCGTTTGAAAACCTTTTGTCACAAAAAAACTTCATGCCCTTAGTGGACATTCCAGTCACCTTTCCTATGATTTTCTCATCCAATTTCACCTTTCTCCCAAAGAGGATTATTTCTCCATTATTCCAGTTCTTCTCAAAGTAGTCAATAGCCATAGGATCAAGCCCATGAATTTTTTCCAAGAATGGAACCAAACCACCTCTCACAACTTGTTTCCAAACCTTAGCATTCCTCGTGTGCATTTCATAGATTTTTGGCTCAATTCTTTTCCTACCCCCCCCATATTCAGATGCACCTCACTACAATCTCTACTAGTAGCAAAAACCTGTTGCAAGTTTATGCAGCCATTCCAATGAACCCAGAAAGTTGCTACTTTTCCTTACTAGCTAAGTTATTTGACACGGCCCCATCAAATCTCTTGATTTTGATGTACTTAGCCCTTTTCCCTATCATCATTAAAAATATTTTCCACTTTCCCATGCATAACGTCATTAAACATAGGTTTGTTTTGTTGGGATATTAGTTGTGTCCATATAGGGTCTTACAACATTGTCTGGTTTGAAGGTTTCATAAATCATGCACTCACATCCCAGTGTGTTTCCCAACCTGCAATCATACAAAGTGTTAATGGTTGTTGGAAAACACTATGTGTTTAAAAATTGTGTGTTTCATTGCATTCTTATGGTCTAAAAAAAAAGTATTTTTAAGACAAATATTCATACTATTGTGTAAAATTCCAAGAACTACAAAATACTGGTTTTTAAAAATCTACAACCCACATAATGCTTTAAAACCATTTACAAGTGACAACCCAATTGGTTACAAACCCCTCACCTCAATTACATTGGTTTTTCATCTCCCCTATCTACTCTCGAACCTTTCACTTTCAAAATAAAAAATGAGAAAAGCCACAACACACAGTGTTTTCCATTAACAATACTTCTTACATATTAAAATGTATGTCTTAATGTGAGAAGCTAACTTCTAGACAAAATGCACCTATGTATGTAACATGATATCGTACTCTCCATCCCCCATCCCACGCATTGGACAAAAGGATTTGACAGAAAGGCTTGATGGATGGTTAGCTGCATGCTATCACATGTCTGTCACTGGAAAAGGATGCTCGGCTTGGTGGGAAAGTCAAAAATCTAGATGAAACACACCTAAACATTTCCATTTTCCATTATTTTTATTTTGCAGTTTGTTGGGTGGGGAGAGACACGTGGATGACAAAATGGAGTTGCAGGCGGTCGAACCAGAGTAAAAACTTTTCATTTTTTATGTACATAGGGGCATTTTTTCTATATTTTTTCCACATTCAGTGAGCTAAAAGTTTCCATTTATGAAATTTCATTTTATAGTTTGTTGGGGAGTGTACCCAATGGAATGGAGGCCAAATGAGAGAAATAAATTTGAAAGGCATGCTGACTAGCCAACACGTATAGTTATCTTCCATTATATATGCCATTTTTCCATTCTGTAGGAACTGTGAAGCATGACTATTAAATGGGTTTCTTTAAAGCATTGAACAATGGTTAAATGGGTTTTCTGAAAAGCATTGAATGGATATTGGTTAAAGAAAAAGGGTTTTTAGTGAAATAAAAATAAAATTATTTGTTTGTGTGTAGGGTTTTCCTTTCAAATGCATAGTTTTTTATGTTTTTTTGTTTTGAGGGTTTCAAATTTAACTATAAAGAATTGAATTGCTATTGGTTGGGAAGATGGGTTTTCATTGAGGTTGAACGAGAGCCAAGGGTCTACACTACCTAAATGCATTTGACAGGCGTGGTGGCTAGCTAGCTGATATATAAATCTATCATTTCTATATTTTCCATGTTCATTAAGAAAATGGGTTTTCATTGACAAGAAAATAAAGGGTTTTTATTTGAAATGCAAAGCTCTTTATGCATTTTTTTGTAAAGGGATAATTAAAAGGATGCAATATCATCGTTCACTACTATTTTTAGAATTTCCCATGTAACACTCACACTTGAAGGAGGAAACATCCTTCATGTAAAATTTTGGGATATAATAGGCACACAATAATGTAACCATTTTTTTTTTAAATCAACTAGAAATTCTTTGCATTCGCCAGAGTAAGCATATTATCTATAAAAATATCATAGCTTCTTAATGCTAAATAAATTTTGGAAGTTTAACTAACAAGTACACTTGCAATTCAAGCTATGCGAACTAGAATCACCTATATTTAGTGCAGAAGCTTCATGTCTCCTAAAGCATCCTTCTCAATCCACCTATCCTTGTTTTCTTTAATTTTGTTTCATCAAATATATCAACCATGTAGAAGGAAGACAAGTGTTAGTGATAGATTAAATTTGCAAATTAAAGACATTTGGTGCTATAAAGAATTATTTTTATTCTAAATTTCACCAATATACAATTATATGTTGTGGTGAGTGCAAAATACCAACTTGTATCTACTAGACAATAAACAAATATATTAAACTATACAATGGGAATTTTATTTCTAATTTAACCTATCGCTAACACTAGTAATATATATCAACAATTATATCTACCATTTTGCCATTCTGTAGGAATTGTGAAGAATTGAATGTTAATTTAGATATATAAAAAACTCATCTCTCCTAACATATGAAATAGGCCATAACTTGCAATAATCAATAAGGGAATGTAAGACAGACAAGAAGAATACCACGTACCACTATTAGACTTTTGTTTATATCTCATGTCTCTTAATGAACATCTAAATGGCATATTGGTATCATAACCATTGCTTAATGATATTGTAAACTAAGCCATTACTTGTACAAACAACTGAAAAAATATTGATCATTGCAAGAATAAAGGTTAACAAGTCAACAAAATCCTTGGTGATCACCTTGATTGACCAAAAAATAGCAACTAATTTGCTAACATAACACACTTATGTACATACAAAAACTCATAAAAAGGTACACAAAAACATAGATAGAAACATACATAACATGAAAAGAAGGAAAAATAGGATGTTAGAGCAAAAAAGAGAATTAGTTGGATGGAGACATGAGAGTCCTATGTGAAAATGTAGAAATTTTTTGTAAACAACTTATTAAAAATAAAACATCTACGTTCTCTAATCATAAAGACACTCTTAAACCTGAGAATAGTATTTGGGTTCCAAGTTTCATAACACATACTATTTTCCAACATGCAATTATATATAGACAACATGCTTCTAATGAAAACCTTAAAGTTTGTAGACAGTAAGAATGTACTAAAATCCATTCACCTTCACAATTTATAGCAACTATTACTTACATAAAAAAATTGCAATTCAATTTCCTCATATGATTTAAAAGTAAATGCAGAATATAATTTGTAGGTTGGAAAACACTGTGTGGTTTTCCATTTATTTCATTGTCTACATTCAAAGTTATGTGGTTGAGAGAATGGATAGGAATGTCTTGAAAATATTTTGTTAATTAGGTAGTAGGAATGTAATGAAAGGCATTGTTTTATAAACACCCATTGTTTTCCAAAAATCATTAAAACTATGAATGATTGTAGGTTGGAAAACACTGTAGGAGGTGAATGCATGATTTGTGAAGCTTGCAACCCATACAATGTTGTAAGACCCTCTATGGACGTAACTAATCTCTTGAAAAAAAGCACCTATGTACATACAAAAATGCATAAAGACATACTTAACAACATACATAGAAACATACATAACATGATGAGATGGCATAGTGCAAGGCTCGCCAAGATAGATGAAAAAAGGATGGAACTAGTAGATGTGAGGAAATGTCATGGCGAGGAAAGTGAGGAGGTGTCCCATGACATAAAATTACATCAGTTTTTTCTTTCCTTGTGCGATAAGCTATCCGTTCACTATAGGAGAAAAGGGAGCTGATATGATTAAGACATGTGTTTTACATTGTAACAACTATTGTTCTTGGAAAACACTCTATGTTCTGGGTTTTCTCATTTTGAAGGTTGCAAGCAAAACATTGGAGTGCAAAGGGGAATTACAAATAGGGGATACAACAAATCGAGTTAAGGTGAGGGGTTTCTAACTAGCTATATATATAGGTGTGTCAGCTCAATTTTCTTGACTTACCAATTGGAATGTTACATCTAGAGGGTTTTACAACACCGTGTGGGTTGCAAATTTCTTACAACTCAGTGTTTTCCAATATCATTATATTCTTACTATCTAATTTACAAAAGGCTCTCAAGGAAATCATAAAACATACCAAATTTAGGTGAGGGGTGAGCAACCAATTTGGTTGTTACTTGTAAAGGATTTTAAAACATTATGTGGGTTGCAGATTTTGAAAAACCAGTGTTTTGTAACCTAGAATTTTATAAAACAATATGAATGCAATCTAGACAATACAAACAATGTGAGTATGAGTTTTCATTTTCAGAGCTTTTTTTTGGCATGGGAATTAGAGGTGGATTGATGTGTACATTTTCAGTTTGGATAAAGAAGGGGGAAAACACTCTGTGTTTCATGTCTACACATTGAAAGTTGAAGGTTGGAGTGCACGTGTAGGAGTTCGAGGAGAAAGCTAGTGTTTTGAAACCTAAAATTTTACAAAACAGTATAAATGTAATTTAGACAGCACAAATGAAATGAAAGGCACCTTATAACAAGTCTTACATAGAGTAAAAATTGTGTTTCAATTTCTTAATATGATCCAAATATACATGCATAATATGATTGCGGGTTAGAAAACATAGTGGGAGGTGAGGTGACAACATGATTTACGAAACCTCCAACCCACAAAATGTTGTAAAACCCTCTACACATTGAAGCCAAATACCTTAGTGGCTATTTACAAAATGGTGCCTATCACCACACTCCTATGGTCTAAAAAACTCAAAGCTTTTCAATACATTCGTAATGTTTTGTAAAATTGTAGGTGCAAAACACCATGGTTTACAAAACCTGCAACCCACCTAATGTGTCAAAACCATTTAAACACCAGTATTTGAGGGACATTTAGGTGTGTTTTGTATATTGCTTTGCACTAACACCTACAACTCCATTCCATCGCCCAAATTCCCATCCCCAACAAACTACAAAATGAAATATGGAAAATGGGAAAAATGAATTGTTGAAAATGACAACATTTAGGGAATTTTTTCTATTCATTTTTTACCTTCCCACTAACTACACATCCTTTTCTAGTGATGGACACAAGATAGCATGTGACTAACTATCCATGAAGTCTTTAAATTGGTGCATTTTTTCCACTACATGGGATGAAAAATGGGGGCTATGATATAACATTACATACATACATTCATTTTTTCTACACTTTAGCTTCTACCCTAATGGAGAAAGCTAAAAGATAGACAAAACACACCTATGTATGTAACATTCTATCATAGCCTCCATCCCCCATTCCATAGGTTCATTTTTTCTACACTTTAGCTTCTCTCCTAATGATATACTATACCAGTATTAAAGGTCAATTCATATAATATACCAATATTTGAGGGAACAATTGAGAGGAGACAATGTGTTTTCCAACATTACAAATAATGCAAGCATTTTATTTGTTCCAATCAAATGAAGAAAGTGAAATGCCATTTTGACTATAGCAAAGAGTTGTTCAAAATTTTGAAAGTGGACTTCATTGCATTCTTGGTTGTAATGAAACAAAACTTTTCAAAACAAACTAACTAACATGGAATAGTGTGTTTTCCAACACTACAAATAATTTTGAGAATTTTATTTTTTCCAATCAAATAGAAAAAGGGAAATGCCATTCTACATTTATCCAAATATACATTAAATTTATCCATATGATCCAACTATACATGCACAGTATGATTGTAGGTTGGAAAACATAGTGGGAGGAGAGGTGACAACATGATTTACAAAACCTCCAACCCACAAAATATTGTAAAACCCTCTACACACTAAATCCAAATACCTTACTAGGTGTTTACAAAATGGTGCCTATCACCACAATCCTACGGTCTAAAAAACACAAAGCTTTTCAATACATTCATATTGTTTTGCAAAATTGTAGGATGTAAAACACTGTGTCTTATAAAATCTACAACCCACCTAATGTTTCAAAACCATTTAGACACTAGTATTTGAGGGACACTTAGGTGTGTTTTTTTTATTGCTTTATGTGAATGCTTACAACTCCGTTTCATTTCCTTTGCACCCATCCCCAACAAACTGCAAAATGAAATGTGAAAAATAGGAAAAATGAAATGTGGAAAATGACAATGTTTAGGGTGTTTTGAATATTACATTTTGACTTTCACACTAGCTGCACATCCTTTTCTAGCTAGCGACAGACACATGACAACACGCGACTAACTATCCCTCAAGTCTTTTCATCAATGCATTTTGTCCACTGCATGGGATGGGGAATGTGGGTTATGATATAACGTTACATACATAGGTTCATCTTTCTACACTTTAGCTTCTCCCTAACAGTATACTATACTAGTATCACATGCCGATACATATAATATACCATTATTTGAGGGAAGAACTGAGAGGAGACAATTTGTTTTCCAACAGCGCAAATAATGCAACCATTTTATTTAAACACAACAATGGAAGGTGTGATTTTGAAGACATTCATACTATTTTGTAACACTCCATGTTGCAAAATTGTACATGTATAGAAGTAAGCATCCAACTGTGAGAGAACCCCTTACATTTAAACAAGAAGATTCAAATAACTAAAAACCCATATTGTGTTTTCCAAAATACAACTATTTTGTGCACTTTTTTTTTTTGAATAATCCAAAATTTAAACACAATAATGGAAGGTGTGATTTTGACTATAGCAAAGAGTTGTTCAAAATGAGAATGGGAAAATAAAATATTTTTTTTACATGTACGGTTTTGGGCTTTTTGTCCATTCCAAAATTTGATTTTGAAAACCTATCGGTTCATAAACCACATTGTGTTTCAAATGAAATCTTGTTTTCACAAGGAAAAACATTTATTTTCCTATCAATGAAAACCCATCTTCACAACAAACAACCAAAAGGAAAAACTTAAATGCCAACACAAAAACCCACAAAAACACACAAAACGCCTCTTCATTCCAAATGAAAACCCCTTTATTTTCCCATCAATGAAAACCCATCTTCCCAACCAATAGCCATTCAATTCTTCACAGTCAAATTCCAAAACCCTTGAAAACAAATCATAAAAAAATATGCATTTGAAATGAAAACCCTACACGCAAACAAAAAAAATTATTTTCGTTTCACAAAAAATCCATTTAATAGTCATTCTTCATAGTTCAATGCTTCACAAAAATCCATTTAAAAGTCTTGCTTCATAGTTCCTACATAATGGAAAAATGAAATATACAATGGTGGATATATATACCTATTGGTGTCACGCCTCTCGAATGTGTTGCTCTCATTCATCCTCCATTTTGTTGCTCGCACTCCCGAGAAAATTGCAAAAAAAAAATGGCAAATGGTGATGTTTAGCTCTTCAGATGTAGAAGAAATTAGACAAAACACATCTATGTACATGAAAAAGAAAACCTTTTACTAGTTTGGCCACCTACAACTCCATTTTTTCACACGTGCAACTCCATTTCCTCACCCACACGTCCTTCCCCAACAAATGGAAAAAATGAAAATGTGGAAATGGGGTGACATTTAGGTGTGTTTTATCTACCTTTTTTACTTTCCCACTGGGCCACACATCTTTTCCTGACGAGGACACCTGATGACACGTGGCTAACTATCCATCAAGTCTTTTCATTGGTGCCTTTTTTCCACCACATGGGATGGGGTATGAGGGGTATGATATTATGTTACATATATAGATGTTTTTTGTCTATGAGTTAGCTTTCTCCTTTTTTTATTTGTTGGTTTAAATATTAAAAAAAAATGCAAATTTAATGTGGTTTACACCCCACCCCCAAGCACACCACTTGTAGGGAAGGCCATGACCTCAAAGGGAACCGTGACCTTCATTGTAATGCCCTACCATGTGAACCCCAAAGGAAACACTACAACTAACAATTATAGCACAATTTTTTTTTAAAAACAAACTAACATACAATGTAAGTTAACATACAACACTAGTAATTAAACCATACATGAACATCATCTAACTAAGTCCTTTGGGGTAAACATGACTACATTAATTGCAAATAATCTAACATAAACCGCTTATGGGTAATCCCACAATATTGGTTTACAATTTTTGGCCAAACTGGACATTGAACTTATTTTTTCTAACTAAATCTTCACTTTTAGGCATCTATAGCGGCTAAACCATGAGGAATTTGATGATGAAAACTAGTGATTTGTGACATTTTTTCTATAGATTCTATGTAATGCCCGTCTTGCAAACCCCAGAGAACACACATAGCAACCAATTTTTATTTTTTTAAATAATACAATTAAACATGCAATAAACATTAAACCCCAATCACATTGCACATTACACTATACTATCACACTTAGTTCTCTGGGGCACGCGAGGTTACGTCGCAAACATCTAAACGAAAATAAAAGATAATGATAAACAACATAACCATTGATATTATAATAACCATGATTAAGAGTACATCCATGAACCAAGAGCGAGAATATTAATACATCACATAATACAATCATAATGAATCTCTTTAATAAAGTTACAAAGGATCCTAACTATTACATCATCGTTATCAAGTTACATTACAAGCTCTTGATATATGAATTACAACAAATTTCCCAAACATGTGGGATGATACAAATACAATGAACTCTGGATTACAAAGGAACACTGGTACAACTCCAACTGTAGAAATGCTGAGAAGAGGAATGCTGATGGGGAACCCAATGGGTGCGGAGCACGTTCCACCCAACCATGTGAATTATAAATAACTCACCCCCCGTGCTCAGAGGTGACAAGGAAGAGAACCTGACCATGAATGCCAAACCGACTCATGAACAACATAGTACAAATACAAACACAAATTTTACAATGACATAATCAACAACTTTCACGAATCAACATAATAAGATAAAGCTATGAAACTCATCACAAATTAAAAAAAACATAAATAATCATACAAGACACCAAAGAACATTCATAAATCAACTTCAAAAGAATCTGAAACAACATATAGATTGCAATTACCAAAAGAACTGATACGGCATCCAAAATAAATTTCCAGATAAATCTGAAACAATAAATAGAACATGATTCCAATTAAATCTGAAACAATAATTAGAATACAATTCCAAATAAATCTGAAACAATAAATAGAACATGATTCCAATTAAATATGAAACAATAATCAGAATACAATTCCAAATAAATCTAAAACAATAAATAGAACACAAATCCAGAGGCAACAAGAAACAAGGCACAAGGGTGTCTAGTGGAGAGTGTCATCACATAGCTCTCATGGGATCTCCTGGCCCTTCCTCCAACTGAGGCGCTGACACCCATCTATGGATCTCCTGGCCCTTCCTCCTACTTGAGGCGCCGGCACCATATGGTAGCTCATGCAGAGCCAATAACCTCTCATGGGGACAAGGTTACGACTTTGCCAACCACAGCCTTCTCAGTCTATCATTAGTCTATGATATCCCTAATGCATAGATGAGGTATCCAATGTTTATTATCTTGTGTTTTTTACTACCCATCCCCCTAAGTTCTATTTTTAGGTTATCACTTGTTTAACTACTCTTACGTGGGTTCTCTTGTGCTCTTCCTCCTTCCAAGGCGTCGGCGCCCACGAAGAGCCACTCTCCCTAAGACCCCTAACATAAATCAAATCTAGGCAAGGGTTGTACTCAACAGATAACGCACATAACTCAAAACCAAGCCACGCGAGGCATAACTCATCTCGCGATAATTCATAACAAAATTCAACAACCCATACAACCCTTCCATCATAAAACCAATAAGTTTCAACTCCAAAAGTGTAATCCAGACGAAGAGAACATTAAAATTAAACAAGCCTCTAGAACAAGGGTTCACATATTACAACTGGGTTCCCATCTTGAAGACAAGCCAAAAATAACAACTAACAAAAGAACCAATTTCCTAGGTTTCAAGTTCAAAACATCATAGTCAATATTTCATTTATCATACAACATAACACTAGAAAATTTCTGAAATAATAAATATTTAAGGATAAAAATCATTTCAAAGAATAATTAACTCATCCTTATCTTTTATCTTTCCAGCATCAAGAAATCGTTTAAAACAATTAAGGAAAATGAAGAAATATATTTAATAATTCACAAACAAACTACTTTTATTTAACATCATAACATATACACAAATATTACTAAGAGAGCTCCCTCCAATCCGCCATATCCAACATGTAAATATTGACCCATAAACACATTATTATTGCACCAGAAATTTCAATCTAATCTAACCCTACTCTTAACATTATTAAGATGCGAGACACCTTTAGTTCATTTAATTAATCGAGATAATAAATCAAACTCATAGAATATTTTGAAATCTCATGTTCAATCAATTTTTATTTTATTTTATTTTTAATAATTTTATTTATTTATTTTTAAATAAAAATAAAATAAAAATCTTGACCCCTAATATATTTTAATTAATTTCATCACAATCTAAATATAATTTCATTACTTAATTAATTCCTACTATAGAAGTTTAAAAGTGATTAAATAAAAAAAAGTGAATTTTTTCTTAAGTAAAAGAGACTCCTTAAGTGCATCTATATCTATCCTATAAGGATCCTCTTAAGGGACAAATAATTAGTGAAAAATTTTAAGTTAAAAAGGAATCTACCCAATTTTCATTCTAAAAAAAAGAAACTTATATCCTTACGTAAACTTAATGGAATATTACTTTATTCCCTAGTTTCAAGGCTTTAATGGAAGCTGTGCCACTTAATAGCATAAAGAGTGTCGTACAAAATGTGGAAGATAATTTTATTAATTTATCTTCTTTGAAAGAATGCATTCAATTCAAAAGGGCACTCAAGGTAAAAACAATGCGTCTACTAAAGAGGACATTCGTGATTCTAATCTTTATTCAATCGGTTTCAGAGTTCCACAAAAGCATATAATCTAAAAGTTCAAAATATCATCATATATACACAGGATACGCCAAGGCTACATTATGATAACGGATTCTTAGCCTAAGCTAGTATTTTACCGTGCCAAGCAAGAGAAGGAAAAGCGTTGCAATACTTCAACAGGGAGCAAGCCAACGTAGGAACAAAGAAAGGCTTCGACGCCATAACCATTAACTTCATGCACAAATCTAAGTATATATCTATATGAAAACTAACAGAATGACCACAGCTATCATCGGTGAACTAAAAGGTTATACAGATGCCATAACCGATTTGAGTAAGAAAAGATAGTTAAGATATAAAATTAAGATGAAGAAATTGATGCAAGAGTAGATGATAGCATAACACTAGAAGAGCCGACACTGATGCAGACTAAACGATGCACCAAACTGATGGAAAACTTAAGTGACAAGAAGTGAAATGAACACTTTTTATTAGCAATCACACACTTAGATGAATCGGACTACAGAAGGTTATGGAAAATGCATCCAAATAGCAACTTGAGAGTTGGCAATTCATGCAGATAACTGAACCTACCACTAGATGACCATTGAGGAGAGGGTAACTACCAAAAATACCATCAATGCTGGAGGTACGCAGATCTTATATGGCTTAAGGGCAGAATATTGGTGACACTAAAAAAAAACACTTTGAAAATAACATAGGATTACAATAAAATTATGCGCGCCGGCCAACATGCATGCAAAATACGTAAGTATAACAAGGTAAGGTTATAATTCAACTAATTTCAGATCCCCTCCCAAGAACATGCTTAAATATTTACAACCATCCCTCTCAGAAGAGTTTCAACCCTGAATGCTTACTAAGATGAAATCGTTCCAAACCGTTAAAATGTAAGCATTGACTAAAGGATACGCTCCTTAATAGTTAACTATAACAACATGCAAACCAGTAATAATAAAAGTGAATCAATACATAATCTCAATAAGCTAGCCTTAACTATCCAAACAGGGTATTTAATAGCTAGATTACTGGAGATCGTGAGATCGGTTGATTGGGATGATAGAGAACCTCGAAAACTAAGGATACCCTACCAAATTTATATTCTACATATAAATCACAAACACGCAACATCAAGCAACAAGTACTCGTTTTCTACCAATAAGAGCAATAGAATCCATTTGCCTGAAAGAGAAGTAGAACAAGGAACAAAGTCACACTAACCTAGAACCTAAAGCTTTACAAAATTGGAGATTTGATGCCAAGATCAACCGTTTGTGGGCAACAATCCATTTCTTCCAAACGATCTGTATTTTTTCCTTTCGTACGATTCCTAAAATGCAACCCCCTTCTCCTGAACAAGTTCCTTCGCAACTATCACCCACTTTTCCCCACCTCACACTTGCTCAATACTTCTAAGGATTTATTATTCTCATAAATTCCCCAAACACATCCTCCCATCCTCCTTTCTCCGAGCTCTCGTCAATATATATAACATTCTCATCATTTTTTTTTTTTCATTTTTTTTTTATTATTCTTTTTCGTTTTTATTTTATTTTATTTTTATTTTATTTTTTTCTATTTTTAAACAAAAACTTAGCACTATATATCCAAAACACAAAAAGTTAAAAAAAATCAATAAAATTAGCAAGTTGCTTGCTCAAAACTAGTTTTGAGTTGCGCATGTGCTCGCTTTTGCCTTTTACCATAATTTTCTATTTTTGCTTGTTTTTCCCACTTAAGTTTTAAATCTTATCTTCAAGATTTATTTGAAATCAAATTATTTTCTCTTTTAATTGCTTTACTTTCCTTTTAGAGAAAATATTATCCCTTTATTTAATTTAATTGATTTGCAAATTACTCCACCCATAAAATATTAATTTCACCTTAATATCAATAATACGAAAAAAATACAATATCATTCTAAAATTAATTTATTTAATTCATTATTTTGATTTTCTATATTCTTGTAGCAAAATTTTAATTAACGAATTAAAAAAAACCGTTATGTTATCAAGAAATTCAATCACACTGACAATGACAAAGCACACAAATAAATGCCTATGTCAATATCTAGAAAAGCCACAATGGAGGGGCACTACATTCTAAATATAGTTTTTTCAATTATTTTGGAATCAGATTGCACTTCTTTTTTCATCTCCTTCAAAAACTAGTTTTTTTTCAGTAAACACCATTTTTAAGGAGTGACGCTCACCGTATAAGGAATAAAATTTTATCCATGAAGGATAAAATTCTTTTCTTTTTGAATTTAGATTTGCATCTATGATATCTAGTGCTTCCAGTTGGTTTCATAGTTTTTTATTGAATATTTTTTCCTTAATCCAGTTTTGAAGTCAAACCAATTACAATTCAGAAATAGGTTGATTGTATAACACAACATTTTTTGTATGTATCAAAATTCACTTTTTCTTTTTTTTTTGGATCAATTACTTCAATATCTAGTGCATTCATATTTTTCAAATTTTTTTATAATCTTTTATTTTTCCACGTGTAGAATAGAGAGCTTGATTTTCGGTGAAAAAATGACATTCACAATAAATAAAAAATAAATATAATAATAAAATTAATTTATTGAAAATTATTCTTTTTGGAAATATTATAATAAGGACTACATACTTACAAAAAATAAATTTTAAATGAATTCATTTGATCCCCCAAAAGGTAAATCAAAAGTGGTTTTTTATCAGTATTTTAATAGGTGTAAAGGAGTCTTTGCTATAGGTATGGTTTAAAACTAGTAGGGTTCTATACAAGAGGATGGATCTAAGGTAGTTTGATCAAATCCTCTTCAATTGGAATGCTTTAAATGGAACTTTTTAAGGCTTAAATATTTATATTTTCTAAGCATATGTGATTTTAGCAAAAATTAGAATCTCCTAGAAATTGTAAACTAGCTTTGTGGGATCACTTTTACTCACACAAATGAAAGGCATCCATATGAGAACACATGATAATACCAAGAACATAAATACATTGCATTTATTACAACAATTTACATCTTTAAAAATAATGCATTGGTACAATAGTGCTTCCCAACTTGAACAAGAATGATACATCAATGACAGAGTATTACAACTGGAATGAATATAAGATGTAACATCAATTCCAACTCCAATTTGGTATAGCTCTATATTAAATGATCCTCGGCTAGGGACCCAATGGAGTGCATAGCACGTTTCACCTGACCATGTGGACCCTAAGGCCCACCCCCTATGCTAGGAGATGACAAGGACCCACAACATAAAATGGTCAAGTGAACAAGGTTTAACAAGACTCCACAACAAAAACAACAATAAACACAAGGAACATATCATCACATCATCAACATATAACCACAAAAAAATGATGGAAATCCAATAAGAACCAATTTCCAATATCATAGATCAACACTAAATTAAAATAAGATCCAAAAGCCCACAAAAGAGATTGCAATATCAACCAAAAATAAATATCAATGGGCACCTTTCATTAGCATCAATAAACTTGCCATGAGGCATATATATGCAACATTAAATAATTGAAAGGAGGCTTCAACAATAAACATAAAGAAACATCCAACTTAATATACATAAGGTACAACCGCTTCTAGAGGTTCAAGAACAACAAAGGGAAAACAACCAACAAGACAAGCAAGGTTGCTAAAGGGAAGAGTGTCATCACATAGTTTGTTATGGGTTACCCTGGCATAACCTTCCTAGGCTACCGAACCCATCTTGGGTTACCCTAGAAAAATCTATTGGTCGTCGGACCCCCATACAAACTATGTGAAACCATCAAACCTTTCATGAAGAAAAATCTATTGGTCGTCAGACCCCCATACAAACTATGTGAAACCATCATACCTTTCATGAAGACAAGGTAGATGGTCTTGCCATTCCAGGCCTTCTTGTCTCCTCTCAAGCTTGAATGAGCACTTGATCCATGAGAGAGGCATCCATTATCTTTTATTAATGAGAGATACTACCCAAACCCCCTAATTAATTATTAGTGTTTTCATTTTATTAAGAAACTTCTAGTGAGTTACCCTCACACCACTTCTAGGTCTCATCCCCCATTGAAAGCTAATCTCCTTATTAGAAACAAAACTCAAAAGTCACTAACTGGGTAAGCCAACATGCACAACATAAAAAGACACATGAATAATCACATTGAGGCATACACAACCCCACACAAAATTTTCATAATGAAACAACTTCCAAGTGCAAGGCTAAAACCCACATTATAAAAATTGAGTATAAGAGCAATAGTTCACAAAGAACCAACATGAAAGCCAATTATAAAGAAACAATTTTTCCAACCTCTTGAAAGACTAACAAAACATGAACACAAAGTTTCCCCATCAAAGTGGCAACAATATCATGATCAAAAAAAGGCTATTTACAAATAACACTCACCATCAACTTAAGGGAAACAAGAGTGGAAACATCCTTAAGAGGATCAACAACTTCATTCATAGAAAGAAAGATCTCGCATAGGACTTCCTTATAACAAAAATCCAAAATCAATGGGCATGTGTAGGATCATGGTATGCCAAAAAGTGGCAATGGAGAAAAAAATACGTTGTTCTACGACTCAAAAACACGAAAATGCCGAGTTGACTTTATGGGACTCGGGTGACTACTGAGGCAAAGCAAAAACCTAGATTTGAAAATCAGATATTCGATTCAAATCGGATATCCGATTCAAATCGGATATCCGATTTGGATCGGATATCCGATTCAAATCGGATATCCGATTTGGATCGGATATCCGATCTAAATCGGATATCCAATTTTGTAGACATATATATATATATTATTTTAGGTTGAATGAAACCAACCAAAACTCATTTTCATTCGGCTTAACCGCAGCGGGCACACAGTGGAAAGTGCAAATCAGATATCCGATTTCAAATCCATCTGCAACAGGTTAGATTCTTGATTTTTTATTTGCTCTAATCAAAATTTCAATTAGATTTGTTTAATTTTAGTTGATTTTTTTCAAAATAGGATTTTTTGATAGATTTTTTATGAAAAATTTGAGTTTAGCATGGATTTTGATGAAAATTGAATGTTTGCAATGGATTTTAATGAAAATTGAATGTTTGCAATGGATTTTCACTTAAAAATAGTGTTTTTTATGTATTTGGATTAAAAATTAGAGAATTTTATAGATTTTTGTTAAAAACTAGGGTTTTTGTTGGATTTTTTAAAAAAACTAGGGTATTTTTATACTATTTTCATTTATATTGTCTGATTTTAATTAGATTGATTTGTTTTTATATTTAATCAGGCATTATGGCTGCATGTATATAAAATTAAAATTTTGTGCATTTCTAAAAGTATTCCTATTGGCAGACCTAAACATCTTCAATTAGGATCCTCAGATACTATATCTCATTTTTAGATTTTAAATTTAACAAAAATCAACCTCATCAGTCTAGGGTGCCAATTCCCTATCCAATCAGTTTTGACAAAGATTTGGATCATAGTTCTATCTCTATGATTCTTATGTTGTTTTGGGTTTTGTGTGTGCAAATTATTTTAGTTTTTGTGACTATTTTGTGTTTTCCCTTCATTGTATGAGCATTAAATTGTTTTGAATCTTGTAGAAAATTTATGAGCTTCATGACCTTGTGTCACTTCACTAATACCCACGTGAGATGTAGTTGTAGACTTATGGCTTCCTATGTTGCAATCATAGCCAATGTTGAGCTTGATTCTTATAACTCTTTCACTCAACGTATTATGTCTACCCAATCCATCTTATATTCCCTCCCTAGTCCTACATTACCCATGTCTTTTTTGTAACCTAACATTTATGTGGACTTGGCATATGTTATTTCTAAGGTCCCCAATGATAATCTAGAATAATTGGATAAAGACCTACAATGAATTCAACAATTCTTAAGCATTGAACCTTTGGATGGAGAAGCAATCCCTCTTTTGGATAG
Organism: Sequoia sempervirens; assembly: GCA_007258455.2. NCBI lineage: Eukaryota > Viridiplantae > Streptophyta > Pinopsida > Cupressales > Cupressaceae > Sequoia > Sequoia sempervirens. Next base: position 7,588,459 of record VDFB02000009.1, on the reverse strand, counting down.
CATTGGGAAGTTGGTAAATGATTAGGAAGGGATAGAAGTGTTACGTAGCCTAGCTAATATAGTAGATTCTAATATTCCTTCGGTAGCTAGTTTCACGAAATTTTTGACTAATGCTCAAAATCCTTTTGGAAAATAAGTTTCCTCTCCCACAATAATGCCTTCTATTCCCAACTTTACACCTCCAGTCATAGCATCAATGATGGAATATAACAATGGTTTAAACTCAAGCTTAGGAATTTCTAGTGGAAATTATAATAGTTTTGTCCCTTCACCTATAACACCTCCATATTCATCACCCCTCCTAAACATGAAATATAATATCGCACCATTCTTCCATACTAGTTCACCATACTTGAAAAACTATCACAACATGTGGCCCAATGATTTTGTGATAAATCAACTTTTTTATTTAAAGCATGACATTATTACAACAAATTTCAAACTTAAACCAAAATCAAACCAATAGTAAACATCAAAAATACCTTACACATAGTTCATTAATGTTCACTATTTTAAATACACCTATACTACAAAACATTGAAATACCTCGCTTTGGAAAGTACAATGGTAAAAAATATCCTAATAACCATTTGTTAGTTTTACTACCTTGTGTAGAGACTTTATTTTTGAAGATTCACTCATAGTGAAACTCTTTTCTAGATCATTGAAAGATATGGCCTTGGATTGGTTTTGTTCATTGTCAAACAATCAATTACCTCCTTTACACAACTCATTAGTGATTTCCTCCAACACTTTCAAGTGAACATCAGTCCTCAAGTTACATTAACAAATTTAGTTCATTGTAATCAAGGACCTAAAGAGAAAATAAAAAACTTTATGAAATGATACTAATCCCTTTATTTGAAATTCTCCTATAGTCTTCAAGATGTTGACATTCAAAGGGTGTTTATAGGTAACTTTGGCTTAATATTCAGATAAGAAATTGCTATTGAAATATCCATCCTTAACCGCACGTTTTGTATAACCCTTCATGATTATGTGAATATACGATTAGTTGGTATGAAAGGTACCCCTTCATAGGCTCGTATTGGTCAATCATATAAGTCATGCCTCAAAACAACTATCAATCATTTAAAAAGAAAAAAAAAAATTCATTACTTGATAAACATTCATGTCAAACTGCTCATAATATTGAGATAGAAGTAACTACTGTAAACATAACTCTAGATATAAATTTAGGCCATGAGATAGGAAATTTTCATAGTTGTTTGATTCTCTCCATGTGATCATGTTGCAATTGTTAAACAAGAATATGATTCAACTTCCTCCAATTAGTCATATTCAAACAATTAAACCTTTACCACCAACTTTAATGCAAAAACATTTTTTCCATATCATGCGTGCACACCTGGTATGATATGGAAAGATAGCTTATATTTATAACCAGTCTGAGACCTTCTCATTCTAATCAAATCCGATTGGATGACCTATTAATGACAAAGGAAATAAATTGGTTTTTTCACCTAATCAATGCTTACAAATATTTACAAGCCCATTGCCAATTCATTCAACAAACTTTGTTCAATACAATGATAATGAAGAAGATGATAATTATTATTCCATATTTATAAACATTATTAATATTCAAAATCATAAAGGAAAAATAATATTTTTGTTTGACATTTCTTTATATATTGATTCTTCTATAACTACACTTGATGGTCTTCTTTATATCAAGTTTGCAGAAACCCGAAAAAGGGAATACTCATTGATCCCATGTACATAGTGAATATGATAAAAAAAGAGTTATTGTATGTACATGAACTTTATGCAGATGATTATGAACAATCAAAAGCATGATTAAAGCTCATGATGGTTATGGCTTCCCTATAATTGGTTT
>VDFB02000009.1:7227160-7586498 GCA_007258455.2 Sequoia sempervirens | reverse complement strand
TTTTAAATTTTCACCAAATAGATTTTGTTTTTAAAAAAATTAACCTAGTATTTTAAAAACTACATTCAATTTCCCACAGAATCTATTCTTACATGTTTTTGAAAAAATATAGATAATTTATTCAAATTTTTACTTCAAGTTGCCTAACTCTAATTGTTCTGAATTTTCATTGCCACTTAAGGGCTTGTTTGGTATACCATGATCCTGCACATACCCCAATCTCATTAATCAAATCTCCTCATTTAACCAATTTAACACCTCAAACAAGACGAGCAACAAATAAACTTTTCAATCATGAATACAACTTACACAATAACTAATTACAATACATCTACAACAAAAAAGTCCATGGAAGATATTATTATTCTCACAATTTCTAAACTAATAACTTAGCCACTAACTTCACATAATAATTTATAAATGAATTCAACCACTTAAATTATTGTATAAATAAATCGGCTTTCTTAGAAAATCTAAATTCATATACTTGATCAATTCCTTCAGTTTACTTTTTGGCAATACTTCATTGCTAGAACCATAATATAACTACCTTTCTTTTACTAATACTCACAATATCTATCAAATCCAAGATATATTATATTAAATTATATATATATGAGTTGCAAGAACTATAGAAGAATTAGTCGTCTACCACAAAAAAAAAGGAACTAAAAGAACACTATTTATGTCGATAATATGATGCTAAAGATAATAGAGGATAATTAACTCCATACTCTCCTTTTGTTTTAAACGTAAATGTAACATTATCTATATTTTCAATTTAACTTTTAACATAAGGGTTTATTCCCTATTATGATCAAAAATATGTAAAGTGAGGGTATGTGTTGGGTCATCATGGAAAAAATAGGGCCTTATGTGGTGATGAAAATTCAAAAAAATCAAAGTTAGGAAACTTGACATAAAAATTGGAATAAGTTATCTATATTATTTCAAATATATGTAAGAATAGAGCCTATAGAAAATTGAATTTAGTTTCTAAACTACTAGGTTTATTTAGAAAAGACATCTATTTGGTGAAAATTTGAAATTTCAATGCAGTAGCACTTAAATTTCAGGGAAAAATGAAGTAGGTGTTTGTTTGACCACTCTAACCACAATAAAGTGGTAATATTTTTTTATAATATTTTAGATATAAGTAGAGCAATCATGTTCAGATGTGATGCATATTTTTATGTATTTTTTTCAAAGAAAATAATTAATTATGATTTTTTAATTACAATTTTTTAAAAATATAAAAACTTGTATGTCTGACCATCTTAACTTGGTCAAAACTTCATGAAATTCTTTTTTTGTTTAATCCTATAGTATGCGAAGCATAGAATGTGACAAATTTCTTAGATTCAAAAAATGTAATACCATTTGAAAGCTATAGATGTTCTTCAATCAGCCTATCAATCAGGACTTTAGTCATAATTCAAATAGACAATGAATAATAATAATTTATTAAATTCAAAGTAAAGCATAATTTATATTGGTGGAAAGCTGAGAATCTCCTTTAAAAACCCTTTTCGTTTTATCAATTTTAGGTAAAAAAAAATTCGTTAGCCACATACCCTACAAATAGCCATCATATCGCCACTTTTTGGCCTATCATGATCCTACACATACCCATGATCATATATTGAAATGAAGGATTTTGGCACCAACTTTCTTTCTTGGCTCCTCCTAGGGTTTTTCACCTAGAAGGAGAGAGAATAGTGAGACCAAAATGCATAATGTTTCATTCAAGATTAATGTAAGGAAAGATGGGAAATGGATGTGAAGTGTGTGTAGATGTGTTACAAATGCAAATAAGTGAATTTAAACTAATCTAATGCAAAATTCTAGAAAACACAATGTTGATTGCAAGTATGAACTAGAAACCTAAATAAATGAAAACAAAATTTGATGAAACCGAACAGAGTGCACCTAGAGATAGAATGATGTTACTAGAAGATTCTACAATGTCTCAGGAATCACTATTGATGGCCACTAGGACTGATTCGGCATGCATGTTGAATTAGTCCTACTTCTGATGAAAAGTTCTGGAAACTTGTTTCCGATTGTCGGGAGATGAAATATGAGAAAATCAACTTTTCAAGCCTATAGGTGGGACTCGTTCATGATGGGTAGCGAATTAGTCCACCTATAGGAATCTACAAATTCAAGAGTATATTATGTGGTGATAGATCTGCACTTCTTCTTTCTACAGATATCCACTTCTAAAACTATTGGATCCAGGTCTGAAAATGACTTTCTATTGATATTTTGATTTGAATGATGAAGAGAGAGATTTAACAAGCTTGCAAATTTTTCATGCCCTTAAATATTGCATGAGAATGTGCAACACAACCAACATTTTTTTTTGATAACATGTAAAACACTTGTAATATTTTGTTTTTATATACATTAATTAAGTTATTTGACTCTCAAAGTACTTATGGTGCAACGATAACCCTTATTTTTCATGGTATTCATATTAGTAATATTGTTCACCTATAGGGTTTGGGCCTATGTTAATCATATGGTCACTAGGATTGACATTATTTGAGCATATAATTTAATTCCATTATTAAATCTAATATTACAACTAATACAAAATATAAACCTTATCAATGTTTTTTATAAAGGGTAAAATGGGTTTTACAGGGACCCGAAACCACCAAGTTTACAAAAAAAAGAGGACTAAAAATTCCAATAGAAAAAATAGGTTGCACAAAAGAAAAAAACCCGACAGAGCAGCAGCCACCCGCAAAAGACCAGGAGGGTCAGACAAAAAAACCAGCTGAAAAGCCAACAAAAAGACTAGCCGTAACTAACCCAGAGTCTTCAAAATAGACTCGGTTTCAGCCTCCAGGTTCTGCATGTCCTAAAAATCTAATTTCATATAGTTGATCAATTCCTTTAGTTTACTTATTGGAAATACTTCATTGTTAGAACCATAATATAACTACCTTTCTTTTACTAATACTCACAATATCTATCAAATCCAAGAATTATTTTATTAAATAATATATATATATATATATATATATTTATATTTATATATAAGAGTTGCAACAACTATAGAAGAATTAGTCATCTAACACACAAAAGAAATAGGAACTAAAAGAACACTATTTATTCTTGCAATATGATGCCAAAGATACCAGAGGATAATTATCTCCATACTTTCGTTTTGTTTTAAATGTAAATGTAACATTATCTATATTTTCAATTTAACTTTTAACATAAGGGTTTATTCCCTATTATGATCAAACATATGTAAAGTGAGGGTATGTGCTGGATCATCATGGAAACAATAGGCCCTTATGTGGCGATGAAAATTTAGAAAAATTAGAGTTAGCCAACTTGACATAAAAATTTAAATAAGTTATCTATATTATTTCAAATATATATAAGAATAGAACCTGTAGCAAATTGAATGTAGTTTCTAAACTACTAGGTTTTTTTTTTTTTAAATGTATTTGGTGAAAATTTGAAATTTCAATGCAGTAGCACTTAAATTTAAGGGAAAAAATAAGTAGGTGTCTATTTGACCACCCTAACCACAATAAAGTGATAATATCTTTTTATAATATTTAAGATATAAGTAGAGCGATCATGTTCGAATGTGATGCATATTTTTTTGTAATTTTTTTCCAAGTAAATAATTAATTATGATTTTTTTATTACAATTTTTTTAAAATATAAAAAATCGTATGTCTGACCACCTTAACTTGGTCAAAAATTCATGAATTTTTTTTTTTAATCCTATAGTATGCGAAGCATAGAATGTGATAGATGTTTTAGATTCAAAAAATGTGATACCATTTGAAAGCTATAAATTTTCTTCAATCAGCCTATCAATCAGGACTTTAGTCGTAATTCAAATAGAAAATGAATAATAATAATTTATTAAATTCAAAGTAAAGCATAATTGATATTGGTGGAAAGTTGAGAATCTCCTTTAAAAACCCTTTTCGTTTTATCAATTTTAGGTAAAAAAAATTCGTTAGCCACATACCCTACAAATAGCCATCTTATCACCACTTTTTGGCCTATCGTGATCCTACACATACTCGTGATCATCTATTGAAATGAAGGATTTTGGCACCAACTTTCTTTCTTGACTCCTCCTAGGGTTTTTCACCTAGAAGGAGAGAGAATAGTGAGACCAAAATGCATAATGTTGCATTGAAGATTAATGTGAGGAGAGATGGGAAATGGATGTGAAGTGTGTGTAGATGTGTTACAAATGAAAATAAGTGAATTTCAACTAATCTAATGCAAAATGCTGGAAAACACAGTGTTGATTGCAAGTATGAACAAGAAACCTAAATAAATGAAAACAAAATTTGATGAAACTGAATAGAGTGCAACTAGAGATAGACTGATGTTACTAGAATATTTTGGAATGTCTCAAGAATCACTATTGTTGGCCATTGGGACTGATTCGCCATGCATGGTGAATTAGTCCTGCTTCTGATGAAAAGTTCTAGAAACCTGTTTCTGACTGCCGGGAGATGAAATCTAAGAAAATAAACTTTTCAAGCCTATAGGTGGGACTCATTCACCATGGGTGGCGAATCAGTCCACCTACATGAATCTGCAAATTCAAGAGTATATTTCTATGGAGCTAGATCTGCACTTCTGCTTTCTACAAATATCCGCTTCTAAAACTATTGCATCCAGGTCTGAAAATGACTTTTTGTTGATATTTTGACTTGAATGATGAAGAGAGAGATTTAAAAAACTTGTGAATTTTTCATGCCCATAAATCTTGCATGAGAATGTGCAACACAGACAACATTTTTTTTATAACATGTAAAACACTTGTAATATTTTGTTTTTATATACATTAATTAAGTTATTTGACTCTCAAACTACTTATGGTGCAATGATAACCCATATTTTTTATGGTATTCATATAAGTAATATTGTTCACTTGTAGGGTCTGGGCCTATGTTAATCATATGGTCACTAGGATTGACATTATTTGAGCATATAATTTAATGCCATTATTAAATCTAATATTACAGCTAGCACAAAATATAAACCTTATCAATTTTGCCACTACCATTGTCTAATGATATAACATGGCATCTTAACCTCAACTTTCCTATCTTATCCCACTAGATTCAAGTATCTTTTATCACCTTGATAAGAGTTTCATCTGTTCTTCCATTCAAATACTTAAATGTGTGAGAAGGAAGTTTAATAGAAGTTTAGATCTCAAATTAATGTTTTATTTCATTTTAGTCTCTCACAGGAATATCTCATGGTCGGTGATAGACCTCAACCTCCTATTTCGTAAGATACACACATTCAATTTAAAAAAATGTCATTACTTAAACTTGCATTATACATTAACAATGATATTGTGCTCATTCAAACCCTAAATTAATGGTATTCCCAATCCTAAATTAGGTATTATTAGTATTATCATTAGTTGATTAATGCTTAATACTTAATGAACAAGATCATTATTTATTCTCCAACTCTTAGGTTTATTTATTTGTTATAAGGACATAATATCCTTTTATTATTTACACACCAATCCATCATTTATCCAAAAGCTTATAAATAAAGAAAATAAGAATAACAACATTGTTCTTTAATCAGGAAGCCGAGGAAGCCGAGGAGTTTTTGAACATCATGGAGTAGTGCTGTTGTGGTCTTCTCTGGCTTTTTGGCAGTCCTTTTTTGGACCCTGTTGTCTCTTTGTTGATGTCATTTCTTTTTGGGACAGCTGTCTGTTTTCTTGGACTTTTTTTGCTCTATCTTTGTATGTTTCAACTTTGTGGTTTCAGGTCCCTGTAAAACCTGTTTTTTCCTTTTCAAAAACATTGTTCTTTAATCACCATATAATCATTAATAGCACTATTATTTAACACTCAAAATACTCAAATTTCTAAAATCATTATCATTGAACCCACTAATATACTTAAATCTTAATTATTTATAAAATCCCCATATAATAATAATTTTTTAAATTACATTATTTAAACCAACACTATTAATTAATATTATTTAAAAATAATAAGGGTATGTGCAGGATCGTCATAGAAAAAAGATGTACTTAAGTGACAAAACATTCGGGAAAATCAGAGTTAAGCAACTTGATATAAAAATTTGAATAAGTTATCTATATTATTTCAAAAAAATCTAAGAATAGAATCTATATCAAATTGAATGTAGTTTCTAAACTACTAGGTTTGTTTAAAAAAAAAAATCTATTTGGTGAAATTTTGAAATTTCAATGCAGTGGTACTTAAATTTGAGGGAAAAAATAAGAAGTAGGTGTTTGTCTGACCACCCTAACCATAATAAAATGATAATATTTCTTTATAATATTTTAGATATAAGTAGAGGACTCGTGCCCCAATGTGATGCATATTTTTTTGTATTTTTTCCAAGTAAATAATTAATTATGAATTTTTATTACAATTTTTTTAAAATATAAAAACTTGTATGTCTCCACAAACTTTGTCAAAACTTCATGAAATTTATTTTTTTATTTTTTTAATCTTATAGTATGTGAAGCATAGAATATGACACATGTTTTGGATTCAAAAAAATATGATACCATTTGAAAGCTATAGATGTTTTTCAATTAGCCTATCAATCAGGACTTTAGTCGTAATTTGAATAGAAAATGAATAATAATTACTTATTAAATTCAAAGTAAAACATAATTTATATCAGTGGAAATCTGAGAATCTCCTTTAAAAACCCTTTTTGTTTCATCAATTTTGGGTAAAAAAATAGTCGTTAGCCACATACCCATCATATTGCCACTTTTTGGCCCATCATGATCCTGCACATACCCATAATTCTATTTAAAGCCTAGTGATTAAATTAAATTAAAATAAATTAAATATACATATATGTATTTTTCCTTTTTGAATTGATGGTAGTTTAATTTGGATTTTCCTAAATTTATATTTAACAAGATTGAATAAAAATCTATTAGTAAAAGTTTTCTTAATTTAAATTTTGCAAAAATAATAAAAACTTAGTTGTAAAAGTTTTCTTAAATGACTTCAAGTTATCAATTAAAAAAGAAAGCTTAGATTCATGAACCCCACCAATGATTTAATTGACTAATTAGTGATACTAACTACAAAATCCCTAAATTAAAATTAATTGTTTGTGCACCAAATCTTAGCCATTGGATTAAATAATCTCAGCCCTTAGATCTTAGGGAAACTCCATATTACCCTAAATCATAAAGATAAGAATTTAACCTATTTACCTCTCAATTTTTTTTCATTTGCTTCATTTTGCTTGTAGGTTTTGAAGGATGAAAATGAGAAGACTCTAATGGATTTGAGAATATTTTCCTACCATTTTGTGTTACAGGGTTTGCAAAAAGAGGATTTATTAGTTATGAGATTGAATTAGTCTTTCATCTCCCTCAAGTCTTTTTATCAATTTCTTTATTGTTCCATATTATTGTTCCATTTCCGAGTTTTCTTCTTTTCCCCTATTTTAAATTTGTAACCCAATACTGTATTTTATGAATTTAGCACATGATTGTATATGTGTTACATTCACAACCCATTTGATTCACGTTTGTAAAATTTAGACTAGGGTTTTTAGGGCTATGCATATATGTTTTATTGTTGTATATCTATATTTTGTAAAATATTAAAAAAAAAATGATGGGTTTTATTTTTTTTTTGCTTGGTCTTATTTGAAAAGCCTTTCGGCTTAAGGTGGCCATGGCCACACAGGGGTCCATGAACCTCCCTATGGGCTTCAGTCCACAAAGGCCATGACCCTTGTGGAGCTGAGCTCCCTTCAGTGGGGCAGTGGCGGAAGGGTTAAACCATGTTCCCCCCACTCCATTTGTGATTATTTTATTAAAAAAAATATATTTTTAGTAAAAACAATTTAAATAATTTTTTTTCTATATTTTGTTCTATAAAATTAATTTAAATATATAGATATATATTATTTTTATTTTTATTTTTATATATTTTATTTTTTCAATTTTATTTTAAAATTAATCATTAAAATACTCTTATTTTTGGACAAGATAGCAATAAAATCCTCTTCATATACACGCTTCCTTAAAAGAAACTATTTCAGATTTATAGTATGATACATGATTATTTCTTTATGGTATAAATTTAAATATATTCAAATATACTTATTTCTTTCCTTCAATAGCACATCTATTTAATAATAATCTATGGTATTTACTTCTTCCACTTCAACCATAGCAGTTTTTAGGAATTTGTTTACTATGCTCATCAAAGAGACAAAAGACTCAATACAATAGTTTAGAAGTACAAATACATTTACCTTTTTTTCTTTTTTTTTTTGGGGCGTTAGAAAGAATACAATCTCCATTTTTAAAAAAAAAAAGTAACTATATCAATCTCTACATACCACAAAATAACAAGAGGATGAAATAGGAAGTTTATTTTATCCTCTCTAACATTACTTATACATTCTTTCTCCTTTTAACAACATAGTTACAATTATGTGTTTTAGGCTTTGTCATAAGAGTAAAAAACAATACAAAATAAAACATATATGTAGATACATTTCATTATTATGAGATAATATTCATTTACCATCTTCAAGAATAGGGTAGAGGAATCCTTGAACAACAAGCCACTAACAACCTGTTAAAACCTTCAAGCCCATTATTTGTTTTGAAGAAATAAGTAAGATTATGCCAATGGAGGAGAGAAAGCTCTCCATCCAACCTTCTTGGCATCATCAAACTGTTATAAGCTCTATCCAACCCCCAAGCAAGGAGAGAGCACCCAACCCAATATTCAAACAACTGCCCAAAACCAACAGCAAGAACATTTTCCAACATGTTGCATGAAAACCCATAAGAAATGCTTGCCAACAACCCCAAACTCAACACACTTTTTTTTTCTTATCCCAAAAACCCATAATCCCCAAAAACAGAATCACACACACCTCAAAATTTTCATACTATTTTCAACAGAAAAACTAATCAATAGTCAATAAAACGAATACAAACACAAATTCATGACAAGATATGTGAAAGGAGTTGAGACAAATTATCTCTCAAGCTGATTTCTCTTTTCCATTGCACCTCCCTCTTCTTCCTCCAAGCCCTCTTTTCTAACTTTTTTCCCTTTTTTTCCCCCAAAACTCCCAAAAAAACCACCATGAAAAAAAAAATCAATACTTGGTAGCACTTTCTTTCCATTTCTTCTCCCACCAACCCCCAACCACCATGTCCTCTTTTTCATGTAAGAGGCATGGTGTTCACATGGGTTTTTTCATACTCTTATTTTCGTCACTAATAAAAAAATGAATTTAAAAAGGTTCAAAACTTATGTTTTATGTAATTGATGGGCTCAAAAATATGTCTAACCCTTGGGTGCACACTTAGGACTTTAAAAAACACAATTATAAGCAAAATTTAACACTTAGAAACACTTTTTAATTCATTGGAAAATATGCCCTTTTGAACAAACATAAAATATCAAATAACAAAATTAACAATAGCCCAGAGGACAACTTACAATATAACTATCACATTGACATCAAACACACTTTTTCCCACGAAAATATCAAGTAACACACTTTTTCCCAAGAAAATATCAAATAACAAAATTATCCATAACTTGAATATTAAAAGATAATTTATAGTATAAACTATCACATAAATATCAGCAAAACAACACTTCAACAAATGAAGTGTTTTAATAGGGTTTTGGTGTCTCTCCCTTCTCCCCATTGGCCATAAATTTCCAGTGGATTACATTAAGTCATATACTTACCTCTTATACTTACTTGAAGTTGATCATTTATTCTGATATCGTTACCTTGACTTGCTTCCTCACATGCTTCATGACAACCTTCTTTCATTGTTATGAAACTCTTGGGACCTTTGAGACCTAGCTTTTATCAACCATTTGACTCATTAGTATGTTTGTGTAGCTAAAATATGATACCACATTAGTAACCATATTCTACTCAACTAATTTCGTTATATCTTGTTTCTTGAAAATAACTCATTTATTAAATAATCACCCATCATCATAATCTTAGTCAAACAATCATAGTTTCATATTCCATACTAATATTTAAATAGTTTTCATTAATCATTTTGTCAAGTTTAAACAAGTGATGCAAGCGTCAAGTTCCTGCCAGTGAGAGAAAAAGCATTTAGATCGAAAGGAGAGTGCAGGGAAAAATGTAATGAATAAACTTAGAATTTGTATTAAATCTTTGTAAGTTCAGCCACTAAATCTATAGTTTGTTAGGGTGCTGTTATTGCTTTAGTTGTGAAGTTCTCTATGTTTTACTTGTACTCTCCTTATTGATGCTTTGTTTTTGGTTTGGGGTTATAGTTATTTCAGCACTTTGAATGCTGCCTCTTATGAATGTTTGACACAGTTTTGAATGCCCCTTCTTCAAGAATGTCTCAATTTTATTTTGACATGTCTTCTATACTTTTCCTTGGTAGCATGGACTGTATATGGAGCAAGCCCTTTTATGTCTTCATGATTTATTACTTGCACAAAATTGGTGGATCTTCTATTCATCCTTATTCTAAGTTTTGACCGGACATGTGCCAAAAAATAGCCTAAAATCTTGAATGAGATTGTACACTAATTGGTTGACAAAAAAAAGCCAAAGATTGAAAAAAACTATATTGAAAATTGGTATTGTGATTGATTTTAATTATGTCTATGTGGCCAAATATGTCTATTATAGACTTTCTGACAGAATGCTTCAAAGAATGGAGAAACCAATATTACAGCCTCCAAACTGTTGAATAAGACACCTTAAAGAAAAATAACCCAATATTAGATTTCATACAAACTGTTGAGCAAATGTTGCATTGAAAAGCTCATGAATAATAACAATGTGCATTAGAGAGTCCAGTGCTCCTTTTTGAGGGCAGTGTGTGGAGATAGTGGCAGAATACAAGGGTCTTGGTGTTAATTCATACATAAAACTTAGCTGGAAATCATGCAATTCAATTCCACTAAGTGCTCTAGCAGTAGCTTTTTTATGTGAGAACATATGCTATAGTCATTATTAAAACCTACATAGAACAACTAATAAACTTTATTTTAATGAAAGAAATTAAGACGTAAAATTTATCCAACTATATTAATAAGATGAAGTCTTGTCCTATGCCCAGATCTCACTTTGATAGGCTCTTGAGAGCTTAAGTATATGTTTTTTTTACGCTTTCCAAACTTGTAGAGTAACTTGCATGGTCAAGAAAGCAGGTAGCTCCTAAGAAATAGTATTTAATAAGTTGTAATCTTATTTCTTAAAGTAAAGGGGGTAGTTGACATGCTCTCAAGATAATTTAATCTAAAAAGGTATGCCTTTAAAATATAAGTCGAGAAGATAATGACAACCCCTTGGACTAACATTATAGAAAAAGAAAATTATTGCAAATTTTTATTATAAGAGTTTCAAAAAGCAAAATAAATGCTCTCGATGTCAAATCTTGTTAAGCCATGAAAGAATCTTGGATGCTAATGGAAAAAATATACTACTCTATGTAGCCATAATCATTTGTAGTGAAGCCACGTGACAGATTAAGTGTCAATCACCCAACAACGTAACAATTTGTTGATCATATTTTAGAGTTTTCTTGTGTTCTTGTTGCAATGCATTTCTGAGGAAACAAAGCACAAATTTATGAAGAGCAATGGACTGGTAAGGGACACCAAATATTCAATTTTCCACCTTGCAGTCCTTAAACTCAAATATGCCTTGTTATCCCTTCCACTATGTTCTCCATCAAAGTTAAGAATCTTATTGACTACTATCTACATTTGTTTTGACATAGGGTTTTGTGGTCTACTTTTGAAATGATTCTACTGCAATTTAGTTGGAGTGGTGGCTGATTAAGGTAATACATAAATGGTATAGCCCTTCTAAATAATCATAAATAAATTTATCTTCCTTTCGATGATTTATTTTATCTCAAAATACGATAAGTCTTAACATGGAATCAGAAAGCTTGTTTTACACAACACTTGTTATCTTTACCATTTCATGTTTATTTTGGCATTCGTTCATACCATATGTTATAAAACTAAATTCTCTCGAATTGTGTCACTGGTTGTACACTGTGATGAATTAAATATGGACATTTGATATTGTAACAGTGAACTGTTCAATCTAATGGATCACAAGACCTAGTCCTGATACTCTTTCAGGATGAGGTATGTGTTCATAAATATTATTTTCATGTGCTATTAAGCATGATACATGTTTTTTTGTCTATCATGGCCATGCTTTGAAGGATGTTATTTTGGCGTACCACACTTTGATGGTGGTGTACATAGACCCTAAGTAAATAGATTATATTATGTTTTTACCTTGTTTCATGGTCTTTTTTCCTGCCTCACTAGTTTCAACTATTTGTAAGAAAAATATTCCACTTTATAATACAGAAACCCTCAGTATGCACAAGCTTTAAAAATCAAGAATTCTAAAGGCAAGTTCAAAAGAATTATGGAAATTTGTCAAAGAGATAAAGGTAGCCAATGCTATTCAATTTGGAAAAGATAGTTCTATTATGTTAAAATTTTAATGCTATTTAGATTGTGGAACATTTTAAAATGATGATTCTATTATGTTAAAAGTATCCAATGCCATTCAATTTGGAAAAGAGATAAACTAGTGTAGCCAATGATGATTCTTTTAGAGGAGAAACTTGTGTGTGTTTTTATGCTATTGTTTATAAAGTCCCTTCATCAGTTAACCTCAAGTGAGTCACATTAGGCATTGCCTTGAACTATAGATCTACTCAACAATAACTTGGAAGAGAAATCATGTGGATCTAGGACAAAATATTGTTGTAAAGAACATCAAATAATAAAGTATAAGAGTTGACATTGCAGTGTGATTTACCAACTAATTTTGTAAAGTTTCAAATTCTAATAAATCTGTAGTTTACCCTGCCTAAGGAAAATGTGAATCAGAAAAGGCTATGCTCAAAAGCTGGGAACACTCTTATTTACGGATAAATGGACATCAGATTAGGCCAAACATTAAACAAAGTATGCAGGAAGACTAACAAGTTTACTATGCAAATTCTATTTATTTTTTAAGAAATACATCCCATTTATAATACCAAATATCAAATGAGGTGCACTAGTTGAGCAACAAGCTTACAAGGCAAACCCTGTAGTATGATACCAATGCCAAGAAAAGCCAATAATGCATAACAAGAGGGTGTGATTTCCCAGTGCAATTGACAATGTTATATCTTGTTAGCTAGGGTTTGATTCCAGCTAGAATCAACCTCATCCAAATTATTTTGGAATCAAATTATCAATTGAATGCAACCAGGTGTAGGTCCCAGTGGTTTTGTTTCTACAAAATGCAAGAATACTACAAAAAATATCAAAAGTGTTACATCTAAAGAGGACAAGGGTTGGAAAGAAAGCTATCGAAGGTTAACATCTGGAATTTTGTCATGTGAGGAAATTATTCCAATATCATCAAGAGTGTTGCATAAAATAAGCACCAGAGTTACAATCAATGTTCTCCAATTCTATAAAGAATAATGGCTAAGATTTTGTACTGTGTGACAAAGAATCTATAGTGTACACGTTTCTGGAAACAAGCTTTCCAATAGCACCAAATAACCCTCAACCCTGGCATATATGGCAAAGGGCACCTGCACTACTCAGTGCAAATACTCAAAGTTCTATAAAACAAAAAATATGGTTGGGGGGCATATGTACCAAGGATCTTTATTGAAGGCTTAAAAGTAATGATTCAATATAAGCTTCCCAAGAAAGTAGATGAAGAAGCTAGAGAAAAATACTCTGAGAAGAAACAAGAGTTGACTGTAGAAAAGGTATTCCCAATTTCTTGCATACAGTTGAGGCAATCATAATTCCTTTTTGAATCATTATTCATAGTTTAAAGTTGGTGGTAATATTTCCCATTTAGTATGTAGCTATAAAGGTGAAGAACATAATTTTTTTTAATGTGAAAACATCTCTTTTTTGCATCCAAACTCTATTTTTTATGCAGACCAAGTATATCCCACAGACTTGCCAAGTACTCAACTGCAACTTGGTGGAAATTCAGAAGAAAATCAACAAAAAATCAACAGTGGCAAGTCATAGATTTACTTTGAAAAAAATCAACATAAAAAAATCTGCCCAGTTCTAAGTGAGTAGTAAGACTATGGTTCGAATCACTCTAGGAATGTTAACAACAAACGCTAAATAGTCTCACAACCTACATGAAGCCCCCTCACATTTATTGTCAATTCAAATATTTCCCACTACAAATAACAACTAAAACGATAACATAAACTTGAAAAATTACTGATCAAGTTCAATGGTTGGACCTTACCAACTAGCCTTTTCTACAAGCTGCCATAATAAAGATTTGATTATGAGCTGATGAGACATAGGGCCAAAACACTAACCCATTCTTATTAAGGCAATTGAGCTCAGAGTTCATTGGCAAATAAATTCTCGAACAAGGGCAGTGCTCTGGTATAGAAAAGCATAAGGCCAAGTGGGAATACATATAAAATATCTGTTGATTCCTAAATGCACTTAGTTGAATGATTATGGTATTAAAAATAAATCTAGGTCAACCATACAAACTACCAGAAGAGAAGCCATCCAAAAGTGGCAGAATTATATAGAAATTAGGAAATCATGGTAACATGGGAATTGCACCTTATCATAGGAGGAATAACCAAAACCCTGAGAAACAAAAGAGTCCAATAATCTCAATAATTTCCTGAACACACGGGTCATTTATTCTTGGGGAAATCATTCACACAACAAGAGGTAAAATAACAATACCATAACCTACACTTATTACAATGCTTCAGTTTAAAGCTGTGATGAATAGGAAATTCTTCAGCAAACTCAGAGATTGCACTTAATAGCAAGGAGAATCACCCCAGCCAATAGTTAATATATGCTAGTAAGGCTAAGGAGTAAGATGCTAACTCACACTTATTACAATGCCCCATTTCAAATCTTGGATGAATAGATATGTACCAAGGATCTTTATTGAAGGCTTAAAAGTAATGATTCAGTATAAGCTTCCCAAGAAAGTAGATGAAGAAGCTCGAGCAAAATACTTTGAGAAGAAACAAGAGTTGACTGTAGAAAAGGTATTCCCAATTTCTCGCATACAGTTGAGGCAATCATAATTCCTTTCTGAATCATTATTCACATTTTAAAGCTATTCCCAATTCCTCACTCTATGCAAAGACATCCAATTCATCATATTTTTGGCATGTTGGTAAGGAGTTTCAACAAGGATGTTTTAGAATACCAAAAAGTTAGCATTGATAAGAGTACATACAACTTGTAATGACAACTTAAGTGTGTCACAGCTAACCTGCAAAAGCATTTGTTTAAATTTTATTGCAACTTTTAGCATTTAGCTACAAACATTCTACCATCCTACAATGTCTTCCAAATTTATGCAATGTATTGCTTACAAATCTATTGCTTGTATCCAATTCACATTCCCCTGTGTTCTCAAAGCATCAGCTGCTTTGTCAGCTCTACAACAAGGTAGAGAAAATCAGGATGATGTTGTGAGATGTGGGTTTGAATCTGATGTTTTCATTTGTAGTGCTCTACACAAAGAAAATATACAAAGGTTGAAACATTACAAATAGTATTGTTTTTGAAATATTTAAAATATATCTCAACCCATAGTCAATTCATGATTTCTTTTGAAATGCTTGACATATATCCCAACCCCACTCTCAATATGTTTCGTTTCTGGAAATTTGCCATAGGTACATTAGTGACTGCACAGTTCTTGTCCTAAAGCAAGATTTACTTACAATATCCTATGTAAAAAATGTTGTGTAAGTTATTTCAAATCCGATGTTACAAAAATATTAATCATATTATACCGATTGTAGAAGCCATAATACTATCATAACAATAAGAATATATATGTATATGAAAAAATAAAATTCTGAGAAAGCCTGAATTCTATATCTTGAATGGACCATGAATGAAGGTGAAAGCTCGCCCGTCTTATGAGTTGAACTGGTCTCTTGAGTTCGGGAGTGAAATTGGTTCCTTCAGCTAGGGCTTGACCTGTTATTGTTGGATGAGTGCCTAATCAATAGTTCCCCCATATGTTTTAGATAGGGCTACATCCAACCATAGATATGGAGATATAGTGCTCGATGTCTGTGAACAAGATTATGTATATAGGGTAAGGCAAGGGCAGAGGCAGAAGATTCCTTTTTGCTTTCCAACTCCTTCATTGTGAACATAAGAGCTAAATCTCTTTAAGCCTACCTGTTTTTCAAGTCCAACAATAAAAAAGTCAGACCTGTACATCCCTACATAACCGTACAAATCATATTACACAAAAATCTCTAATAAAATAGAATAGGCCAGAGGTGTTTACAATCTGCCATAAAATTGTATTAAAAAATAAGAGAAATACAAACATAAATTAATTTAGCAATATCAACCATCTTGAGAAAATTTCAAAAAGCAACTTAATCGTAATGTCCTGGATTAAAAATGCTTTCATGATCAAATAATGTTTACATGTACAACAGTTGCTTCAAAGCACAAATTACTATACAAACAAAAATAAAAGCTATCAGAATTTTTTTGTATCATGGAAACAGATGTGTCACAGAAAAAAATTCTAAACCAACAAATTTATTAATTGATGGAAATAACTTAAACTTCTATGAATGAAATGTGGGAAATTTGTAAATCATACCTCTAGATCTAATAACCTTATAAGTGATCTACCGTATCAAAATCTTAAGAGATTCCAATATCCTCCAAGAAAAGAAACTTTGTGTTTCCAATGAACATTAGACTGTTAATATAATTATATATGAACTGCAAAATGTTGTCTAAATTCTATTGTAACTTACTGCAACACACAGACCTAACAATGTCTGCCAAGGTCAAATATTAAATATTCTATCCCACTCAATTCTATAATTTGCAAAGAGTTATTTGCAATTGTTCAAAACAAGTTAGAAAAGTAGTAATACTACCCTAAAGTGAAGAAGATGAATATTTTTCACGCAAACACTCAAATATGTGCAATACATTGACATCTTCATAAAGAAAATGAGGTATAAAGCACATGTTCTTCAATAAATAAGCAAGAAATGTTAAAGTAATTGTAAAATAGCCCTACAACTCCAACAAGCATCACATAAGCTTACACACGATATCATGCATTAAGAATACTTACAATCCTTTAATAACTAAACAAGCAATTTCAACATGAATACTGAGAAAGTCATGGGTAATCAAAGTCTGCAATTTCTTTTAGAATGTTGATAAACAGTTACACAGGAGTCAAATTTGGACTGATAGAAAAATGCAAATCAATATAATTAACTAATTCTATTGCATATAATTTAAACACGAGTCAACAGGATCTTCCAGCGAGCTTGTCATGCAGTTCACAAAAAGACATGAATCATTAGACTTTCTTCTGATTCAATTGTACATATCCTCTAGAAAAGAATCCATCAAAAAGGTTTAGGTGAAGAAGAAACAAAACAAGCCAAGTCTGACATAACTGACCTCAATTTAAAAAAATTACATGAAAAGCTAATGTAAATAAATAATTCACAAGCACAAATAGCTATTGACCATCACAAATAGCTATTGACAAATTAAAAGAACAACTGAGAATGATAACAAAGAGGAAGTTACTAAAATTTTCAATAGCTATTGACCATCAAGTGTGTTTGATAGTGTAGCTACTTCAGGACAAAGAAGAACAATTGTGTACAGAATAATAAATAGAGAGCTATAAAATGTTGCGCCATCCTCCAAATCACAACCACAACCTAGTGAGGCTGAAAGGTTAGCATGCAGCTTCACACCAACTCTGGCAACAATCCGCTCCAGCACCACTAGAGAGTCAAACAACATTGACTGGACACCATGCAGATGGTCCAGAATATCTTCTCAGCTCTTCTCCACTGCCAAATAATTCTCCTTGCTTCTAGTGGCTTCTCTTGGAATGGAGTGGCATTTAATGCATTAATTATGCATTTAGGATTTTGTACCCACCAGCCCAGCAACAAATTGCATTTAATGTCAAAATATGTCCAAATTTATCTATATCATCCTTTTTTCTCAAATTTTTGAAAAGAAAAATGAATTATACAGCTACTCAGACCAATTAAAAAATAAATAAATAGTAATTTTTAAATATAAAAAATATGTTTTTAAATTCAAAGTATAGAAACAGGAAAAAGTATATTTAAATTATGCAATCTAATTGGCCACCCAGCAAAAGATTCCATAAGAAATAAAAATCAAATAATTGCAATAGTAACCTGCCTATTGGCAGGAACTAATAATCCATATTCCCTAGTATTACTTCAAGCATTGATTTGTATCATCAACATTCTAACATGCTATAAGATACAAGCATTGATAATTTCCTAGATAATCAACATGTAAGAGGGTTATGAAAAGTTTCCTTAACAAAATAACCATATTTGCTATGTAAGTTCAATGAAAAGAATTATTCTATATGACTCCATTCCAATGCCCAACACCAACACATCTATGAAATTGTACCATGTACCTATTTTATTTAGCCCGAAATGAAACACATACTAGGGAATATTGAAATGTTATTAGTCACATAGGGATTGTTCTTACAAACTTGATCTTCAATGATTT
This sequence comes from Sequoia sempervirens, assembly GCA_007258455.2. NCBI lineage: Eukaryota > Viridiplantae > Streptophyta > Pinopsida > Cupressales > Cupressaceae > Sequoia > Sequoia sempervirens. The sequence goes on along the minus strand of VDFB02000009.1, from coordinate 7,567,854 downwards.
CCAAACTTCCAAGAGTCCTAAATCTGCAAATGAACAAGACAAAAGAGAGATACGTTGAATGTTAGGGCATGGGGGTTTGCTTTGGTCAAACCCCATTTAGGTAATTAAACCAAAATGATGAAAGAAAGGAATGAAACATGCAAAATGGAATTGATTACCTTGCCATGACTATTTGATCTTGAAAGTCTGCAACATAACATGTAGAATCAGCCCTTGAAAGTCTTAGGAAGCTCAATGAATGACTTGCAAAGTGAAAGCCCTAGCTTTCTTGAGAAGATGTGAAAGAAAAGATTATGAAGAAGATGTCAAAATGAGGTGAAAATCACTTATTTATACAATTCTTGTGCCCTAATATCCGTTCATACCTCATCACAGGCCTACATCAAGTGATTTTGAATAAAATCCCAAAAGGAAATTTAAAATATTTTGAATTTGGGGCTAAGGGGGATTCATTCACCACCCATGGAGAATGGATCCCACCTAGGACCTAAAAATATGTATTGGGAAAAATGTTGTATTTAATGTTATTTGTCGAGATAACATTCAAAAATACACTTAATTACAACTTATGAGGACATAAAAATACCAAATAAAGCATGAGAAGGGTGTAAATAGTGAAAATATGCCTAGAAGAGCGTGAAAGCTTGTTACAACACTTTACAACACTTCAAAATAGGACTTATTGATGAGTAAAAAGGTGATTTTTAGGTAAATAGCATTAAATAGAGTATAGAAGAATGTAGAAATGTCTTACAAAACTTCACAACACCTTCACAAAACGTCGTTATTTGAGTTTTAATACCTAAATAAGCATGTTCAAACTATGTTACAACATAAAATCAGAGCAACATAGTTCCAAAACCATGAAACAAGACCTAAAAGGCCATGAAAATGACAAGGGACCATTTTTCTATGACACATATATATAGGTCAAGCCAACCCCATCTTTATGCCTAACTTAATGATTTCAAACTATGGTGATAATGTGCTCCTAATCCATTATGAGTCTGTTTAATGATTATACTTACAATATCTAAATGCCATAAATGATCACTACATTAAAGAATGACTAATAAACAATACAACTTAAACATTCAAAAAAGAAAAGACAAATTCAATTTAGTTGATTAGAAAGAATGATGACATTAGATGAAGATGCAATACTTAGTTTAGTTATTTTAGATCAGTGAGTAATTATGTAGTCAGCCTAAGTATAGGTGTAGTTTTAGACAGTATTACTTGATAATAAAAATTCATTAAAGCTTGGGAAGAATATAATACATTGAGATTGCACAAAGCATAATGAGTTTCATAGTCCCCATAATTGAAAGCTTCCAATAGAAATCAATTTGGACTCCAGGGTTGCGCAACTCAGGAATAGATGTCAAACAAAGCTACCAATCCTCTTATTGTAATCCACGAAGCTTTTAACTGGAAGCTTCCATAGTAGAATGTGAGTAGGAACTCCCATTAAGCAATGGTCACATGGAGAAGTTGTAAATGCCCTAGTCAATATACATGTAGAGAGAGAACATAGCCAAGGCACTCAAAACTAATTGACAGATTACTTCAAGGAAAAACCATCTCACTCGACTCAAATTGCAATATCTTTGGGACCATATTATCATGAGTAGATCAATCGTGAGACTATCCTACCACAACAGGTTGTTGAAACCTTGACTTCACAAATGATGGTGTACAAGCTTTCAAGTAAAGGATGGCCACAGTTGATAGTTGGTTATCATTGTATTGAAACAAAATTTATGTTAGCTATTTCAATTTGGTTAGTCAAACTTGATAGAGTTTAAATGAGTATAAGATAGCTAGGCTAGATTCTCTCATTTAGTTTGGTGATCAAAGGCAGGAGGGTAATCCAGATTCAAGACTTTTACTTAATGTTGAGGGAGAGAAGAAGAAAGAATCATTTATTGACCACCAAAAAATAATTTAGTGTTTGTATTTGGTTTAATAAACATGGCACTTGCATAGCCATAGATTATTAAGAACCTTGAGCATGTTCTAGTTGTCATGTTATGTCTAAATTTATCTCTAAGATTGTTACAATAAAATTGTTCTAAGAGATGTCATCTGATGTACTAGAGTGATTATAGGATATGAACAAAATGAATTTGATAATAAACATCTCAAAATATTTTGAATTAATAAAGCACGTTGGGGCACAACCTACTATTGTAAGTGTTGGTGATTTTTCCAGCAAAACTGAACAATCCTCTAAGAAGTAGCCAACTCCTATGATGAAGAACTACTAGGTTAGTGGCCAATACAACGATCATAGGACTTTAAGGTCTCTACTCCTTCACTTTAGGCTCTATGAAACCTAGGAGGGTAATCCTAATTGCGTTTTCGTGCAATATAATCAACTAGTAACACATTTATACATAGATTAATTCCTATTTATGGCAGATAAAATCAATTTCACTAAAGATTTGGTAGATTTTCATGTTAAGGATTAGCTATCTGCTAGGAATTGGGGTTAATTCAACTTCTACTACCCTTGGAAAGATTTTTTAATTGAGTATTGTCTTCTCATAAGTCTAGGGCTAGAAACACTATTTCTTCATCTTATGAAAGATTTTCTAACAAAATGACCAGTGTCTCATCAATTAGAGCAACAGAGTCAAGTATACAAGAGGATCGGTAATTTACAAATTACTCATTTAAGGAACAAACAAACTATTTTCATATTGATTTGTGTTTACAAAAACTCACTGTGTAAGAAACATTTACTTCTTAGAAATCCTAAGCCATTCCTTACAAAGTTTATAACCCTATTTAAGCATTTTAATTAATTCCTTGAATTAAAGCTAAAAATAAAGTAATACATTCAAATGAAATATTTGAAGAAAAATGATAACACCATTAGTATTTCTCATTCATAACTTCATAAGGAACATACATAGGAAAGTATTGGCTTCTTGACTGATATTTGTTTGGATATTAGTAATTTCTATAAAACTAATTTAAGATCATTACATACATGACTTCTTATCCAAGACAAACTACTATCCTACTTCAGTAGTCTATACTAAGGGCCTTTTCTGAACTTAGCTTTTACCTCGAACCCTATTAAGAATTTAGAATCTGACCTGTGTAATAAGCCCTGAAATCCCATTTATAGAATAAGGGAGCAACAAGCATCAGGATTAATTACACTTACATTTCATTTCATTTTCACCAGAATTAAAAATATTCTTAGTTTGTTACATGTAATCATCTAAGGAAAATGGAAGAGTAAAAGACCACATGCCACATTCCTTAAATGAAGACATGCTAGCTACTCAAAAGGTAGAGTTTTTTGTAACCATATTGAATCCTCATCCTTGTTGACCAAAGAAGATTCTCCAATAACAGCTCTAGCACAAACTTGTATATTTTTTGGAAACAACATACGCGTCATCAAGGTTAACTAGTCTGAAACTTCTCCTACATACCAGCCCAAAAATATTCCACCTCGACACTAGAAACAAGAAATCACATGAGTGTTGAGTAGGAAAATCCTAACTAAAAGGGCATGGTTTCATCAAAAGCAAAAATAGGGCACAATCATCACTCTAAGCCATCGAACTTAGAGGATACTCACCCACATTTTGCTCGTGGTGGGACTGGAGAAACTATCACCACCTCCTTGTCAAAATTTGTCGATAGTACTAGGGGGAGGGGACAATAATCACCCTGTACATTAGTGTCACCATCACCATCTGAAGGGTTATTAGAAACCTCACATGGTAAATTGCACTCCTTTGGATAGGTCTTAAAGTGCTCACTCTCTCTCCTTGCCTTCCTTTTATATTTCACCATCCTCTTCTCTCTACATTTGACTAAATCTTTTGAAACTATTTGCCCTCATGGATGGTAATTTTCCTTGGTACTATACTGGTTGAATTTCCTAAATCCTATTCTTACTTTTTGCATATCAAGAGCTCCATGTATTCCAATTTTATTCTCAAGTTCTTCCTCATACTCAAATAAATTCAACTTTTTAGACTCTCAGATCATCATGGCAGACCTACTTGCGTAGGACAAGAATGTCTACACATTCCTCAAGAGAATTCAACTCCCACACACTTCTTTATTAGCCCTTGACCCTCATTCATTGCAAAATTAATTATGAAAATGAAGATCAATCAAGTAATCTCCATTAAATACGTAGCTTGAAGCATGCAGAATCAATGATTGAAAAGATCTTCACGTGAGCGAGTTTGATAAATTACAACTTGGTATTGAATCTGAGATGTTGATTTTAAAGCATTTAAAACTTAATCCATGGTGATATGAGCCTTTTTTTTATGTCCTTAGCAACTTGCTCATAGAAAACAGTGATGCCAGCTCAAGTTTTGTGATCTGTCAATCATCAAGTATTGCCAACCTAATCTGTGCAGTCATTAATATTGGAAAAGTACACAAGATTAGTTATTTTTAAAGAGAAAATTTCCTTAAACGCTTCATTCCTTCATCGTTGATACTTCCCAAATTTTTAGGGTACAATTAATGATGAAGTTATTCATGCAATGATCTTTAGTCCATTGGATCATCCTACTTTAAAAACTTTATCAATAACTCTCTAGTCCTCTCACTGCTTACCATTTTACTTTATGTAGAATCCCCAGGATCCTGCCACGTTGCCCTTTCCATGTGGTAACCATCACTTGTCCCCAATTTAATTTATCATTGCCCCACTCTATCAGCAATGTAAACATACCAATGATGATCTTTATCCCTTGGCTCCATAGCTTGACCTTTGGTCACATTCATCCCACCGTCGTGCATTGCTAATTCAAACCTTGCATTGAGGCTTCTATCTGCGATGAGAAATGGTGTGATAGTACCAGATTTGGACACATACAACCTACATAAAATAAATGGCACAAAAGACATCACTCATAGGATCATATCATATTAGTGAAAGAGAAACCCTTTAGAGGACATACATCATTTATCGCTAATTCAAAACTCAAGTTCTAAAAAAATCCATGATGAGCGATGGAATTATAACATGTAAGGCCTTTGTTCATCACTAATTCTCCTCATACATCTTTCAAGCAATTAGCAATGAGATAGTTCACAACATTTAAATAAGATCCATCACATATCACTGATGTAAGACTCTACACTCAAAACATATTCGCGATCAAGCGATATATAGGAAATCACATCACATCACTCATCGCCTTTCGAAATTCATCTTTTATGACAATCTGGAATCAATGATAAGAATGTAAAGATAGAAGCATCACTCATCTCCATTACAAATTTTGAAGCTTAAAAGCTATTCGTGATGAGCGATGTTAAAAGAAAACATCATTCCATCACTCGTCGCCAATCCAAAGTGTGAACCTATGAATAAATTAGTGATGAGCAATAAGCTATGAGGGCCATCAAGACTCAAGTGGAAATTTTTAGCACGTGTGCATTAGTTGTTCTAAAAAGGAAACCTCTCTAGGACAACATGAGAATGATAGGCTTAAGATGTTCAAAATGATAAAATATATATAATGTAGAGCTCCAAAAGATCCCTTACCGAATCCTTATAAAATATAAGGCCCAAATCTAGGGTTAGAGGATCCAATTACTAGATGAATGATATGAAATTTAGAAAGAATGATTGGTAATAGGTAAGGAGTAAATGATGAAAAAGAACCCTATGAGTATTCATGGAAACTTAAACCCTCAAAATAACAACCCTATACCAAATGCAATAAGGGTTTAAGATGGAACAAGAATAATCTTTTGAGGGTTCCATCAATGGCTCCAACTGGGGACACATGCCTCTTGTAGGCATGGTGAGATCTCAAAATTTTAGGTGAAGCAGACCAGGCACAAGAAAAAAATAAAAGAAACAACATATGTACAAAATTTACATAGGTCAAAAAGTCCTAAAAATGGGGGCCCAATCTCCACCTCACAAAATGTGAAGATTTCCCAAAGATGCAAATTGTATTATGCATCCTTTAGTTCAACCAGGTTTTATTCTCCTAATTGGTGACTCTAGACCACCAAAATACTGAGTAAGTTTCTACCTCTCTCAAAAACCATCCTCTTAAAAGAACTGATGTCTTTCCATCCATATATGGCCTTGTTGTACCTTTGTAGTATGAGAAATTTCAATCCTGCTAGAACAAATGTTAGGCCTCTTTTTAACAAGTGAGAGTTTGTTTGATTATAATCCTTGTTATCAACATTTCTCACAACCTTTCTGAGCATAACATTGCCAGTGTAACCTCCATCATTTTGTATTGTAGATTTGGGCATAAACTACCAATTTTCATCATCACATGATGCATATGTGTTATGTTCATATTGAAAATAACATTTCTTGTTATGTAGCATATTATCATGCTTCACAAAATTACCTTCTAGCTGAATTGGGAATTAAAAGTGTTCATATTCCTTCAAGCAACTAGCATCATGGTACTAAATGCCATCTGCAACATCTGTATCAAATGTAAAATAGTCATAGGTAATATCTTCAAGAAGCTCACAAGGTATTGCTCTATTTGCTTAGGGCCACACTCTAACTCTATTTTAGATGCATTATCAGAATCCTCAACAAAGAGTGGATTATCCCTGTACCAATAAGGATCATCATTTTTCATTTCTAGTGGAGATGGAAACTCATCAAATAAGGGGTTTTCCCTTACATTCATTGTTTTCATAAAAGCCTCAGCCTCTTCAACATGAAGGTCTAATTCCTTTAAGTCATTACTGCACCCAAAATCTCTATAATCACTAGAAGAACAAATAGATTCCTTTTCAAATGCATTTACACCATTATCAACACATTTCTCATTTGCAGTAAATGATTCCATCTCTACTTCATGAGAACAATTACAATTAACAGAAAATTCTCCATACCCTATGCCATCATTATTACTACAGCAAGAAGACTCCTCAATTTTTCAATTATGTTAAGATTTATCAGACTGAATGCTTAGTCTCATCTCATCCATAGGAGCATAAGTAATGGATTTTTTAATAGTATTTAAAGCATACCTCTCATTTTCTTGATTGAGGTATACATTTTCAACCTTTTCTCTGCTATCTTCTTCTTCATGTGATATCAAGCACTACTCGACTCATATAGAGCAGCAAAATTATTATCATTGTAATTTGAAAACATGATGGTTTCTTGATGATGTGTTTGGAGCTTTATGAGATCAGTATTATAGAATATTGTGGAAGTTAAAACAATAGGGGTGCAAATGTTCTTACATTCATTTTTGACTTCTTGTTTACACCATTCATCAACATTTGGCATTCTTTGGTAGTAAACACTTGTATTCAAATGACTCCTTTGCATCCCATATTTCAAGTTGTTTTCAATGTTCATGGCTATCCCATAGGCCTGATGTAAGGTTTTGGGATCTTTATCTCTCAACAAATAGCTCATATTTTTATCAAAATATCCCAAATAAGCAACCAGACATATTGCATCACTTATATCCAAAACATCAAGAATGTCTCTTAATGTTTTAGCAAATCTTCGATTAAATGTTGGGACTAGCTCATCATCCTCTTTCTCAATATTCATAAATTTATTGAGAAAATAACCAACACTGATCCTTTCACCAAACTATTTTATAAACACTTCTTTGATCTCATTCCAAGAACAGACAGAGCATACCAGTAAATTAGAGAACCAATCTCTTGCATCTCCTTTTAGAGACTTAACAAACAACCACATGATAACATCCTCATGATCTATTTCATAATCATCCATTAAATCGTTGAATTGTTGCAAATGCTCACTTGTTGATTCACACTTTGTACCACTGGAATTTGGTAAGTATTCCCTAATGCTAGATGGAATAACATTAGGGTAACCACAAATTCCATCAAAATTTATGGCCATATACCTTTTAAGGTTGAAGCTTCTTTTATTATAGGATAGGGGCTGCACACTAGGATGCACAGGTTGATGATACATTTTCTTGTGGCTCTATAAGCCTTCCTACACTATGCAATTACACCAGGTAACTCAAACTTCTTTTGCAACATAATCTTAAGCTTTTACAATACAAGTTTCTATCTCATCTTGCTTAATATTCCCTAAAAAGCATTTCATACATTACTTCATAATCAGGTAATAAAAAAGTATGCAAACCTATCACTACTATTCCCTTCCTTAGTGCTTATTCTCACTCAATAGGGAATTGAATTTTTCAATTCTTACAAATATGGTTTTCACATAAAAAATTTCTTCTTTGAAAACTAAAAACTAAAAAATACTTGGATATGTGTAGCTGCAAGCTCTTCCTCCTAACTAGAAACATGTGCAATATTTGAAATGTTCTTTACATCTTCATCAAGTTTATAACAAAGTCGCCACCTCTTTTCAGAGGACTGAACTTTAAGAAGTATGAAGCTCTTTCAAAGATGAATGTCCTTCTGGGTCTTTTTTCCATAGAAGAGTCACACCTATATCCTCTGAAACTTTCTCAACAAAAACATTTCCAAGTTTGTAAATTCCTCAGTATCTGAACTAGATGTTTAGATTCACTAAATTCTTGACTCTGATAGTCTATAACTGGAGGTTCAAAGTCTCCCCATTAGAGTCGTCATTCATGTTGATGATTTTTCCAGTAGAACCGAACAATCCTCTAAGAAGTAGCCAACTCCTATGATGAAGAACTGATAGGTTAGTGGCCAACACAACAAGCATTGGACTTTAAGGTTCGTACTCCTTCAGTTCAGGCTTTGTGAAACCTAGTAGGGTAATCCCAATTTTTTTTTCATGCAATATAATCGAATAGTAACACATTTATACACAAATTAATTCCTATTTATGGTAGATAAAATCAATTTCACTAAAAATTTGGTAGATTTTCAAGTGAAGGATTAGCTATCTACTAGGAATTGGAGTTAATTCCACTTCTACTACCCTTGGAAAGATTTTTTAATTGAGTATTATCTTCTCATAAGTCAAGGGCCAAAAACACTATTTGTTCATCTTATGCAAGATTTTCTAACAAAATGACGAGTGTCTCATCAATTGGAGCAAGAGTCAAGTATAAAAGAGGATCAATAATTTACAAATTACTCACTTAAGCAAGAAACAAACTATTTTCGTATTGCTTTACAAAAACTCACTGTGCAAGAAACATTTACTTCTTAGAAATCCTAAGCCATTCCTTACAAAGTTTACAACCCTATTCAAGCATTTTAATTACTTCCATCAATTAAATCTAAAAACAAAGTAATACATTCAAATGAAATATTTGAAGACAAATGATAACACCATTAGTATTTCTCATTCATAACTTCATAATGAACATACAAAGGAGATTATCGACTTCTTGACTGATATTTGTTTCGATATCAGTAATTTCTATAAAACTCATTTAAGATCATTACATACGTGACTTCTTATCCAAGACAAACTACTAGCCTACTTCAGTATTCTATTCTAAGATCCTTTTTTGAACTTATCTTTTACCTAGAACCCTATTAAGACTTCAAAATCCAACCTATGTAATAAGCCCTGAAATTCCTTTTAGAGAATGAGGGAGCAACAAGCATCAGGCTTAATTACACTTACATTTCATTTCATTTGCACCAAAATTCAAAATATTATGAGTACATGTAATCATCTAAGGAAAATGGAAGAGTAAAAGACCACATGCCACATTCCTTGAATGAAGAAACGCCAACTCCTCGAAAGGAAGAGTTTATTGTAACCATGTTGAATCCTCATCCTTGTTGACCAAAGAAGATTCTCCAATAACAACTCCAATACAAACTTGTATATTTTCTGGAAACAACATATGCACTACTAAGGCTAACTAGTCTGGCACTTCTCCTACATATCAGCCCAAAAATATTCCACCTCATCACTAGAAACAAGAAATCATATGAGTGCTAAGTAGGACAATCCTAACTAAAAGGGAAATGTTTCATCGAAAACAAAAACATGGCACAATCATCACTTTGAGCCATCGACCTCAGAGGATACTCGCTCATGTTTTGCTTGTGGTGGGACTGGAGAAACTGTCACCACCTCCTTGTCATAATTTTTTGACAGTACTAGGGAGAAGGAATAATAATCACCCTCTAGATTAGTGTCACCCTCACCATCTGAAGGGTTATTAGAAACCTCACATGGAGAATTTCACTCCTTTAGATATGCCTTATAGTGGTCACTCTCTCTCCTTTCCTTCTTTTTATATTTCACCATCCTCTTCTTTCCGCATTTCACTAATTCTTCTGAAACTATCTGCTCTTGTGGATGATTATTTTCCTTGTTACTATACTTCTTGAATTTCCTAAATCATATTCTTACTTTTGGCATATCAAGAGCTCCATGTATTCCACTTTTATTCTCAAGATCTTCCTCAGACTCAAATAAATTTAGCTTCTCAGACTCTCGGATCATCATGGTAGACCTACTTGCATAGGACAAGAATGTCTACACATTCCTTAGGAGAATTCAACTCCCACACACTTCTTTATTAGCCCTCGACCCTCATTCATTGCAAAATGAATTATGACAAGGAATATTATTCAAGTAATTTGCTTTAACTAGGTAGCTTGACGCATGTAGAATCAATGATTCGAAAGCACTTCACACGAGCAAGTTTGGTAAATTACAGCTTGGTGTTGAATTTGAGTCGTTGATTTTAAAGCATTTAAAACTTAATTCATGGTGATATGAGTCTTGTTTTTTTATGTCCTTAGCAACTTGCTCATAGAAAACAGTGATGCTAGCTCAAGTGTTGTGATCTATCAATTAACAAGTATCGCCAACCTAATCCTTGCAGTCATTAATAATGGAAAAGTACACAAGATTAGTTCTTCTTGAAGATAAAATTTCCTTATATGCTTCATCGCTTCATCATTGATCCTTCCCAGATTGTTAGGGTACAATTAGCGATGAAGTTATTCATGCAATGATCTTCAGTCCATTGGATCATTCTGCTTTAAAAACTTTATCAACGGTTCTCCAGTCTTCTTGCTGCTTTCCTTTTTTCTTTATGTGGAATCCCCAAGATCCTACCACATTGGCCTTTCCATGTTGTAACCATCACTTGTTTCCAGTTTACTTTATCATTTCCCCACTCTATCAGTGATGTAAACATCTCGACGATGATCTTTAGCCCTTGGTTTAGTGCCCTGACCTTTGGTCACATTCATCCCTCTGTCGTGCATTGCTGATTCAAACCTTGCATCGAGGCTTCTATTTGTGATGGTAAATGTTGTGATAGCACCATGTTTGGACATGTACAACCTCCATAAAACAAATGGCACAAAAGATATCGCTCATAGGATCATATCATATTAGTGAAATAGAAACCCTTTAGAGGACATCCATCGTTTATCGCTAATTCAGAACTCAAGTTCTAAAACAAATCCCCGATGAGCAATGAAATTATAACATAAGGCCTTTGTTCATCGCTAATTCTCCTCATATATTCTGCAAGAAATTACCGATGAGATAATTCAAAACATTTATAAGATCCATCATGCATTGCTGATGTAAGACTACAATTAAAACATATCCACGATCAAGCGATATATGGGAAATCATATCACATTGCTCATTGTTTTTCCAAGTTCATCATTTTATGGCCATTCGCGATCAATGAGAAGAATATAAAGACAGAAGCATCGCTCATCGCCATTACAAATTTGAAAGATTAAAAGCTATTAGTGATGAGTGATGCTAAAAGAAAACATCATTCCATCACTCGTCACCAATCCAAAGTGTGAACCTATGAATAAATTAGAGATGAGCCATGAGCTGTGAGGGCCATTGGGACTCAAGTGGAAATTTTTAGCACATGCGCATTAGTTGTTCTAAAAGGGAAACCTCTCTAGGACAACATGAGAATGATAGGCTCAAGATGTTCAAAATGATGAAATATATAAAATGTAGAGATCTAAAAGATCCCTTACCGAATCCTTATAAAATATAAGGACTGGACCTAGGCTTAGAGGAACAAATTACCAGAAGAATGATATGAAATTTAGAAAGAATGACTAACAATGTGTAAGAAGGAGTCGATGACGAAAAAGAACCCTGTGAGTATTCATAGGAAATTAAACCCTCAAAATAACAACCCTATACCAAATGCAATAAGGATTTAAGATGGAACGAGAAAAATATTTTGAGGGTTCCATCAGTAAGCTTTGTTGTGTTCAAGTGCATGCAGTCACGCGGGTTTGGTGGTGAAGGTTACACATAATAGTAACCCTTATTGCAATAAATGTACATAAGTTTAGACATATTAATTGAGGACCATAAAATGGTATGGAATATTATGCATAGGAATTCTTGTTTAATCAATTGACTAACAGAGGGGTGGCACTAGGCAAGAATGAATTCATTCAAACAAGAAATAAGCAAGGTTCAGAGAACCAATGGTATGCATGCAGAGCCTTTACATATAAGATGTTGCTTAATTGGAATCCTCAGACGGCAAACTTACAAGGTACTAGAGGAAAATGCAACAAAGAGATTATTGTCAAGTAACCCTTGCATAGTGAAAAACATTTGATAACTATCAAGTCTTTCGAATTGATAATTGTTGATCAATATGGCAAAGCCTATATGTATGATTCAATTGAAAATTTAAAAGACATTCACTGAAATTACATGGAGCGCATGATATTGAAATCAATTTCTCCGGTAATGATGGCTAATCTCAAAGGTATTAATATGACAAAATTGAGAGGCTTATTTCATTAACCATTCAATTCTATCAAGGATGTGACAAAGTCGAAGGATTTTTAACCCTACAAAACTATCTTGAGAAGGGACAAGATGCAAGGCTATAAATGTTAGCTCAATTTACTATCAAGATTATGGAACAAGCCATGAGGCTAATAATCTATCACGACACACCAATTAAAAACATCGAAGGAAAAATGTTAATAATTATCACAAAACATATAAATATAAATAAGGAGTTTCTTATATCTTGTAAGGAATAGGATTATGTATTGTAGATTACAACTTCCAAAACAATAGATATATGATGAAAGTTGTGCAACAAAGGACCAGGCATTAGACAAATCTATATTAAGGGATTCTTATGAGAACTAACAAATAGGGATGAAGAATTATCAAGTGCGCAATAGGGAGAGCCATGGAACATGGCATATGCACCTCTCAAAGCATAAGAGATATAAAGAAATATTGATTTCTTCCTCAAGACTCTACACAAATTTGTAAGAAACATTCCATTTCTCTCAACAAAGAGAGATTACCCTTGTTGGAAATATTAATCTTGAGCAGCCAATGGACAGATGCATTAAATGCACTGTCAGATGAAATCAACTCAAATTTTTTTCCCCCCTGCCATGTCTGACATTCTTGCTGTCCAGTAATTGCATTCTGGTAGTAATTTATTATTGGTAGGCGAGTTCAAATTTTGAGTGGTAGTTTTTTGTGTATTGGCTGAAAAGCCAAAAGTAGAATTGAATGCATATTCTGTGCAAGTAAACAGACAGAGGTTTTCTGGGTGAGTTAGAAAGAGGGAATGTTCAGCAGAACATAGAAGAAGAAGGAATGTTCAAGAGCATCTGAACAGTGACGTTCAGGAGTATTTGCTATAGCAAAAGTCAGTAAGCCTTGCGCCCGTGCACCGGAAGCTATCCCACATAGAGCAGTAGCACAGAAGCGTCAGTGTGCTGAAAAATGCACAACTTCTGTAGTATACCTGTACAGAGCTTTTCCTCTAAATATTTTCATATGTAAATAGTTTTTTTTTTAATGTAGTCTTTTTCTGAGTGAAATAGAATATTGAAAATATTTATTTCTGTCTCCTTCCTTACATACACTTCCGTTATGCATGTTTTCATTCTTTGCCTGGCATAAAAGTTCTGACATGGTATCAGAGCCATAGGTTTACTAGGCAGTCAGTTTTTAAAGCCTTAGCTTTGTCCTAGGCATGCAGAAACAGAATCTTTGTTTTTGGGTATTTGTGAAAGCCTTAGATCTTATCTGGGTATTTTTAGTTTCCCCCATTTAGCAAAATGGCTGGAGGAGACAATAGGAGTTGGCAGCAACCACCTATTTTTGATGGTAGAAATTATGATGTTTGGGCAAAGAAAATGAAAACCATTTTTATTGCAAATGATTTATGGGAACTTGTTGCAAATGGGTTCACAGATGTGATTGACCCAACTGCATTTACAATATTGAGCAATGCTCAAAAGAACCAGTTGAAGGAGACACAGAAGAATGATGCAAAAGCCCTCAGTTTGATTGAGGCAACCTTGACAGAGGCTATTTTTCCCCGAATAGCAGTAGCTACTTATGCAAAAGAAGCATGGGAAACACTTCAAACCACCTGCAAAGGATCTAAGAAAGTTAGATTAGTCAAACTCCAGATGCAATGGAGAGAGTTTGATACCATGCAGATGAAGGACAGCGAGTCCATTATAGATTTTCACACAAGGGCAGCCACTTTGATTAACCAGCTGAGGATAAGTGGTGAAACTTTGGAAGAACAGAAGATTGTGGAGAGGATATTAAGAAGCCTTCCCACAAAGTTTGATCTGGTGGTGATTGCCATTGAAGAGGCAAAAGATCTCACAACTTTGTCAGTTGATGAGCTGATGGGTTCTCTGCAAACCCATGAGTAGCACCTAAATAGGTCTGCAACCTCCTCCCAAGAGCAAGCTTTTAATACTCAGTCGAATACAAGAGGAAGGGGAAGAGGTAGAAAAGGCTCCAAACATGCTAGAGGAAACTCTAGATGTGGAAATGATGGTGATGAAAGCTCAGCCCGAGCAAGCAGTCATGAGGGGGCAACCAGCTCCCAAGGAGGAAAAAAGAACAGTAGTCCTTCTCAGAAAAAGGATAAAAGAAATGTGCAGTGCTACAACTGTCAAAGGTATGGTCACTATGCAAGTGATTGCAGGAAACAATGTGACCAAGGGAGTAAGAATGCACATGTTGCTGACTCTAATGTGGCTGGAAATGAAAGATAGTCACAACTGTTCATTGCATGTAACCTTGCAGAATAGAGTAGCGCTGAAGTTTGGTACTTGGACAACGGCTGCAACAACCACATGAGTGGTAACAAAGACTTGTTTGCCTCCATTGATAGCAGCGTGAAGTTTGAAATAAAAATGGGGAACAATGAGATGGTTCCAGTCATGGGCAAAGGCATGGTATGCCTACAAACCAAGCATGGTGATGAAAGACAAATATATGATGTCTTCTATGCCCCAGGATTGAAACATAACCTCTTGAGCATTGGACAGATGGTCCAAAATGGGTATAGAGTGCTGATGGAGAAAGGGGAATGCATCATCTATGATAAAGATGGAAGCAAAAGAGTTATGGCAAGCGGTTCAAATGACACAGAACTGAATGTTTCCTCTCAAGATGCAAATCTCAGCACAGTCAAAAGGCCTGCAACAATCAGCCTTCAAAGCAGCCATTCAAGATATTTCCAAGCTATGGCACCTCAGGTATGGACACTTAGGTTACTCTGGTTTGAGTCTTTTGTCCAAGAAAAATATGATAGATGGTTTGCCAAAAATCGTAGAGCCTAATGTTAGATGTGAAGCTTGCATTTTGGGCAAGCAACATAGGCAGCCTTTTAATTCAGGCAACTCTACAAGGGCTAAAGCACCATTGGAGTTGGTGCACACTGACTTGGTAGGCCCTATGCAAAATCTGTCTTTTGGCAAGAGCAGATTTTTTATGACCTTTATAGATGATTACAACCGTAGGACATGTGTCTATGTTTTGCAGCATAAGTCTGAAGCATTTGACAAGTTTTTGTTATTTAAGTCCCAAGCTAAAAAGGAGAGTGGACACTTTATTAAGGTCCTAAGGTCAGATCATGGAGGAGAGTATACCTCCAATCAATTTGTAAATTTCTGCAAGAAAAATGACATCAAGAAGGAGCTCACAGCCAGTTATACTCCACAACAAAATGGAGTGGCTGAAAGGAAAAATAGGACCATTATGGAGATGGCAAGGAGTATGATGAAATCAAATGGAATCCCTATCGAATATTGGGGAGAGGTTGTAGCAACAACTGTTTATCTGATAAATAGAAGTCCAACGAAGGCAGTCCGTGATAAAATCCCTCAAGAGGCATGGACAAAACAAAAGTGGTCAGTTGAGCACTTGAGAGTGTTTGGGTGTGTAGCCTTGCACACATGCCTAAAGAAAATAGGAAGAAATTGGATGACAAGGGTGAAAAGTGTATTTTCTTGGGATACTGTATAGAGTCCAAAGCCTATCGACTATATAATCCAGTCACCAAGAAGGTAATCATCAGTAGGAACGTGGAGTTCCTAGAAAATGAGTCGTGGGATGGAAAAGTTGACAACAATACTGATATTTATGTCTCCATACCCCTTAAGGATGAAGAAGCTATAGAGCGCAGATGCACCGAAAACCTACAAGAAGCTGATAGTTCAGAAAATAGCAGCAGTAGCTCCGAAAATTCTTAGCAGAGAAGGAGCTCCGAAAACTTCTAGTGGGGAAGGAGCTCCGAAAACTTCCAACAGGGAAGATGCTCTGGAAACTTTCAACAGGAAAGTTGCTCTGGAAACCTACAGTAGTAGACTTCTTCATCAGGCCAGCAACCAAGCAGCTTTGAAAATTCAGACCCCACTCTCGCCTCCCTAGTGCCAAGAAAGACTAAGAGTCTAAGGGAGATCTACCAAGGTGAAAGGTATGATGAAGCTTTTAATGAGAGTGTAAATTTCACATTATTTTCTCATAGTGATCCTATTTATTTTGAGGAGGTTGTGAAAGAACAGAAATTATTTGAGGCCATGGATGAGGAGATAGATGCAATAGAAAGAAAAAAGACATGGGAGCTCACTAATTTACCCAAAGGGAAATCAGTTATTGGTGTCAAACGGGTTTACAAGACCAAATGTAATGCCCAAGGAAGAATAGAAAGGCATAAGGCAAGATTAGTTGTCAAGGGGTACAAACAGTAGTTTGGGAGAGATTATGATGAGACTTTTTCCCCTGTTGCAAGGATGGAGACCATGCAGGCAGTCATTGCAATTGCAGCCCAACACATGTGGAAGGTTTATCAAATGGATGTGAAGTTCGCCTTCCTCAATGGAGTCTTAAAAGAAGAGGTATATGTGGAGCAACCCTTTGGATATGAAGTTCCAGGTAAAGAACACAAGGTATATAGGCTAAAGAAAGCTCTTTATGGGTTGAAACAAGCTCCACGGGCATGGTACATCAGGATTGACTCATACTTGATGAGCAATGGCTTTAGCAAAAGCGATGGTGAGCCCACTCTTTACATCAAGGCAGCAAATGGTAAGGTTTTAATTGTTGTCTTGTATGTAGATGATTTAGTATTTACTGGGGATGATGATTTCTTCATTGTTGATTTTAAAGACGCCATGAAAAGAGAGTTTGAAATGACAGATTTTGGATAATGGCATCTTTATTTCACAATCAAGTTATGCCAAACAAATCTTGAAAAGATTTAGGATGTTGGATAGCAAAGCAGCCCCAACCCCAACAACTACAGGTTTGAAGTTGAGTAAAGAGGATAGCAACAATAATGTTAACCCAACCCTCTATAAGAGCATGGTTGGAAGCCTCATGTACTTGATAGCTACGAGACTAGATTTAATGTATGTGGTAAGCCTGATTTCTAGGTTCATGGAGCAATCTAAGGACACACACTGGCAAGCAGGTAAAAGGATTCTCAGGTATGTCAATGGCACAAAAAACTATGGCATAATGTATACTACCTCTAATGAGTTTCAGCTAGTTGGGTACACTGACAGTGATTGGGCAGGAAATGTGGATGATAGAAAGAGCACATCCGGGTATGTTTTTCACTTGGGTTCAGGAGCAGTTTCATGGGCTTCCAAAAAAAATTGATTGTTGCCTTATCCACAACCGAAGCAAAATACATAGCAGCGAATGCAGCAGCATGCCAAGTTGTGTGGCTAAGAAGGATCTTAGCAGATTTGAGAGAAGAACAAGAGGATGGAACAGTAATTTTCTATGACAATGTTTCATCAATAGCCTTGACCAAAAATCTTGTGTTTCATGGAAGAAGCAAACATATTGAAATCAAGTATCATTTTATCAGAGAATTGGTTGAGAATAATGAAATTAAAATGGATTTTTGCAGGTCAGAGCAACAGTTCTCAGATATTTTTACAAAGGCTTTGTCAAAAGAACCTTTTGAGCACCTAAGATATAGGCTAGGTGTGCAGGAATGTGCCAGAACTTCAGTTTTGGAAAACATAGAGAAGCGTAGGTGTGCCAGAACTTCAGCAGAGAGTTCCAGAATGCAGAACAAAGGCAAACAGGTTTGCACTAGAAACTTTTCACCGGTGCTCCGAAACTTTTATGGCGATGCGCCGAAAGTTTTGTAGAGTGTTGAAGAGCAGAAACTTTTGCACCGGAAACTTTGCTTCAGAAGTTGCTCCGGAAGTATTGCACTGGAAGTTTCCAAATAATGATGAAGAGCAAAAAGACTCAAGATTAAGGGGGAGTGTTGGAAATATTAATCTTGAGCAGCCAACGGACATATGCATTAAATACATTGTCAGATGAAATCAACTCAGATTTTTTTCCCCCTACCGTGTTTGACATTCTTGCTGTCCAGTAATTGCATTCTGGCAGTAATTTATTATTGGTAGGTGAGTTCAAATTTTGAGCGGCAATTTTTTGTGTATTGGCTGAAAAGCCAAAAGTAGAATTGAATGCATATTATGTGCAAGTAAACAGACAGAGGTTTTCTGGGTGAGACAGAAAGAGGGAATGTTCAGCAGAACATAGCAGAAGGAATGTTCAGGAGCATCTAAACAGTGACGTTCAAGAGTATCTACTACAACAGAAGTCAGTAAGCCTTGTGCTCGTGCGCCAGAAGCTATCCCACACGGAGCAGCAGCACAGAAGCGTCAGTGTGCTGAAAAATGCACAACTTCTGTAGTATACCTGTGCAGAGCTTTTGCTCTAAATATTTTCATATGTAAATAGTTTTTTTTTAATGTAATCTTTTTCTGAGTGAAATAGAATATTGAAAATATTTATGTCTGTCTCCTTCCTTACATACACTTTCGTTGTGCATGTTTTCATTCTTTGCTTGGCATAAAAGTTCTGACAACCCCTGCCATCTGTTATTCCATTCTAACAAAGCGAGTCTGTGTGA
Organism: Sequoia sempervirens; assembly: GCA_007258455.2. Taxonomy (NCBI): domain Eukaryota; kingdom Viridiplantae; phylum Streptophyta; class Pinopsida; order Cupressales; family Cupressaceae; genus Sequoia; species Sequoia sempervirens. The sequence continues at coordinate 7,548,727 of VDFB02000009.1, read as the reverse complement.
GTTCTAAGTTGGGATGCCACCTTCCATTCCATGAATCTCCACCGTAACAAGTGTTATCATAAGAAAATGGCGTCCCAAAGATTGCCCGCATGCAGAGTCGTTCTCAAACTGTACATGCAAAAATCTATATTTAGCTCAATCCAGTATCAGTTAGAAAACTCCACTAATAAGACCTATTGACAAGCTGATAAAGAATGAGATTAGTCAGAGAGGACAAGCAAAAGGCCAAAGAAGTTGGGTGCATTACTGAGAATATTCAGATAAGGACTTCATTTAATCCTTTAATGTGGTTACACGAATCTTTTTCGACATGCAGTCATTGTATTTTCTGATGTAAAATAATTAATATTAATTTTCCACTTCCTTGTCTTCTAGCAAGCAACATATAAAGTCAATTAAATTCAAACATTCAAAAATACAATTAATCAAATGTCATAAAAGGGGAAATTGTGGAGATCATTACATTCATTGCAGGTTGTAGCCTATAGTGAGGCTGCGACCCTTTGGGTCACGCCTTCTCAGGGCTTGCGGGCCCTTCGAAATTCATTTATTTTATTTTATTTTATTTATTTTCTTACTTTAAAAAATAAATAAAAAATTAATAGCTTTTAATATTTAATATTCTAATATCAGCATATATTATATTTAATATTTTATTAATATTTTGTTGTTATATATACACTTTTTAAAATACCATTATTATTTTATAATGCATTGATGTTTGATTATATTATTCAAATATAAATTTATATTAATGCTAATGCTAGTATTGATATTCTCTATGAATGCATCATAAAAAAAAAATTATGCTAATGACAATATATATATATATATATATATATATATATATATATATATATATATATATATATATATATATATATATATATATATATATAATTTAAATTATATATACTCAAAATAGAAAACATAATTACCAATCTAATGAAGAAATCTACTATCCATGTAATATGAAAATATATAAATATAGAAACAGGTTGAAATCATTTATAATACAAATATGATACTATTTTTTTTATGCTTATTGGGAAGCTTATGTATACTGTACAAATGCCTTACATTTTATTCCTTCCACTTCAAACATTACTGTATATAAAACTTTGTTTAATATGCTCACAAACAACTAGAACTCATTACACCAGTCTAGTAATACAAGTTTCTCTTCTTTTTTTATTTTCCTTCCAAAAAGTTGCACTATGTTTTCCATTGTTATAGCAAGAATACATTCTCTATTTTACAAATAGTTTTTATATAAATTTGTACACTAAAAAATAACAAAGAAGAGGTAAGAAGATTATCATATCTCTTCTAACATATCTCATGACTTTCATTCCGCTTTCTAATAGCATAAAGGTTTTACAATATTGTGTTTTAAGCTCCAACACAAGAGTATACAATAATGCTAAATAAACACCTATATATTTATCATTTGTATGAGACAGTTTCATTTTTTTAATCCTTAAGAATAGGCCAAAAGAGTGCTTGGAAAACATGTCAATGGAGAAGAGAAAGATCTCAACCCAACCTTCTTGGCATTATCAAGCTGTTACTAAGCTCTAGCCAACCCCCAAGTAGGGAGGGATCACCAAACCCATGATTCAATACCATAATCCAAACTCAAACAAGAGGAAACAAACCCAAAACAAGTTGCATAAACACCTGATACAATCAAATGGCAAATACCCATTAAACATTAAATCACCCACAACCCTTCAAAGATGAAAAACCTCATTTCATAATGAAAATTTCCCCATTTTCAACATTTCTAGGAAAGAAAGAGCTGCAACAATTTAAGAAAATCACACCCAAAAAGGCTATCAAAATTTAAAAAAAACACATTCAACTATCCATAGCATAATAGAGTTAAAGGAATTATCTCTATTTGCTTCTCCATCTACTGATTTCTCCGTTTCCTTCCTTCTAATCCTTCTCCATAGCTCTTCCCCTTTCAGCCTCCAAAAGCATCCCCCCTTTTTCTTTTTCTTTTTTTTTCCTTCCTCCAATGATGAATAAAATAAAATATAAATCAAACCCTAAACTTAAATCCTGTCACTTTTTAAAATGATACATAAAATGGCCATAAACTCATGTTTTACTTAATTTATGGGCTTCAAAAGTTGTCCAACCCTTACGTACATGGTTTAGGCTTCCAAAAACACAAATATAAAAACATTTATCATTAGAAAAAAAAAACACTTTTTAGCCCACTTGAAAACATGCCCTTCCATTGAACAAAACATAAAATGACTCTTGTCTCTAACACACCATTCCCAAAGAAAATATCAAATAACAAGAATTACCAATAATCCCCAAATGTCAAAAGATAACTTAAAATATAAAGTTATCGTACTAACATCAAACAAAATGAACAACTTCAACAAATGAAGTTTTTTTAATAAGGTTTTCATGTCTCTACCTTCTCCCCCATTGGCTCTAAATTTCCTATACAACAATTCCCAACATTAGTAACTATTATCCAAATATGCATATAGTTAACCATCCTCATAATTTATACAACTTTTATTACTCACACTAAGATCACTTCTTAACTTAATTGGCAGCAATAATTTCACATAATTAGTTTAATCTCATCAAGTAAAAGGAAATCATGACCATTGGTTTAACCATCCTTAATTTTTACCTTTAGAAAATTTTCTCTTTATCAAGAAAGAATAGACATTAAACAGATAAATTACCACCTATACTTACCTGAAGTTAATCACTTGTTCGACTAATGTTACCTTGACTTGTACCCACATGTCCTTGATGATAAATTCCTTCCATTATCATAAAACCCTAAAGAGCTCCAAAATATAGCATAAATAACATCTTCATCTAAACATTCAACTCATTAGTACCTTTGTTTTAAACTAGGGTTTAATACCACATTAGTCTTCACATTTTTACTTAAATAATTCCATTACATCATGTTTCTTGAAAATAATCCATTTACAAAAGAATCACCCATCATCATAATCTTGGTTATGCAATCATAATTTTTGATTCCATATGAACTATTAAATATCTTACATCAATCATCTTTCCAAGTTTAAATAATCCATATTCCCATTATTATTTATAACATTCATTAACATCATCATGGTTCAAAGCATGTAATAAATGAAAGAACTAATAATCTCTCATATAATCAATCTATAAAAAGGGTTAACCAAGGTTTACTTAACAAGATAATCATGCTTGTTACATAAGTTCAAGTAAAGAACACTGAATCCATATGACTCCACCAAACATCTACAAAATTGCATCATCCATCTAGTCAATACTTACCCATAATGGAGCACATGTTAAGGAATATTTGAATATTAATAGTCACATAGAGGTTGGCCTTACATATTAATTCATTTGTTGAATTATCAACTTGAATTTAAGAACAAGTAGAAATATTTTGGTTAAAAATGATTGACAATTAATTATTCATTTTGGGAAAATAAATCTTGAAATTAACACTCATTTAATTTAAAGTTTGTGGATCAAAAAAATATAATGTGGTGTTGGTGATTTTTCTAGCAGAGCCTTGAAATTCTCCAAAAGGTAGCCAACTCTTATGGTTAAGAATCTTCAAAGCTAGTGGCCAACACAATGAGTAAAGGATTATAAGGTATTTACTCCTACACTTGAGGCTCTGTGAGACCCAGAAGGATGTTCCTTATTGTGTTTACATAAGATATGTCTAGTTGGTAACACATTTTTACACAAATTGATTCCTATAAAATGCAAATAATCACAATTCACTGAAGATTTGGCAGACCTTTGAGCAAATGATTATCTATTTGATAAGAATTAGGGGTATTTCAAACACATACCTTGTATCTAGAAATATTTTTAAATGAATGTTGTTCTCATTTTAAATCCATGACCAGGCATGCCAATAGCTCATTTTCATGCAATATTATCTAACAAATTGACCAATGCTCCATCAATTGGGACAATGGAGTCAAATATGCAAGAACCAGTAACATATAAGTTGTTTAATTCAAAAATTAGTGGACTATTTCCATAGTGCTTTGTAGTATGAAAACTCACAATGCCTGAAACTATAACTTCTTACCAAATCCTATGCAATTCCTTACAAATCTATAACCATCTTCAAGCATTTAATCAATTCATTGTGTTAAAAATAAAACAAAGTCACACATTCAATGGAACAAATGAAGATAAATGAGAACACTATTAATATTTTCATTTATAACTTGTAAGAAAGATACATAGGAGAGTATTTTTTTTTGAACTAATAATTTTTTTGATCTCAATAGCTTCTATAAAACTAATTTAAGACTATTACATACATAACTCATACCCAAGACAATATATTATTCTATTCATTCATATTTTCTACAAAATGCCTCTTTTGAACTTAGCTTTTCACCTAGAACATGTTAAGAGCTAAAAATATGACCCTTGTAATGAGCCCTGCAATCCCCTTTTATAGAAAAAGGGAGCGACAAGTGTCAGACTCAATTACATTTACATTTCATTTCATTTTAAGATCATTTGCATTAGAATTTGAGACACTTCTCAGTCAGTTACATGTAATCATTATAGAATATGGAAGAGTAAAAGACCAAACTCCACATCCTTTGAATGAAGACTTGCCAACCCTTCAAAAGGAAAAGTTCGTAACTGCAATAGCATTGAATTACCTTGTCTTTGTTGACTAAAGAATATTCTCCATTCATAGCCCGAGAAAAAAATTCTATACCACCTGGGAAAAGCATACATGTCATCAATGTTAGGAAGTATGGCACTTATCCAACCCACCAACCTAAAAAAATTCCACATTAGCACAAAAACAAAAACCATAAACATGTTGAAGAGGACAATCCTGACAAGGTGGCTATGGTGTCATCAAAAACAAAAACAGGGTAGAGACATCACTCTGAGTCATCATCATTAGAGTATGCTCTCCCATGTCTTGTGCATGGTGTAACTAGAGGAACCATCACCACTTCCTCATTAGAGTCTTTAGAAGGTACTAGGGAAAGGGGATAATGTTCACACTTTAGATCTGTGTCACCTCCACTATCTGAAGGGATATCAAAAACCTTAATGGGAGAATTATGTCTCCCCAGATAATCCTTACAATACTTGCACCTTTTCTTTTCCTTCTCTTCATATTCAACAAATTTTTTCCCCTTAAACATGATCAGTTCTTTTGAAACGGTCCAGATTCTCAAGTGATAATTACTCCTTATACCATATTTCTTGAATTTCCTACGTGCCCTTCTACCCTTTGGTGTTTTAGGTGCTCCCTATGTCTCAATTTCATCCTTAGGATCATTTTCCTTATATTCAAGCGAACTCAATCTCCTAGACCTTTAGACGAACTTCACAAACTTGCCTAACTTATTCATCTTCTCAATACTAGAACAAGAAGACTTAGAAAACCCTCACCAATTCTACTCTTGGATTAAACCCAATTTTCAATCTTTGAATGCAAATTATGAATAAAAAAATATGGCCATTAGTCCTCTCTATATCGAGCCATGCAAGTGTGCCACCCATTAATACTCAAGAAAAGCTTACGTGGGTGAGTTGATAATATTCTTCTTTGATTTTTAAATCTCAGCCATTGATCACATTTTGAGATAAATCAACAGATAGTTACCATCAATGTAATTAATCATTAAAAAGCTTAATTGCATGTTATTAATTCCTTTTCCTAATTAGAAAATCCCCAAGTAGATAAACATCCACTTTGTACACACATTCAACCACATACTTAGCATCAATTAAAACCTATCATGTCATAGTTACCCACTCACCCATGGGAATTAATACACTTTCATTTCATCATAGCAGGACATCAAGGAGTGATCTTTATTAGATCTCAAAAAATCAGCCCATACCCTGCATTCCTTTATTTTCACCTTCCAATATGTACCAATAACTATCAAAATTGATGGCTGAAATCCTAAACACGTTCCTAGAGAATAATCTCAAAAATGGTGCCATTTTTATCACAGTACCATCGCAACTAAGTTTAGCAGCATTTCAACTGCACAAGAGTCCATGGGAGCCTTCAAAATATTCCATGTGGCACTCACCTGCTTGCTCACTAAAAACATGAGACACAAGTGGGCCCTTCATGAGATGGCAGGGAGTGGTTAGGATTGACCCACGTCACCCACCATTGACCATTAGTCTCCTTTCTTATGAAACAATCACCATCTCCAAAGCCTAGTGGGTCCTTTCATGGGGTGATAGATGTTGTCTTGCCCACTAATTTGTGTGATTATTTTATTGAAGAAAGAAAATAGATGGGCGTGCAGGGAACAACAACCATTGATTTCCATATAATACCATTTTCTAATCATCAAGAAACATTGGGCCCACCATGTAAAGGTTACACGTGTATAATGCCCGCTATCCCCATGTAATCACTTTACCTTACTACATAAGATAGACAGGTGCATGGGGAATAGTCCTAATGAAAAAACATGTTGTGGTGCCCACCGTTGATCTATCCTCAAGCTATGTGTGTTGTCCCTTTGGAAGTAATGGTACCACTATAGACATGATGCACGACAACTTCCCACCAACCCATGCAAATTTTTTAATGAATAGTAAAATGAAATAGGCATGAAGGGAATGGTCCTAATTCATCTACAATAATTGAATGGTCATCTTAAAATTGCAGTCTACACATGCCACAAATTTTAACTTTTAAAAGGGGGCCACTACTAGGTCGACAAGAACTTGACACTTAGGAAAGAAAACATAAGACTTAATTCACTTAAAATGAAAATAAAGCCTGATCATAGGAAAATTTGAACATTGAAAAAGTTGTTGGTGATAAACAATCCTAAACTCATGGGGGCGGTGCAAACAACAATTTTAATGCCATAAGAGGAAACTTGAATGACCAAAGACTGGAAACATCAGGTCAATGAAAAAATTGAATAGCTAAGCGATTTGGGTCTATGTAGGATCATCATGGAAAAAACAAGCCCTTAAGTGGCACTAAAATTCAGAAAAATCAAAGTTAGACAACTTGACGTAAAAATTTGAATAAGTTATCTATATTATTTCAAAAATATGTAAGAATAGAATCTATAGAAAATTGACTGTAGTTTCTAAACTACTAGGTTTATTTTTATTTTTAAATCTATTTGGTGAAAATTAGAAATTTCAATGCATAGCATTTAAATTTCAAGGAAAAAGAAGTAGGTGTCCACCCCTAACCACAATAAAATGATAATATTTTTTAATAAGATTTTAGATATAAGTAGAGGACTCATGTCCCTATGTGATGCATATTTTTTTGTAATTTTTTTCCAAGTAAATAACTAATTATGAATTTTTATTACAACTTTTAGAAAATATAAAACTCATGTCGACCACCTTAAATTGGTCAAAACTTCATGAAATTCACTTTTTCTTTCATCCTATAGTATGCAAAGCATAAAATCGATATATTTTGGATTCAAAAAATGTGATATTGTTTGAAAGCTATAGATTTTTTTTCAATCAACCTATCAATCGGGACTTTGTCGTAATTCAAATAGAAAATGAATAATAATTATTTCTTAAATTCAAAGTAAATCATAATTTATTTTGGTGGAAAGCTAAGAATCTCTTTTAAAAACCCTTTTCATTTCATCAATTTTGGGTAAAAAAAAAGTTGTCAGCCACATACCCTACACATGCCCATCATATTGCCACTTTTTAGTCCATCATGATCCTGCACATACCCATTTTGGACTCATAGGTCAATTATGAGGGGTTTTGGCAACACAAACCCTAAAACAATGATAAGGAACATAACCCTAAGCCTAAAAATGAGGGTCTAAGACAAGTATGCAAAATTTTGAGATGGAATCCAAAAAAAAATTTGAGGCTTTGATTAGTGGATCCTGTTGGGGACACATGCCTCTTGCAGGCATGGTGAGATCCCAGAATCATTGGTGAAGCAGACCAAGAACATAAGACAAAGCCAGGACAACCAAAATATATACATAGTTTTTTACATAGGCCACAAAGACCTAAACTGGGAGATCCAATCTCCAACCTATCTGAAACCTTCACCTGAGGTGCAAATTTTAGTATGCACCCTGCAATCTAACCAAGCTTCAATTCCTTTTGGTGGCACTAAGCCACTAAACTTAGGGATAATTATTTCCCTTGTCAAAGACCAATCTATTGAAAGAACTAGTTTTCCTCCCTTCACTATTACCTCTTTGATACCATTGCAACAAGTATAACCATCCTCTTACAAGTAGAAATATGTGGTTACTCTTGAGAGCTACCTAATTACAAATATTGCCACTAGCATCTTTCAAAACCCTTTTGAGCATACCATTGCTAATGCAATCTTGGTCATTCTATATTATATAATCAAGCATAAGCTAAAAAATTTCATCATCACATGACACATATTCATATTGGAAATAACATTATTTTCTCTATATTTTATTTTCACACTTCATCAAAATACCGCCTAACTGAACTAGGAACTAAAAATATTCATACTCTTCTAAATATTTAGCACCATGATACTCATCCTTTTCTACAACATCTATATCAAACGTAAAGGAGTCATATGTAACACCCTATATAATCTCATCAATGTGTTGCTTTCTTTTCTCAAGACCACATTCTAACCCTTTACCAAATATACCATCAAAGATCTTAACAAAAAGTGGATTATCTCTACACCAATAAGTATCATCATTTCTCATTTATATTGAAGATAAAGGCTCATCAAACAAGGGGTTTTCTATTACATTCATTTTTGTTATAAAATCCTCAGCCTCCTTAACATGAAGATCTAAATCTTCCATATCATCATTGTATTCAAAATCATCATAATCATTAGAAGAACATACATATAGATTTTCAACTTTATTCATATCCTCAACTAACATTTCTAACTCACACTTTGAAAACTCTTCATAGAAAGAAAGTTGTTCCTTCTCAAAAAAACATGTGTTTCCATAATTATCATCATTTTTCCCAATTGTAGAAAAGAATCTAATCTCTTCTTTATGAGGAAAATCATGACTATCAGAGGAGTGATCATACTGATTACCGGCATTGAACTACTACACCAAAAGGACTCATCAATATTAAAACTATGTTCAAAATTTTCAAACTAAATGCTCATTCTTATGTCTTCCATAGGAGAATAGGTACTTGAATCTTCAAAATAATCAAATCCACACATTTCATTTCCTTCACTGGGGTATGTGTTTCAAACCTTACTTCTGATCTTTCTTTCTTCATGTGATATCTCATTTTTTAGTTCATATGGAGCAGAAGAATCATTATCATCATAGGTTAAAAACATGATAGTTTCTTGATGATCATCTGTAATCTTTTCAAAAATAGAAAATTATTCATACACTTGGTCAATCTCAACAAGCTTCAACTCCTTTGGTAGAGCACTCAAACCTAGTTCATAAGATTCATAAAATAAATCAATGCACACTAAATTTTCAAGTTTGTGACATTTAGGAATTACAAATATAGTATCCATAAATATTGCATAGAGATCATACGATGACTCTCCTTCATGTCTTCTTATGTAAGAGAGGGCTTGAATAGAGACTATGGGATCTCAAATGCATGTAGATTCTTGAAAATTTGTTTGGGGCTCTATGTGATCCACATTATGGAATGATGTGAAAGCTAAAGCAATAGGGGTGTAGGTGCTTTGACATTCATCTTTATTCTTTTCCTTACACCTTTCATCAACATTTAGTGTCTCAGGGCAGAAAACAATTGCATTCAAGTAAATCCTTTGCATCCCATACTTTTGGTTGTTTTTAATGATCATGGCTATACCATAGGCTTGATGCAAGGTTTCAGGATCCTTATCTCTCAAAGAATAGCTCATCTTACTAGTAGAGGATCCAAAATAAATAACCAAACACACTACATCACTTAATCTCAAAACCTCTAGGATATCCCTTATTGTTTTAGCAATCTTCGGTTAAATACTGGAACAAGCTCGTCCTCTTCTTTCTCAATGCTCATAAAATTATTGATCATAGAACTATCATTGATTCTTTCACCAAATTGCTCCATGAACACTACTTTGAACTCACTCCAAGAATAAACCGAGTAGGTTGTTAAGTCAAAGAATCAATCCCTTGCGTCTCCTTTCAAAGATTGAACAAATAATCTCATAATTACATCCTCATGATCTACCTTATAGTCATCCATTAAATTGTTGAATTCTTGTAGATGCTTACTTTCTAATTCACACTTTGTACCACTAATTTTTGGTAGCTTATTTCTTATTTCAAGTGGACTAACATTTGGGTAACCATTAATTCCATTGAAATTGATCGCTCTATATCTTTCAGAGTTAAAAATTCTCATACAATCTAATTGGAGTTAATTACAAACCATGATTACACTAGGAACCATATAAGAATGCATATATTAATGATATAATTTCCTACACCCGTACAAGCCTTTTCATATCAACATTGCAATTACAAAGGGTATTTCCAAGTTCCTTTTACAACATAATATTAATCTTTTATAATTCATATTTCTATCTTGTTTTGCTTAAGACCTTCTAAATGAATTTTTGCAAGGATGCTTTATACTTCACCTTATAATAGATGTTGCAATATAGTAATATAGAAGTATGTAGAATAATCACTAGTATTCCCTTTCTGAGTGCTTATTCACTCAACAGGCAACCAAATTTTTCATGATTTTCAAGTATGATTTTCATACATAGATGTAGCTTTCTTGAAAAACAAAATATAGAGAATACCAGGATATGTTGCAGCTACTACTATAGATTTTTTCTTCTTGACTGGAAATATTGTAGATTTCAAACTTCCTTCACATCTTCAATAGGTTATTTAGACAGAGTCATAACCTCTCTTTGTAGCTCGGACTAAACTTCAAACAATATGAAGATCCTTGAAAGATGAATTTCATTTTGGGTCTTCTCCCACATAAAAGTCACACATAAATTCTTTGAAATTGCTACAACAAAATCACTTCCAAGCCTTAATATTTTTCAATATCTAAACTAGATGTTCAGATTCACTTTGTTGGTGACTCATATGAGAAAATAGGATTCAATAATTGTCACCCTCTTGTTACAAATAATTTTTCACAATTTTTTAATGACCATTTGAAAAGACAATTTGCATCCAATTTTTTGAGTGCATCCCTAGCAGAGTCGCCATTTTCTGTTGGTGATTTTTCCAACATAACCTTGAAATTCTCTAAAAGGTAGCCAACCCTTATGGTTAAGAATCTTCAAGGCTAGTGGCCAAAAAAATGAGCAAAGGATTTTGAGGTCTTTATTCCTACACTTCAGGCTTTGTGAGACCTAGGAGGGTGCTCCTTATTGTGTTTAAATGAGGTATGTCTAGTTGGTAACACATTTATACAAATATTGATTCCTATAAAATGGAAATAAATGTAGTTCACTGAATATTTGGCAGACCTTTGAGCAAATGATTATCTATTTGCTAGGAATTAGGGGTATCTCAAATGTATAACTTATATTCAAAAATATTTTTGAATGAATGTTGTTCTCATTTTAAATCCATGACCAAGCATGCCAATAGCCCATTTTCATGCAATATTATCTAACAAATATACTAGTGCTTCATCAATTTGGCACAATGGAGTCAAATATGCAAGAACTAGTAATATATAATATATAAGCTATTTAATTTAGAAATTGGTAGACTATTTCCATAGTGCTAAGTTGTAGTATGAAAACTTACAATGCCTGAAATAATAACTTCTTACCAAATCCTATGCAATTCCTTACAAATATATAACCATCTTCAAGCATTTAATGAACTCTTTGAGTTAAAGCTAAAAAGAGTCATACATTCATTGGAACAACTGAAGATAAATGAGAACACCATTAATATTTTCATTTATAAATTGTAAGAAAGATACATAGGAGAGTATTTATTTTTTAACTAAGATTTGTTTCGATATCAGTAGCTTGTATAAAACTAATTTAAGACTATTTATACAAAACTCATACCCAAGACAATAGACTATTTTGTTCATTCATATTTTCTACAAAGTGCCTCTTTTGAGCTTAGCTTTTCACCTAGACCATGTTAAGACCTAAAAATATTACCCTTATAATGAGCCTTGAAATCCCCTTTTATAGAACAAGGGAGCAACAAGTGTCAGGCTCAATTACATTTACATTTCATTTCATTTGAAGATCATTTGCACCAAAATTTAAGACACTCCTCAGTTAGTTACATGTAATCATTTCAAAATATGGAAGAGTAAAATTTCAAACTCCACATCCCTTTATTGAAGACCTACCAACCCTTCAAAAGGTGAAGTTCATTACTGCAATAGCACCGAATCACCTTGTCCTTGTTGACTAAAGAAGATTCTCCATTCATAGCCTGAGTAAAAAAAATTATACCACCCTAAAAAAGCATACATGCCATCAAAGTTAGGAATTTTGGCACTTCTCCAGCACACTAGCTTGAAAACAATTTCACATCAACAAAACAAAAACCACAAACATGATAAAGAAGATGATCCTAACAAGGTGGCTATGGTGTCATCAAAAGCAAAAATGGGGCAGAGACATCACTTTGAGCCATCAACATCAAAGTATGCTTTCCCACGTCTTGTTCATGGTGGAACTAGAGGATCCGTCGCCACTTCCTCATCAGAGTCTTCAAAAGGTACCAATGAAAGGGGATAATGGTCACACTCTAGATCAGTGTCACCTCCACTACAAGAAGGGCTATTAGAAACCTCAATGGGAGAATTATATCTCCCCAAATAAGCCTTACGATACTTGCACTTTTTATTTGCCTTCTTTTCATATTCAACCAACTCTTTCCCCTTAAACTTGACCATTTTTTTTAAAACAGTCTGGCTTCTCAGGCGATAATCACTCCTTACACAATATTTCTTGAATTTCTTGTGTTCCCTTCTACCCTTTAGTGTTTTACGAGTTCCTTTTGTCTCAAATTCATCCTTAGGAGCATTTTCCTTAGATTCAAGCAAACTTAATCTCCTAGACCTTTGGACCAAATTGACAGACTCACCTAACTTATTCATCTTCTCAATAACCATAATAAGAAGACTCAAAAAACCCTCACCAATTTTTCTCTCTGACTAAACCCAATTTTCAATCTTTGAATGCAAATTCTGAATGAAAAAATATGGCCATTGGTCCTCATTATATTGAGCCATGCAAGTGCCCAATAATTAATACTCATGCAAAGCTTATGTAGGTGAGCTGACAACAATCTGCTTTGATTTTTAAATCTCAACTATTGATCACATTTTGAGATAAATCAATGGATAGTTACCTTTAGTGTAATTAATCATGACAAAGTTTAATTGCATGCTATTAATGGCTTTTCCTAATTGGAAAATCCCCAAGTAGATAAACATCCACTCTGTACACACATTCAATCACATACTTAGCATAAATTAAAACCTGTCGTGCCATTGTTACCCGCTCACCCATGGGAATTAATACAGTTGCATTTCATCATAGCAAGATAGCGGGGAGTGATCTTGATTCGATCTGGTATTAGCATGTACCCTACATTGCTTTTTTTCACCTTCCCATATGTATCAATAAATGTCAGAATTGACAGCCAAAATCCTAAACATGTGCCTAGAGAATAATCTCAAAAATGGCACCATTTTTATCATAGATCCATCTCAGCTAAGTTTAGTAAATTCCAACTCCACTATAGTCCATTAGAGTCTTCAGAATATTCCACATGGAACTCATCTGCTTTCCCACTAAAAACATGAGACATAAGTGGTCCCTTTACAGGATGGAAGAGAGCAGTCAAGGTTCACCCATGTCACCCACCATCGACTGTCAACCTCCTCTCTTATGAAGAAATCACCATCTCCAAATCCTAGTGGGTCCCTTCATGGGGTGAAATATTTCATCTTTCTCGCTAACCTGTGTGATTATTTTATTGAAGAAAGAAAATAGATAGGCACACGAGGAATGACCAAGATTTGGCCACATCATTCAATAACCACCATTGATCTCCATCTGATACCATTTGTTGATAATCAAGAAACATTGGGCCCACCATGTAAAGGTTGCATATGTATAATTCCCGCTAGCCTATGTGATCACTTTACCTTAATGTATAAGATAGACAAGTGTGTGGGGAACGATCTTGATGAAAACACATGTTTTGGTGCCCACCATTGATCTATCCTCAAGCTATAGGTATTGTCCCTTTGGAATTAATGGTACCACTGTAGACATGACATATGGCAACCACCCGCTAGCCCGTGCAATTTTTTTAATGAATAGTAAAATGAAATGGGTGTGCGGGGAACGGTTTTGATTCATCTGCAATGATCAAACAACCATCTTAAAAATATAATCTACACATGCCAAAAATGTTAATTTTTAAAAGGGGGCCACTACTTTCTTGACGAGAACTTGACCCTTAGGAAAAAAAACTTATGACTTAGGTCACTTAAAATGAAAATCAAGCCCGATCATAGGAAAAATTGAACGCTGAACTTTTTTTTGGTGACCGACAATCCTAAACTTAGGGGGCCGGTGAAAAAAATGATTTTAAGGGTAGAAGAGGCAACTTGAATGACCAGAGACTGGAAACATTAGGTCAATGCAAAATTAGAACGGCCAAGGGGTTTTGGACTCATAGGTTAATTGTGAGGGGTTTTGGCAACATAGACCCTAAAATAGTGATAAGGAACATAACCCTAAGCCTAAAAGTGAGGGTCTAAGCCAAGTATGCAAACTTTTAAGATGGAATCCAAAATTTTTTTGGAGGGTTTCCATCATGTGGATGGTGAAAATAATCATGAAAAAAACATAACTAGTAATTTAAATTAAGAGTTGTGGTAGCTTGTGGGTATACAAGTTGATCTAGGGAGCCTTATAGTATTGGTGAAATGGTACAAATATTTCAATTGGCAGTTTGGTAGATGGTGAATACTAGTAACCTATGATAGGTAGTGGGAATGCATGCTTTTTTTTATAATAGAACTTGTGCATTCCAAGGAAAATTAATTCATTATTAATTTATTCCCCAAGATTGACCTATACATTTAGGCTTATATCTTAAAGTTGACCTAGCATATCATGCACATAGAATACTTGTACAACCTTTAATATAGATTTATGAGAGGATTTATTGATGAAAATGACATCTTAGTCTATAATATTAATTATATATTACTATGTAGACAATCATGATTCATTATTGTTGATAGTCTAAATTTATTGAATCCATTATCATTATTATTATTTGGTATACATAAATTAGTGTTTGTTCATGGGTCATTGAGAAGACCTTAATAAATTTGTGTTAATTATCATAAACCAATTCAATTTATTTTGTAAGGACTAGTCTATGGTTCTTGACACTTGTAAGTCCATGTAGTGTATTTTTAGAGGGACCAAATTTTAAACTAGGAAAGTTAGAAACCCACTAAGGAAGGATTCAATAATAGATCTAGTACATTATCTACTATTTTCTCATGCTCTACACTAGTTATCTTAGACTTCATACTTCACTAAGGTAATTTTGGATGAAGATGGTATAGGCATGGCAAGCATTTAGGTTGAAATCTAACATTTAGAACAAGTTGTAGAGAAGCTAGGATAATTCTACAATGCCCTTGGTTGAACATTGGATATGGTTGCTAATTTATTTTGTACATATAATTATAATAGATTTTACATTTCCAAATATAAATGGATGTCACTTAAATGATGGATCAAAGAGTGGGCTCAAAATTTTAGTAATGTAGTTTACTCTTTCAATACATTTTGAAGTAGATAATACATTGGATTGTAAATTACAACTAGATGCAATTGAGCTTAAAATTTTAGATGCAAGTGAAGTTTCAAGTGAAGTTTCAACTAGATGCAAGTGAAGTTTCATTTTGAAGTAGATAATACATTGGATTGTAAATTACAACTAGATGCAATTGAGCTTAAAATTTTATCTTTCTCTATGAAGATTGTACCCTATCTATTGTAAAATTATCTTTTTTTTTGTCACTTTCTCTTGATTATTTCACCTTTGATGTGATAACTAAAATTTTGGCAATATGATGTTTAAAAAATCCTTTGATATTTCTTTCCTAGGAATGGAGTGATAGACTTCCTTAAGCTTAAATCAAGCCCCTATTTTTTCCATAATTTATATGAGAATAATTTTGAGTACACATAAAAATGCAAGATTTGTGATGAAAATTTTATTATTGCTAATGTGTAATATTCTATAGAAATCTCTTGAATTTCTCTTGGATGCATGTTTGCAATGATCTTTAAATTGCCTAGGAGCTTAGTTTTAAATATATAATCCTACATGTTAGATCAAATTATTTCACATAGAAGTCAAGATTAAATAGTATAGTTTTATATGGGAGACATCTTAGGAAATTAAAAAAAAAATTAAAAATATCAACAAGATATTGATTAGGATTTTATCCTAGAAAGATAGAATCACACCCCTAAATTTCAATAGAGGTGGGAAAATAGTTAGCTTTTATGTTTTATATAGATCATAGGAGGTAAATCAAGTAAAAAATGGGGAAAAGTTAAATTTGGCCAACTTGTGTGCTACATTCCCTCAAGTTAAACACCACAATTTAATACACTTGGTAAAAATGATAAACAAAATGGAAAATATGTGAGGAAAAGTGTAAATCATGCACCTTCTCCTATATTATATACTTTTGTAAGGGAATAAAATCCCTTTTGTAAACATTTGTGAAAATAAAATAAATTAATATTATAATTAGGCATCAAGCAAATTCAATGCCAGTAATTCATCACTGGAAAATTCACCACCAATAATTTACCACAGGAAAATTCACTACCATGAAAAATTCACCGCCAATAATTCACTACCATGAAAAATTAATCACATTAATTTTTTATTTTTTTGAAAAAGAATAATTTTGGGTGCAATTTTATTATCATAAATCAAATTATTCTTTCACAAAAAAAATCATTTTTTTGGAAATATCTATTGAAAAATGTTAATTCGATTAATTTTCCATGGTGGTGAATTGCTGGTGGTGAATTTTCCTTGAAGTGAATTTTTCATGGTGGTGAATTTTCTCATGGTGAATTGTTGGCGGTGAATTTTCCCATGGTGAGTTTTCCTAGAGCTTTATAATTAACCTAATTTAATCAATCCATCTAAGAATTGATAATTGCAATATAAACACTTGGAAATAAATGAGATGTAGTAGAAATTTTCTTTGGGAATTGTGATAGAGAATTGAATGCTGAGGTTACCAAAAATTCACTCACTAATGATATTGAAATCAATTCTTAGTATGGGAAATGTCTTAATTTTTAAACAATCATAATTTTTCTTATGAGTTGAATATGCATTCCAAATCACTTATCTCGTGCTATATGAAAATAAGTTGACATGAATTCTAGCTGGTTTGATTAACATTATAGTTATGAATGAATAATCAAGACATAACTCTCAAACATGAAATTATGATAGATGACTTTGATGTAGATTATGGTTCCTTTTACTTCCCTAAGTTGTAGTGTGTTACTATCAATAGTGTCTTTATCTGCCTAGTTAGCTAATCACCTATCTTGGATTGACCTATTCACACCTAGGTTAAGTTTACTTAGACTTATTTTTCTTTTTATCTCACTATATAGCATTGAGACATGAGTCCTCATGACTTGAGACATCTATTGACACTTTCTCACCCATTTTTCAAGTGAGATCAAAAGATTACCACCTATAGAGGGGTAGTTAGTAGTTTATTCCTACCTTCCTACCTGCCCATCCTTGCATATATATGCAATGATTGTTCATTATATCACACACTCTTTATTTTATATTGATAGGCATACTATTGCACTTTTTTCTTCACTTATGGAATTTTTTTCATGCTTTTGTATCTTAGTATCCTCCAACATGGTATCATGAAAAATTGTGCAGACAATTATGAGTTCACCTATCTAGCTCAATTATCATCATCTATAGTGGTATCAGATTTAGATTGGTCAAGACATAACCATACACTCATGGTCCCTATTTTAGAATCTTCTATGGTATATAATCCATCATATCAACATCTGTCATGTATCACCATTGACTTGGAGATACTTGAGCATCATTCAAACACATCAATGTAATGATTTTATTATTTGGGTCATGTACATCATTTAGAGGCATTCATCTTACTTTTTGCATATTCATATTTTGAATGGGAAGTTATCTTGTTTCTTCCCAAGGGGAGAAATATTAGTCAACATTCATGGATCATCTTCAACATCTAGTGTTGAGAATATATAAGCACTACAAGAATCATTCTGAGGGGAAGCTACATGGTTTCTCTTCTACTATCAATTTTGGGAGGAAGCATTTCCTCACATGGAGTTCATGACATCACATTTTTTGGGGGGGTCATATGACCTTCTCTAATTTCTCTCCTATGGGGAGAAAATTCATTGTACTTTGTGCTAGAAGTAGTCCTTGGGGGTCATTATGAGTCCTTCTATCTTCTTCACTTGTACATTTCATTGCATTTACATCATTCTCTTTTGGAGAGGGGTTTTTATTTCCCACTAGGTTTTTCTCCTTTACTCCACCTTATGAGATATTTGTACATGAGTACCTAACATGGCCTCATACTTGGGACTCATCATTAGTGCATACATCACTCCCTAAGTTGCACTTAACATGGTGTTAGTATAAATAACATTTTTATCTACCTAGTTAGCTAATCACCTAAATAGGATTGACCTATCCACAACTAGCTTAAGTTTACTTAGGCCTCTTTTTCTTTTTTTTTCACTTCATAGCAATGATACATGTGTTCTCATGACTTGAAACCTCTATCAAGAAACTTTCTCATCCACTTATCAAGTGAGAACACAAGTGTCCCACCTATAGAGGGGTAGTCATTAATTTAGTCCTACCTTTCTACCTCCTCATCCTTGCCTATATATGCAAGGCTTGATCATTATAACATAAGATCTTCATTTTATATTGATAGACATACTATTGTGCTTACTTTGTTTCACTTGTGGAAGTTGTTTCATGCTTTCATATCTTTTAATTCTCCAACATAGTGTTCCTAAGATGATCTAAAATTATTCTCTTGATTTATCCATGATATTTTGTATGAATTATTATATATTGAATTCCTTTAAACACCAAGATGGTCTAGTAATAAAATGTACAAATAAACACCAAGTTAACTTATAATTATTACAAGTGATAGTGAACAAATATAAAATGAAAATATTATTTCAACTATAAATTATATTTTATCCAATGTATAACCAAATAGCGTATGCAAGAAAATGAATGAAAAACTAAAAGAAATATGGAATAGCAGAATTAAACACATAACATAGTTCTTACATAAAGAAATTATTTTAGAAAAAATCTCCACCAAGAAGAGGAAAAAAGTTATATTATCTTTGAAATAGAGATTACATACAATCCCTCCTTTCTCCTCTTCTATTTCCAATCCTTCAACACCTACAAATATATTTTTTCACTCTTTCCAATTACACACACATACTAACACTTTAAGGATTTCTTATATAACATTTTCACCCTCTATCTAGGACATCCAAGTTGGTTATGAAATCCCAATGCCTCCCTTAGATAAATCCAAACATTTAATGTATAGAATTATGTAGGTTGCAATTCCATTTTATTCACCTACCTCATTTATAAACCTATTTTTTGTTAGTTTCTAACCAATTTGGTGGCTAGTTTTTATAGCCACAAGTTGTTTTATCTTTAATAATTGCCATATAAGATGAAAAATCCTCATAATAGCTCCATAGAAAGTTAAGGCCCAAAATAGCCTTATTTTCCAAGATTCATTTCCAACAAATAGTAAATAATTATTATTGATTCCAAAAATTGGAAAGGTAACAACCCTTTGTGGGAAACTCAGCTTATGGGGGACTTATTGAACTAAACTAAGTGACCTCCAAATTTTTAAAGAAGTTGGATTCTTGTGTAAATGGGGTTTTGGAATGGGAAAAGGAAGAAAATATAAAATTAAAGAATCTAAATAAGGCGATGCGCCAGAATTTAGATAAAAGGAATGATAAACCTATCTTTTGGATTTGATCGAAGGGCCCGCTTAGTAATTTACTATGTCCTAGAACAACAAAAATTAAGGATTGCAGCATGAAAACTCATTCAATGACATAAAATAATTATCACACCCATTTACTAAAAAGAAGAGTCAAAATACATGATCTAAACTAGTAAACTTGCATTCAAATTATAGAAGTATGACAAATAAACCATTCAACCAATAATGGTGCAGTGTAAAGTTTATCAATAGCATAAGAAAATAGAAAGGTTGAACAATGGTATAGTCTGTGAGTTATTGAAATAATCTAAACAATAAAAGGCCTAGTCTGTCCAAAAATCCTATAATGCTAAAACTAGTGAAACTTGAAAAGCATGTAGCATGTAATCTTCAAACTCAGAACCCTTCTTCAAAAGCAAAGAGAAGTAACCAAAAGGATTCTGAATCATGAGAAATGATGTCAAGGAAATAATTTCTCTCGGCTATTGTAATAGAAAAGATTCAGGCCATAACATTTAGTCACTCTCCATTTTGGTTCATCCCCTATGAATGATAGTAGTGGTCCCAGTAAAGTCCCGTGTAGACAAGTGTCACCAAGCTTTGGATAGGTAGTTAGAACATGTGGCAAAATATCATAGCCTATTATTTTCTTCATTCCTTGCATTGAAGAAGCATGCGTTGAAGAGACTCATAGCAATAATGTTTAATATAGATGTCACCTATGGGGTCTACAAAATCTTTATGTGAATGGGAGCTATGTGGCACACGGGTGGGTACTGACAAGGAAGTGAAAGGAAGCAATCAAAATAACCCATAGTGAAGACACATGGGAGCATAGCAAGGGATGATAGAAGAGAAAGGATAAAATTCCTTTAGAGAACGATGAGCAGACACATCGAAGAGGTCACAATGACTATCAAAAAAGGGGTCAATGATATTCATTTGAATGCATGGTCCGGTACTTAGCCAAAAACCAAACCCGAAGGGAGCATGGTGAATTTTGTATTCACATCTTTTGGCGACTATTAGGGGAATTTCGCTTTGAGGAACATGGAACCCAAAATTTTCTCTTGTTCACAAACCAGAGTAACATCCATTGGCAACAGAATTGGAACCTCGAAAGGGCTTCCTGTAGGGGTGGCCAATCATCTTCAGATGGTCTCACTATATTACATACATTTACCTACACTCCACCTAGGTTGAGCATTTCTTTATAAGGTAGTACTTCAGGTAAACCGGCCTCTACCTCGCAATGAAAAAGTAGCTACGCAAGAGGATGAATAACACCTTTAATGTCCACTGCAATAGTAGGATGGCTGAAAGTATGGAAAGTGGTTGGGTCCTACTCCTTTTCTTCAATTCTTTTTGTAATCTTCTTGACTATGGCGATCGACCCATCTTCAAGAAATGGGGATGGCAGACCCATCTTGCTTAGCTAGGAGAAATTTTCCCACATTTCATCCATTGTATGGTTCAAAGTAGTTGTGGCAGCTTTAGTTCATTGGAAGGCCAAGTGGCAATGGATGAACTTGTTTTCCATCAAGGCAGTAATCTCTTGATCTTTGATTATTGCCTTGGCTAGGTCTTCATCAAAGACTATATATAGTTTTCTAAGAAAAAATTTTGCTTCAAGAACCTTCTCTATGATGAACCTTGGGAATTGATCAATTATTTTGTAAACCTCTTGGCTCAATTTTGTTTCCTTTGATATGAATTGGAGCATTGGCTATAGTGTTAGGCAGAAGGCTTTAACCTTTTCCCAATAAGAAATATATAGCTGTTGAGCTAATGGGATGAGGTATGGTTGTGCAATGGAGGCTTGGAGAGAGCTCTTTAGAGAGGCGATCTTTGTATCCTTTGAATTGAAATTCTCTATTAATTCTATAGTTATCATTTTTTTGGATACTAGTTGCTCCCCGAAGCTACTTAGCTCTCTATACTAGTTCTCCTTGGCTCGGGCGCGGTTTGCCAATTCTGTGTCAAGGGAGGACTTTGTCTCTTGGAGCTCCCTTTCTAACTAGGATTTTTGGCCTTTAAAGTCTGTATGATTATTTTCTAATTCCTACTCATATAGATCATGTTGAGCTACTAACTCTTTATCCTTTTGTTGCAAATTTTTCTCTGCTAGGGTCAATTGGCTCTAATATTTTTGGTTCCTCACCCATAGCTCATTGATCAGTGTGGGGTCAATGGATTGGGGCTTATTGAGTTCCTCTTGGAGTTTGCTCTGGACACTCCAACTCCTTTGTTCACACTTTCTCAAACAAGCGTGCAACTTCTACTTCTAGTGATTTCTCCTTCGTTTCTAGAAAACTGACCATTTCCTTCACAAGCTTTAGTTGCTCCTCTTTTTTCTTCAACTGATAGCTAGAGCGAAGGAAATCAGTTGCTACCACCCGTTACATTTCCTCCATGAGTTCTACCTTATCCTATAGTCGGGTTTTGGCTAGATCAAGCCCCATGGAATACATGTTATAATCATCTAGAAGCATCTCCCCCTGTGGTTTGAAAACATTTAGGTACATGGTGGTGAAATTCAATGTCTTTTTCACTTCATTGTACATTTTATACACCTTAGAATCTGCCTCTTTTTTCTCATCCTTCACTTTTCACTTTTGGATCTTGAGGGCCCACACTTCTTTCATAGCATCACCCTATGCTATGAATTGGCCTAATGACTGAATTAGCCTACCTACAATAGGTGCACCATGAGGAAAGGGAAAAGGAAATACAAGTGTGGCAGGCACCTACATTTTCTTTGGTGGGAGATTGATAGTTTTCAAGGAGAAAAAGGGAACCTTCCATATTTTGGTTTGAGAACTAGTGGAAGGGCTCATCAGTTACTGTGGTGATGGGGTAGTCATAATCGAGTTTGTTTGCTAGGAAAATTGGGTTAGACCCGAGGTAGCAGTAGTAATAGGGGTATCCATGGTGTCTGAGCCTTTAGAAAGAGAGGTGGCGAGAGATTGAGCAGTGATGATTGGTGTTAAGGTTTGCGGAGGTGTTAAGATAGATGGCCTTGTTTGGGTGAATTGAGAGAAACCTCCTGTAAACATTGTGGTAGGGGTAGAGAAGGTAGGGCCAACAGTTGTGGTAATGAGCATTGTGGGAATGACAAAGGATATTAAAGATTGAGAAGTGAGAGAAGGAGTGAACATTACCTACTAACTGGATGTTGGCGGTGCTCCACTTGTCACCAGCGACAAGTGGAACACTACCAACATCTAGTTAGCAGGTAATGTTAGTTGGATGCTCACTCACTTCAAACTACTGACTCATTGTGAGCACTTGGATTGTAGCGGCTCCCTGTGATCCTTCTCCTACAATAACATTAGTATGTTTCCTTTTAGGGGGTGGGGAGTCTTTGATCTCCATAATTTTTGGCTATTGTGGTTAGGATCCCCTCATTGCTTTCGAGGCCTAGGTAAGCATCTATGAAGCCCTCAATATATTTAGTTGCACATTTGAAGTGACATAGGTATACTGCCTTGTGGACTTCCTCTTTTTCTGAGCGGAGGATGTCGATGTATTGGCTTCCTCATTTTCTTTCTCTCTTTCTTCATCAGGGTCATTTCCTCCAGCAATGCTTGAGTCGAAAGAAGGGTGCTCCTCATCCCACAGCCTTTCAAACACTTCATCATCATTCACACTTTCATAAGGTGTGTCAAGTTGTTTTGTCTCTTGGAAATATATCCAAAAGGCTCTGATCCTTTCATTAGTCCATTCCTCTTCATTTATCAGCTTATTATACATGGCTTTTCCCATTTTGGTGTTCTCATCATAATTTTCCTAGGAAAAATAGAATTTATGCCATGGTGGCCTATTGTCTTCTATGGGAATATGAATCAGATCAACCAATAATTCATCTTCATCCTCTAGTGGGTTGTGCCTCCTCTCCCAGTAAGGCCGAGGGCTATGAGTTACCTTGTGATGTTCATATGGCGGATCATTGAAAGGGTTGTAATCCCACATGTTACAGATCATTACCAACCCTAAATGAGCCAAATTATCTTACAACAGTGAGTGTTTCTACTTCTTTTTCATGGCCACTATTTTGAAACTTTGTGGAAAGTTGAAAAATCTCTTCCTCTTGACCCTTTTTTGTTGCAAAAGGTAATATCAACAATGCACACTTGTCGAACAATTCAAGGGCCAACACTCAATTAGTCACACATGTTGAAATTTGAAATGGTTCATCGGTGAAGCCTCACATCCAGATGAATGAGAAATACACTCTGAAGAACTAATTGCATCTAGGAGTAAAGTTCTGCATATACTTGGTTTATGTAAGAGTGAGCCAATTAATACTATCCTCGCAAATCTTGCAAAATTAGAGTCAAGAAAGAAGCCAAAAATGCATAATAATCAAAAGTGGAAGAGAGAAGAGGAGTCCAGATAGAAACTGGCTTTCTTCTGTTCTTTTTGTCAAAAATGGACAATTTCACCCTCTCATCAAATAAATCTAGGTTTTGATGCAAAAATATATGAGCAAGATAGGAAAGAAATTTAAACTTTTATTCAACCTGGTAATTGTTGATTTGTTCTATCATTTTCTTTGCAAGGTACTCTACAAAATCATACCAAAAATAAGATTTTTGCTTGCAAAATTGGAAACATGGGCCCAATTGAAACAAATGCACCTCCTTTTCAGTGTCTAGACTGAAAACAAATGCCATCATTGAAAAGGCATCTTGCAGGGCTTCTGGGAAAGCACCATGTTGTGCTAGAATTTTTGGTGGTTTCCCCTGCTCTACTTCAATCCTTTGGCTTCTTCATTATAAAAATCCACAAACTTATTCTTGGTGCTCCATATATGATCCCCCTATGTAGGATTGAATTCCACCATTGGTATCCCTCTACTCTTAGGATCAAGAATACACAACATATTCTGGATGGCTACTAGAGTGAGTTTAACCAACAGGGTCTAGACCTTGATGGTGTTAGTGCTTGGGTTGAAATTCTTAATAGTCGCATCGACCAATTCTAGCTAGTAATACAAAAATGGGACCATATATTGAGGGAGCCTACTGGACCATACTTTTTCTGCCATTGACATTTCCTTTCTAGACACCTTCATTCTTTCACAAGATACTTCCCTCAATCCTTTAGGGTTCTTTGCAAGAAAGGGATCATGAATATTATCCCAATCTTCATAAATTAATCTCTGGTCTTTGTAGATTTTGGGCCTCTCCAACTCTTTTGTTTTTTCCCACCTTGGATTTTTAGGAATACTTGGTGTGGCATAAGAAATGTCTTAAAAAATATCGACAACTGGTGCCCCTCGTATGGCTCTAAATAAGATTTTTGTTGCCCCTCCCTATAATTCCTGGCTTGAACTTTCTACCATTTTATCTTTGCGGGAAGCTTTTGCTAGCTTGAAATATTCTACAATTTTATCTCAACTCTAACTCTACACTATAAATGGCTCTTGCTCTAAGTAGCATATTTGAAAAGACCTTTTAAGTGATCAAAGACTAGACATGCAATACTTAGCTATTTTTCCTCAAGGTGGTAGACAGAAGTTACCTTTTTGCATTTAATTCAACATGTACCACCAACCCTTGGCTTGTACGAGATGAATTACTTCCCATTTTTGTGTGACAATAATTGATAATTACAATTCACAACCATATTGTACAACGTGATTTTCTTGGAACTTGAGTTGATGCTTTGCTAGCAACTTAAGCATTTGTATGCGTTGGCAATTAATATCGTAAAAGGAATGATTAAGCCAAAGATGTGATCAACATTTGAAAATATATGATCTCTACCTCAGAATAAGTAAAACACCTAGAGAATGACACTTTAGTCCTTGGTCGTGCATAAAATGGCTGATTGCTACCACCAACTTAGTCTAATTAATTAGCCCTTATTAGTTTTGCACACAACAAACCATTCTCTGTAGGTGCAACTGTGTGGAAAATTTGTGTAAGCCTAGGCACAACTTTCAAGTTGGTAATTGATTAAAATAATGTTTATGGTAAGTAGATTACCATGCATTTCCTTGCTTTTTCTATAAATAGGCATCTAAGCAGTAGCAAAATCACACTTAGTGATTAGAGAAAATTTGGTAGTAGGTCATTAGTTTAGCAGTTTGTCATTTGCAGTGTGTAGTGTTTTCATAGGCTAGACTTAGGTGCTTTGTAGGGGTAGTTTTAAGGTATTTGTAGAGAGTCTGACATGATGAAAACCCCAATTAGGCTAGTGCCACATAAGTATCAGACTGCTTTTTTAGGTGATATTTCTACTAGGAATTTAAAAAGGATGCTGAAGAACAAGCACTCACTATCAATCATAGCCATAAAATGGGTATTGGGATGGGACTTCCTTGAGTATGAGGAAAAATATAGAGTTAACACAGATGTGTGCTCATATTTTGTTACCTCCATGTTGGATATAAGAGTTCCTAAGTAGTTGATTTTGCATTTGGTAAAGGAAGTTTTCGCCAAGAAGTACCTGAACGGCCTTGGGGAGGTTGTTACAAATGCTGCACATGGTGGGGTAATTCTGACTACGAGCAACCCTTATAGGTTTATAGAAGAGGATGCGGTTGTGTTGTGGCTGCTATTTTTGAGTGCCTTTCACCTCTAGTCACAATACAAGCATCGTCTGAGGGTAACTCAAGCTTGCCACTTCTTGTTCCATATCTACAATGTGGTTCCATTCTACGACATCGACTTGTACACGGACTTCAGGAACCTAGTGTTCCCTCCACTTGCTTTTTCTCCTTTCAATGATGTTGCTACTGCTAATAATGCCCCTATGGATGAGGATATTGTGAACATTTTTGTTCATGCATCTATTGTTGTTGTCCATTCCATGAATCAAAAACTCATGTATTTTTCTTTTTCTTTCTAAAAATCTCATAGTAATTAGTTTGTTTTTGTATACATGCCTAAAAAATGCTTTTCGTAAAATATATAAAAGAAGCATAATATAATTATATACTTTTGGAAGTGTTTCCCTTAAGCCATTTTGAAAATATAAATATCAAATTATATATAATGAAAATATATCTTTATATAATCACCTTGTTGTCTTCTTTTGGATTCTGCAACTGGGTCATGTTCTTCTTTTCAACATGTATGTATCAATTGTGCTTGTGGGTATTTAATTTTTTGCTCCTTTCAGCTATGATTTTATTTCCTTATTCTCTACAATCAATGATTTACCTTCTCTTTTCTACCTTGAACCATAGAATAAATAAAAAGACCAGCCAACAAAACAAAAGGGAAATAAGGGAAAAGCATTATAAACATATTTACATGGGTATGGTAAGCAAGCTTAATTGAATAATTTTAGGTGAATTTCGTTGACCGGAATCCCCAATGCTTATTTTTCCATAGTTTATAACTCATATGCATTGTGTTCTTTGCATTGAATTATTCTAAATGGGTCTTTCCAAAGGCTTTCAGACTTTCCGTGCTGACCCGACTTCACAACCCTTTCATTAAATTTTAGCACTAAGTCTTTGCACTTTAGACCTTGATCAGACACTTTCTTGTCAAACCACATTTTAACCACTTGTTGGCGGTTAGTCATGGCTATTAAGGAATTTTTCCTTTTCTCTTGTACTTCTAGCAACTTGGCTAACTACACCTCCATTGCGCCGTTTTGTTCCACCTTGAGAGATTTTAGCAATTGCAGTGCTGGAATCTCCATAGAGATAGGAAAAAATTCCTCTTTTCCATAAACTAGCTCATATGGTGAAGTCGTGAGGACTTTTTTTGGAGGTATGTAGTCCACCCAGAGAACTTCTTGGAGATTTTTATACCATTCCCTTTGGTATTCTGATCCGATTCTTTCAAGGAGTTAGACCAAATTCTTGTTTGTCGGCTCGGCTAAGTCATTCCCCTGCGAGTAGTAGTTTGATGATGTTTCAAGGAACATGCCATGCATAAGTGGGAATTGACTTACCTTAGAGCCCAATAAAGCTTTAGCATTGTCAGAGATGATAGTTTTGGGTGGGCCGATTCTTGTCACCAATTCTTCTAGGAAATCCACTATCTCTACCTCTATCGCATTCTTTAGTGGCACTACTTCGGTCCATCTTGTGAAGTAGTTAGTGGCCATCAAGATCCTATTATGTCCTGCGCTGGAGGTTGGGTTGATCATTTCAATGAAGTCCAAAACCCATTGCACAAATGGCTCATCAACCACTATCATTCCAATGAAGGCCAAAAGTAACCCACCCACATGATTTTGATGGTGGTTGTCTTTATGGAGAAATGCCAACTCATGGAACTACTATGGTAAGTGTTGAGGGTCATTTTTTCTAGTGTTGTGGTAACACATCTCAACAAAATGCCATTTAAATTTCTCTTAAACAAGATCCCTTCAATGAGTGTGAATCTGTTGTTTTGTAGTCAATAGAATCTCCTCTTCTGAGAAGGAAGGCCTAGGGTATACTTTCCTATATGCATAAATCTTATTCTATCCACCAGCCAACAACCTTTAGACTCTAACTTGTTCATTAGGACTAGCTCTAGTTACTCTTCTTCGGTGGCCATTTCTTCATCATGTGCAAGGTATTTGCATAGCCCTCTTCTCCAAATGGTCTTTGTAGGCTTAACCTCAATGTCATACTCAAGGATCTTGGTAATCCAATTGGTTCTTTTCTCGGTGATTTCTCCTTCCATGATGTATTCATGCACACTACAATGTGCAACATGAACAATTACCTTATTGCAAGATATTAAGTTTCAGAACTTCTTGAGCCTCTTAACTAATGCAAACGCTTTCCTCTCTACAAAGTTGTAGTTTGTCTCATATTCCTTTAGGGTCCTGGAGTGAAATGCTATTGGATGTTCTCCCTTTCCCCCGTCATCTTTTTGAGTTAAGATAGTAGCAATGCTTGACTTTCTACTGAATACATATATTATGAAGTCCTTTGATAAGTTTGGGTTGACTAGAATAGGAGTGGAAGAGATAGCATCCTTGACTTTCTCAAAGACCTCTCTAGCTTCTTTTGTCCATTTAAATGCTTGATCATTTTTCAGCATTAGGGTAATTGGCCTAATTATTCTTGCAAATTCAAAAATAAAATTTCTAACAATATTCACCTTTCCCAAGAAGGACTGGATGCCTTTCTTGTTGACTGGGAGATGAAGCTCTTTAATTGTTTTCATGCACTCAGGATCAATTGAAATCCCTTCTTTGGACACCATTTTCCCTAATAGCTTGCCTTGCAGAACTCTAAAGACACATTTTTTTGGGTTCGGGGATATCCCAAACTCCTAACATTTCTTGAAAACCATCTCAAAGTGATCAAAGTGATCATCTTTGGATTTGGAGAACACTGTCAAATTATCCAAATAGATTAGGATAATCTTGTTGATTAGTTCGCTGAAAGTGATATCCATTGCCCGCTAGAAGGTAGCTCCTACATTTGAGAGGCCAAATGGCATCTTAGCATATGTGAACATTCCCCACATGGTAGTGAATGTTGTCTTATGTTGATCCTCCTCTTTGACCCAGATCTGATTATAACCAAAGAAGCCATCTAATATGGAAAACATCTTTGATCTTGCCACCATTTGTAGGATTGACTCCATTGAGGGTAGCAGGTAATGATCCTTCAGAGATGCTTTGTTTAGGTTTCAAAATTATACACATATATGGATATCTCCATTCTTCTTTTGGACCAAAACCAGATTGGATACCCACGTGCTATGCTTAATCAAGAAGAAAATCAATGACTAGATTATCTTTGTTAATTCTTGCACCATTAGCACTTCAATCTTAGGATTAACTGGCCTAAGTTGTTTTTGGTAGATAGGATTTGCACCTTTTTCCAACTCTATTATGTGTTGAATGATATCAAGATCATATCCCCTGAGGTCATCATATGACCAGGCCACCACTCCTTCATATTTTTCACAAAAGTTGATAATCCTTTCTTTATCGTGATGTGGGACATCCTTCCCAACTTTGAGCTTTCTTCCATCTCCGACCTGAAGGTCCACATAATCACCTTTTTCTACTACAAACTTTCGTATGCCATTTCTTGCATCATCACAATCAAAAATATTTTCGAGAGTGACCAATCCCTTTGGAAGCTTGTTGGATTTCAACTGAATAATTTGTCCTCCATAAGCTTTGGAAATCTTCGATTGGAGCTGGTCAGCAAATTCTCCTAACTACTGGATGAATGAGGCAATTTTTTCATCATTGTTAAACACTTTCTATCTTTGGTCATTGTCTGAATCACTGGTCGAACTATTACTCATACAGAGTGTTTTTTGTGAATGAGATCAAAGGCAAGATCAAACTGGGATCTGATTGATGCCATGTGATCCACATCTGTATTTTATTCTTGGGGCACCATTTGAATGTTGAAGGCTTGAAAACCATCAATTAGGTCCCAAACTCAATGTCTATAGGATCACATGTGGAAATTCATGGCTATAGAAATTCCTCAAACTTGATTGACTACTAGTTTGGAATCTCCAAACACCATTAGTTTCTTTATTCCCATCCATTCCACAAGGCTGATACCTTGCACTAGTCCTTCATAGTAAATTCATTGTTCGAACAAGTGAACTAGAAGCGGAAAGACCTTAATGTCTTTTCATTTAGTGGGGACATTAAACATATCCCAACTACTGCTCCACTCTTATGTCTTGCTTTGTCGAAATACAACATTTATAACTTTGAGGTTTGCCTGTTCTCTAGTTTTTCGATGACCTTCAGGAGGACTTGATCTTCATCGTAAATGACATAGGTGCCCAACTTGGTAGCATGGTAGTTTCAAAAAGGGTCAATATCTATATGTTCACTTGAAAGAGAACATCTTCTTCATCATCTCGATCTCTGGTCACTTTTTCATCTTACAATAGCTCAACACAGTACATTTCTTGCTTGGTGATAGAGGTATACATGGCTTCAAAGTTGATAATGGAATCATCAACTACATGTTCTAAATGTAAATCTTCAGATTCTATCTTCATCTTCACACCATGCTTTGTCCTAAGGATCAAATGTGACCAATCGAGGGATAGGTATCTGCCCACTTTTGAAGTAAATTCTCGGGATACGCTGAGGCCAAACATGGGGGGAAAATCTAAGATCGTAGTGTCTTGCAAAACTATGATACTAGGGCAAGCGAATAGGGTCAAGGGGAGTTCCTCGATGAAACCTACAATTTTGACTCTATTTCCATCAAGTTTCATTACTCCTCTTTTTTAAGGGTTCATAGTTGAGTCCTAAGGCTTCGGCTATTTGTTTTGGCATAACTTCAGTGCTAGCACCGAAATCAATCATGGCATTGTGTAATATTTTCTCCCCTATAATGATAGTTAATAAGAAGGGTTGAGGCTTCGGCTTATCACTTACTTTAGTAGGGGCTTTCACTATGCTATTTGTAACAAATTTGGTAGGAGATAGTTGATCAACATCCCTTGCTTTGGGAAACTGCTCCATTGGCATTGATCTCACGTCTTCTTGGAGAGCCTTCTGTAGTAGTGTCTTATGTTCTGGGATGGCTAGAATATCCCATAGAGACACATTAGGGAATATTTTTTCAATTGTTCCACCACATTCAATTGTGGAAAATTCAAAATTTTCTACTCCTTTGCTCTTGTTATAACAACTTCCCTTCATGGCTAACATTGTGGCACCATGACGAAGGTGCTAGGCACTGGATCAGAAGCACTTTTAGGTTGCAGGATGACTAATTGCAGGACAACTAGCTCACCTATGAATCTCCTCTTCAAGCGGGTGTTGTAATCAAACTATACTTGTGGTGTTTTAGATGCAAAAGTATCATTGGAAAACACCACTTCTTCTTCTTCCATCCACGAGAAGATTGTGTGGTCAGGAGTGATGTCCACTTCTTTCTCTAGTGACATCCCTTGCATTTGTGTGGTGAGCACCACAATGTCCATTTGTGAAGAGGTATACACATGGCTTCTGAGGTTTGACATTGTGGCTTGGTTGCGCTGCTCCACCACCTTTTGTTGTAAATTGTCGCACAGACAGTTTCAGGGTATGTGTGAATTGCCACAAGGGAAGCACCAGGGGTTGGCGTCATCCACTAAATTTTTTTTCCCCACAGTCAACTCTATGCTTGAGCTTAGGTTAGTGTTTTGCAGCAGAGTGGGTACCAACACTATCTGATTTTTTGTTTTCACATGTGGATTTGTGTGGGCACCTCCTTGGAACTAGTTTTGTTGGTAATAGGATCTTCTTCCTTGATAATTTTGGTAGCTAGGCTTCAAAGGTACAACCTGGTTGTGCATGATAATGGTTATCTCATTAAAAATAGTCTGAAATATTTCCTTGAACTCGCTCATCTCCTCCTTTGAAGAGCTGGATGTAGAGGCAACATTTTGTGGTGCGCTCGGATAGGTGTACATGGATTGAGAAGATGGCGTACTAGTAGAAGGAATTTCCTGTGCTAGAATTGATATTTCTAGGAATATAGGAATGATGGACTGAGGTGGCAATTTCCTGGTGTTTATCAAATTGTTCTTTTCTTTGACAACAATGCTATATGCGCTCGGTAGTGTGGTTCCACTAAGAGACTAGATCATCATGGAAATGTCAGGGTTGATAGATTTCAAATAGAAAATAAATGCCAAATTAGGTGGCGGGTGCATATCAACTTGAATCCTCTACCAGCTTGTATGGAACCGAGCATTCAAATCAGTCATGGTTTCATGCAGGTCCTACTTTATAACCAACAACTAATAATATAGCAATGGTCAGTCTCCTTCATTCAAAAATCTCTAATAGAAAGGTTCCCCAAGCTTCTCCCAGGTACTAATAGAATTTATTGGCAATGTGTAGTACCAATCCAATTCCTTGCCCCTAAAAGAGGTGGTAAGCAGTCTTAATGCTACATTTTGGGTTGTAACCCCATATACTAGACATACATCTGCAACATCTTGCAAATGTTCAGATAGTTTTCTTGAGCCATCTCTAGTGAATTTAGGTATAGCCTTTAGGGAAAAAATTGAGATAGCAACCCAAACGAAAGCTTCTATTGGTGCAACAAGAGGGCTTCTGGCATTCCATGCCACATAATTTCTATTACTAGTAGGCAACATGGCTAGCAAAAAGGGAGGAGGAAGCAAAACATTCACTAATTGGTTCGCAGGTTGTACTGTCCCTAATGGTGGTACTAATAAACTAGGATTATTTTTTGTTTGGGACCTAGTAATAAGTCAATGACTCATAAACCATTTTGAAAATTGGATTCATTTAAGCTCAATCCCACCAGGCATGCCAATTAAATGAAAAATTGTTGATGCCAAAAAAAGGAAAGGTAATAGCCCTTTGTGGGAAACTCAGTTTATGGGGGACTTATTGCACTAAACTAAGTGACCTCTAGATTTTTAAACAAGCCATCTTATTCTGTAAATGGGGTTTTGGAATGGGAAAATGAAGTAGATATAAAAATAAAGAATCTAACTAAGGAAATGCACTAGAATTTAGAAAAAAGGCATGATAAACCTATCTTTTGGATATGGAGGGCCTGCTTAGTAATTTATCATGTCCTAGAACAACAAAAATTAAGGATTGTAGCATGAAAAAATAATTCAATGACATAAAATAATTATCACACCCATTTATGGTAAAGAAGATTCAAAAGACATGATTGAAACTAGTAAACTTACATTCAAATTATAGAAGTACGACAAATAAACCATTCAAACAATAATGGCACAGTGTAAATTTTATCAATAACATAAGAAAATAGAAAGGTTGAACAACAACACAGTCTGTGAGTTCTTGCAGTAATATAAATAATAAAAAGGCCTGGTCTCTCCAAAAATCCTGTAATGCTAAAACTAGTGAAACTTGAAAAACATGTAGCATGTAATCTTTGAACTTAGAACCCTTCTTCAGAAGTGAAGAACAGTATTTATAGTGAGCCTTCAACCTCCTGGTGAGTAGTAACTAAAAGGATTTTGAATCATGAGCAATGATGTTGAGGCAATGATTTCCCTCGATCGTTGTAATAGAAAAGATTCAGGCCATACCATTTGCTCACTCTCCATTTAGGTGCATCCCCTATGAATGGTGGCAGTGGTCATAGAAAAGTCTCGTGTAGACAAGTGCCACCTCTTTGGATAGGAAATTAGAACATGTGGTAGAATATTGCAGCCCATTGTTCGCTTCATTCCTTTCATTGAAGAAGCATGTGCTGAAGAGACACGTGGCAACATTTCGCTACCTACAGCTGATTTACCCTTCCTTCATTGAAAGCTTGTGCTAAGATGACACATAGAAATAATGTTTAATATAGACACCACCTATGTGGTCCACCAAATATTTATGCAAATGGGAGCTATATGGCACATGGGTAGGGACTGATGAGGAAGTGAAAGGAAGCAATCAAAATAACCCGCGGTGATGACATGTGGGAGCATCTAGTGGGGGCCAATAGAAGAGAAAGGAGAAAATTCCTTCAGAGAGCAATGAGCGGACACATGGTAGAGGTCACGGTGACTATCAAAAAAGGGGTCGATGATATTCATTTGAAGGCATGGGCTGGTACTCAACCAAAAACCAAACCCAAAGGGAGTATGGTGAATTTTGTATTCACAATTACTAATAAAAATCAGTTATTGATCACAAGTCAAAATAATGACTGTACTAATTAAAAATTTAAGTATCGTAACAATAAAACCTTGATGGTAAAAAATTATTATTGTCAATGGTGAATCCACCATCCCTTATGAATGGTACCTTAATTCTAACAATAATAACTAATAAAAATGGTAAGATAACAAAATTCATATTTAACTAATTTTTTCCTTTATCAAAAACAAAATTCATATTTAAATTTTTTAATTTTAAGTATCAATTCTATATGACATATGATCAAACCCAAGACACTATGTGGAGTCACCAAAAAACTAACCCTTCTATGTTTTTTGGCTTGTTCAAGCTCTCCTTGTGATTTTGGCTTAATGTTGCCTTGATTTAGTGTTGTAATGTGGATGACACATTTACATTAGGTCTTGGGCCTTTGTGAATTAATAGATTTTAATGGCAGCTTGTTAAAGTGTTGTGAAGTGTTGTAACACACTTTCACATTTTTCTAGGGTTTTATCAAATAATTATACATAATAATCCTATTTTTAATCAAAATCAACTTTAATCTTGCCTTATTTAAAGTGTTTTAAAGTATTGTAACACACTTTCACACTTTTCTAAGATTTTCATTAATAATTGGGCTTTCTTATGCTTTAATTGGCCCTATTTTACATCCACAAGCCTCATTTATTACATCTTTTCGAGGATAATCCTGACACCAATCAGTAACCAATCATAATTTAAGTGTGTTTTCCTTGTGTGGCCCAGATTTATGGATCTAGGACTCATTTTCCACCTTGGGAAAATGGGTCCCACCTGGAACTTTTGGCCCCAAACCAGTTTTCACACATTTCTAAGAACTTTTGGTTTTTGCTCGCATAGATTATGCCTGATGGGATTCATTTTCTATCTTGGGTGAATGAGTCCAATGTGGCCAAAAATCAAATGTAATTTAAATTTCTAGTGGGATTTTATTCTCCTAGATTTGATGTCATCTTGTGGTGTTGTAATTTCAAGAATTCTTGCATAATTGAGTATAAATACAAGGTTCTTTCACTCATATTCTCACCTAGCATTCAAGGGATTTCACAAGAGAATTTGAGCATTCACAAGAGCATTCAATATAATTCAAGGGTATATTATCAAGCATTTTATAGTAGAATTCAAGTGTCAATAATCATGTTAAAGATGGCATTCATCATGTTTTCTATTGTGCTAACAATCGTGATGTAGGGTTTGCAATTCAAGCAAGTGTTTCAAGCAAGAT
Source organism: Sequoia sempervirens (assembly GCA_007258455.2). NCBI lineage: Eukaryota > Viridiplantae > Streptophyta > Pinopsida > Cupressales > Cupressaceae > Sequoia > Sequoia sempervirens. Next base: position 7,512,843 of record VDFB02000009.1, on the reverse strand, counting down.
CAAATCCATTCAAGAAAAAATCAAGAACCCCATACATTGCAACCATTTCAAGCATATTTGCAACACATTTTTGCTAGGGTTTGGTGAGTTGCAACATTGTCTTTTGTTCATTCATCATTCTCCATTCATATTTTCTTTCATTTCAAGGATTGATTTCCAACAAGAGGTTTGACCAAGGAAAACCCCTATTCACTAACCCAACAATATTTCCCCCTCTCCTTTGTGTATGATTTGCAGGTTTAGGTTACATATTTCATAAGGAGAAAGATTGAAGAAAAGTTGTCAAGTTATCAAAGTTGTCAAAATTTTCATCAAGCCTTAGAGAACATTAGAGAAGACCTATAGGTTGCAAATCAAAGATTCAGATCTGGAAATCAGTCAAGAAGAATAGAGAAAAAAAGGAAGAGTAGAATCAACTTTGAAACTTGTAGAAAATACCAACTAGATTGATTTGCCACTTCTGGCGAATGAGTCCTAGTTCTAGTACATTTTTAGGATTTACACATTTGAATACCCTTTTGGTAGAAATCTACTCTTGTACAGCTTCCTAGAAATAGGATTGAAATTCCCAGCTTGGTGAATGAGTCCCAATCAGCCTTAACAATAGATTTTCCAGTGATTCAAACCTCCATTCTGCCTTCTCCAGTTTACTAGGTGCACACTTTTTGATTTATAGTTTTTTGTTGCATTTCATTCATCTTTCTAGGTCTTTTAGAGTTAGTTTGCATTCAATTAGGTTTTTTCATTTCATATTACATTTCATTTTTTTTTCTAAGTCTAAACTTGGTAGTGAACCTCTCATTAGATCATTTTTAGCCCCTAGGACAACTCTATTGCAATATCTCTTTCTCCTTTACATTAAGATCTCAAGGGTTATCCTTGAATGGAATCTTAGAAAGTGGGTGTGATAGAAAATGATCAATCTATTCCCATTTTTTCTTGGTTCCACTATGGAATTGATCTTAGATAGAAAATGTAAATATTGAATCACAAAATAAATATATGAATATAAATGTAAATATAACTAGCATATTTATTATTAGAAAAATGAAGAATAGGACCTTCGATCTGTTGTCTTTGTTGTCATTGATGCCAACATTGTTTTATGTCCAAATATCTGTTGATCTGGTAGACTATGTGTTGGATGTTGTGGTTGTGTTGCTGATATGTGGTTTTCATTGATGTGAACACTATTAGCATTGATGTATTGAAGGCTGTATATGTCAAGGATATTGAGAAAATTGTAATAAGAAGTGCTACAGGTTGTCAATGGAATAAATAAGGTCACAAAGGTTTCTTGATTAGTACATTGTCAATTAGATGTTGTGGACTAAATGGTTTCTTGCTAAGTGTATGTATTTTATCCACCAGAAGTTTCAAAGGTTTGTGTGAAGTACTAAGCAAGTTATGAAGATTTGTATTCTGACAATCTTTATGTGGCTTCAGGTTCTGTTCCTGAATCAAGATCAAGTGATTTCAGTTAGTTTAGTTGTTGTAGATGATTCTCTAGTGTTTTATGGTGGTTGAGGATGTTTCTAGATCATGCTCTATCTTTGTTGCACATCTACATTGATCGATGTGTTCGTGGCTGGTGATTTTACTCTTGTGTGTTCGGGTTTTTATGTTCTTGGCTAACATGGTGGTTGTAACATGTTGTGGATCCTTGGAGGTTAAAATTTGAATGTTTGGCATGCTCGAGGAGGTTTTTTTAAGTCTTCATTACATTGTGGCCGATGGTGTTTGATTTGTATTGAAAATTTACTTGTAAATTTGGGCCGACATTGTGTATATGTTTTATATTTTCATATTTCTTCTGGGCGGAAAAGTTGTTGTAATTCATGTTGTGGATTTATAAGAGTGATTGTTTAAGAAAAGTTAAGGGTGAATAAGTGTACATGTGAGAGCAGAGGAAGAGAAAATGTGTGAATAATGATCTGATCATTTGATTGTAGAGCAGAGTGTGAAGAAGTTTGTGCGAAGTGTGAAGGAGTGTTTCTATGCTTAACCAGAACTGTAATCAGGCTTTTCTAGAAGATATTTTATGAGTTCATACCTTGTAGATCTAATCCAATTTTTTGTAAGATAGTGTGTCTTCTTTGGGTAGTGAGCCCTCTTGTATTTGAGTAGTGAGCTCTAGGCAGTGTACCTGAATGCATGTGCATTCCCATTATTCTTCTTTATACTTTTAATAGGGTATAATATTGTGGCCTGACATCCACCATGGTTTTTCCCCTAATAGGGTTTCCAAGTAAAAAAAATAATCCTGGTGTTCTCTGTGTTTATGATGTGCTAATGGTTTATGGTTTATTGTTCATTCATTAGATCTAAGATTAAGTTAGGATAAGTTTGAAAAGTTTAAATATTCTGTGACAACTGATTCACTCCCCCCCTCTTAGTTGTCTATCCCTATTTTTCCAACAATTGGTATCAGAGCAAGTTCCTCTGAAGAAGTTTAAAAGCTTGAGGTGATCCAAAATGGAATCATACAAGAAGGAAAATCCTAGATTCAATGGAACAAATTACCCTCTATGGAAAGTAAGAATGTAATTTCATTTGAGGTGTATTGGTGAACCATTCTGGAAGATTACAGAGAACATATATGTTATTCCTTAGATTGGTCCTTCCACTCCTGATGAGGTTAAGGAGGCTGAGACTAATATCAGGGCTATTGAAGCTTTGTTGAGTGCTCTAATAGTTTTAGAAATTACAAATGTGATGGATCTGAAGACAACTCATGAGATCTGGAAGAAGTTGGAGACTTTGTATGAAGGATATGCACTTGTGAAGGTTGCTAAGCTAACAAGTTTGAAAGGAAAGTATGAAACTTTAAAGATGGGTGAAGATGAAAATATTTCTTCTTTTATGCAAAAATTAAATGAACTTGTGATGGGTATTAGATGTGTTAGTGGTACCTTGGATGAACAAGAAATTGTAGCTAAAGTGCCCAGATCATTGCCTCCCTCTTTCAAATCAAAGGCTCATGCTATTGAAGAGCTCAAAACAGTGACAAATGTGATAAGAGATATTCTCATTGGTAAACTTGTTGCTTTTGAGTTGAGTGAATTTGGTGATTCTACCCCTAAGACCGAATCTTCATTTAAGGCTTCTGTATCCGGAAGAAACATGCAAAGATATGATCCAAGAGAAAGTTCTAGAAATAAATTCAAGTATGAGGAAGAGATGAAATAGCTTGAAGAATAAAGAGAGGTAGAAGATTTAGAAGCACTAATTGTGAAGAAAGAAGGCAGAGGACAAGGTAAGTATAAAGGAAAGTTTTCTATTAAATGTTTTTCTTGTAGAAAAATAGGTCATTTTGCTTCAAGGTGTCCTGAAAGAGTTCCTAGGTCCAAGCCTTACAAACCTAGATTTCAAAAGAAATTCTATTATGTTGAAGAAAGTGTGACTGATGAAGAATCTGATAAAGAAAATGGAAATGAAATGAATGGGCTTTCATTTCTATCAAGGAAAATGGTCTGGTGACTACTAAATTTTCTAATGTTGAGAAAGCTCTTGTAGCCCAAATTGAAGAAAAGGATGAGTGGGTTATTGAAAGCGGATGCTCAAATCATATGACTGGTGACAAAAGAAAATTTGTAAATCTTAAGAAATATGATGATGGGGTTGTAAGATTCAGAGATAACAATGCTAGTGTGATTCATGGTAGAGGATCTATTTTTCTTGGTGGTAAACACAACACTAATGATGTCCTTTATGTTGAAGGCTTGAAGCATAACCTGTTGAGTGTTGGATAGATGGTGGAGAAGGGTTACAATGTTTAGTTCAAAAATGGAAGATGCGGGATACTTGGAAGTTTTGGAAATGAAATTGCTTCAATTATAAAGACAAAAGGTAATATTTTTCACCTAAGTGCTAATGTAAGTTGTTTGATTGCTCAAGTGGATGAAAGTTGGCTATGGAATAGGAGGTTGCGTCATGTTAATTTTGATAACATTGTCAAGGTAAGCACCTCTCAAGCAGTAAGAGATCTACCTAAGCTAGTAAAGCCTACTAACACAATATGAAAGGAATTTCAGATGGGTAAACATAATAGAGTTACTTTTTAGAGAAAACATCATACTAATGGAATGCTAGAGCTAGTGCATACTGATATGTGTGGTTCCACCAGAATCAGAAGTCTACAAGGAGAAAGGTACATTATGTTGCTTATTGATGATTACTCTGGGATGATATGGGTTGCTTTCTTAAGAGAAAAACGTGAAGCATTAGAGAAATTCAAAAGTTTCAAAGCTATGGAAAAGAATGAGATAGGTCTAAACATCAAATGTCTAAGGTTAGACAGAGGTGGTGAGTTCACTTCCTGAGAGTTCAATTCTTTCTATCAAGAGCATGGAATCAGAAGATAGTTATCTACTCCCTGAACCCCTCAATAGAATAAAGTTCTAGAGAGAAAGAACAAAACAATTTTGGATGTTGCTAGAACAATGATATTGGAAGCTAATGTGCCTCACATCTATTGGAGAGAAGGTGTAAACATTATTGTGTACACTCTAAACCAGGTAAATGTCAATGGTATTTCTAGTAAGACACCTTTTGAACTATGGTTAAGTTATAAGCCTAATATTAAATATTTCAAGATCTTTGGAAGCACGTGTTATATTAAGAGAGATGAGGACATAGGAAAGTTTGATGCAAGGAGCAATGAAGGGATCTTTCTAGGTTACTCTACTAAAAGCAAGGCTTACGAGTGCTATAATAGAAGATTGAGGAGAATGGTTGAAAGTGCAAATGTCAAAGTTGATGAGGACTCTGCTAGATCATCCAGATATTGTTGATGTGATTCAGATGACTAGCAAGATAGTACAAAAAAATGGAGGAATGCTCAGACACGTAATCAAGCTCAAAATGTTATGTGAATCAAGAAATTCAGGAAGGAGACACAAGTGGAAGTGCAGAAGAAACAAAAGAAGAAACAAAAGTGTGAGAGAATCCTAAAATTTTGAGGTATGTAAAGCTAAATCATTATGAAGATCAAATTATAGGAGATAGGAATAAAGGTGTGCAAACTAGACTAAGGATTGCAGAAGAGTATTGTTTGATTTCCAAGATTGAGCCTAACAATGTCAATGAAGCGTGTAATGATGAACACTAGATGAAAGCTATGAAGGAAGAATTGATTTAGATTGAAAAGAATGATACATGGATTCTTGTTCCCAAACCTAAAGACAAAAATTTGATTGGTACTAAGTGGGTCTTTCAGAATAAGCTGAATGAACAAGGTGAAGTGGTCTGGAATAAAGTAAGACTAGTATGTAAAGGGTATTCACAAATGGAAGGTATTGATTTTGAAGAAACCTTTTCCCCTATTGCCAGAATTGAAACTGTAAGATTATTTCTCGCTTATGTCACATATAAGAACTTTAAAGTCCATCAAATGGATGTGAAGTCAACATTTCCAAATGGTGAGTTAGAAGAAGAGGTATATGTTCAACAGTCAGATGGATTTCAACGGACTGATAAGGAAGACATGGTTTGTTGACTAAACAAAGCACTGTATGGACTCAAGCAAGCCCCCAAAGCCTGGTATGCTAGACTAGCTAAATACTTACTAAAGCTTGGATTCAATAAAGGTACTACTGATAGCAATTTGTATTTTAAATAAGATCATGATAAATAGTTGATTATTGAATTCTTTGTTCATGACATTATTTTTGGAGGAGATGATGATCTATGTATAAAGTTTAATGATGAAATGAAAAGTGAATTTGAAATGAGTATGATTGGAGAGATGAAATTCTTTCTAGGATTGCAAGTTACTCAGTTGGACAATGATATTTTCATATCTTAGTCCAAATATGTGAGAGAGTTGTTGAAGAAGTTTGGCATGGAAGACTCAAAGCCTATTGGTACACCCATGGTAATCGGATGCAAGTTAACATAGAATGATGATTCTCCTAAGGAAAATCAAATAAGATATAGGTCAATGATTTGAAAATTTCTCTACTTAACTCAGACCAGACTGGACATTGCGAATGGTGTGTGTATGGTTACTAGATTTCAAGCTGATCCAAAATAATCACATGCGACTTTTGTAAAGAGAAATTTTAGATATCTAAAAGGAACAGTTGATTTTGGGCTTTGGTATCCTAAAGATGATGATCTTATCTCAAGTGACTATATTGATGTAGACTCGACAGGAGATATAGATGATAGGAAAAACACTAGTGGTGGTGCCTTCTTCCTAGGGAAGAAGCTGGTGTCTTGGTTGAGTAAAAAGCATAATTCCATTTCCATATCTACTATTGAGGTAGATTATATTATTGTTGCAAATAATTGTACTCAAGTGTTGCAAAAGAAACAAATACTAAAAGATATCAGAGTTGTATATGATGAGCCTACTGCCATATACTGTGACAACTCAAGTGCAATAAACATATCAAAGAATTTAGTGCTACACTCTAATACCAAGCATATATCAATCAAGTTTCACTTTCTAAGGGAGAAAGTAAGTGAGAAAGAAGTCAGAATGGAGTATGTGCCTACCAAGGAATAGATTGTAGACATTTTCATAGAGTTGTTGCCAAAAGATACTTTTGAGTATCTTAGAGGGATACTAGGGGTGATTACCCCTCCTGATATGAACTAGAGATGCATTGGTTTGCATCAATCTATGCACTTCATGATCATATTTTGATCCATGTTGTGGTGCCCGCTACTCAAGGGGAGTATTTAGATGGGTAGATATGTGTTTCAGAGCTTGTATAGAAGAGATATTTGACATTGATGTCAAAAGGGGAGAAGTGCAATGTGAAAAATCTTTCTGGAAGAGAAGAGTTGAGGAGAAGAGTCAGAACCTAAGGAAGAGTAAGTGTTGTTGTGCTGATGGTATTTTTCACATCATGTGTTGCTATCAATGGCAAAGGGGGAGATTGTTGGATGTTGTGGTTGTGTTGATGATATGTGGTTTTCATTGATGTCAAAACTATTAGCATTGATGTATTGAAGGTTGTATATGTTGAGGGTATTGAGAAAATTGTAATAAAAAGTGCTACAGGTTGTCAGTGGAATAGAGAAGGTCATGAAGGTGTTTTGATCAGTACGTTTTCGATCAATTGTTATGGACTAAAGGGTTTCTTGCTGAGTGTATCTAGTTTATCCACTAGAGTTTTAGAGGTTTGTGTGAAGTGTTGAGCAAGTTATGAATATTTGTATTCTAACAGTCTTTCTATGGCTTCAGGTTGTGTTCTTGAATGAAGATCAAGTGATTTTAGTTAGCTCAGTTGTTGCGGATGATTCTCTGGTGTTTTATGGTGGTTGAGGATGTTTCTATATCATGCTCTATATATCTTTGTTGCATGTCCATGTTGATCGGTGTGTTCATGGTTGATGATTTTTCTATTGTGTGTTCGAGTTTTTATGTTCTTGGCTGACATGGTGGTTGTAACGTGCTGTGGATCCTTGGAGGTCAAAATTTGATTGTTTGGTGTGCTTGAGGAGGTTTCTTTAATTATTCATTAAATTGTGGCCAATGGTGTTTGATTTGCATTGAAAATTTACTTGTAAATTTGGGCCAAGATTGTGTATATGTTTTATATTTTCATATTTCTTCTAGCCGATGAAGTTGTTCATGTAATTCATGTTGTGGATATATAAGAGTGATTGTTTGAGCAAAGTGAAGGGTGCATAATTGTGTGTGAGAGAAAAGGAAGAGAAAATGTGTGAATAATGATCTAATCATTCGATTGTAGTGTAGAGTGTGAAGAAGTTTGAGCAAAGTGTGAAGGAGTGTTTTTGTGCTTAGCCAAAACTATAATCAGGCTTTTTTAGAAGCTATTTTCTTAGTTCATGTTGGAAATATGTGCCTCAATCTAACAGGCTGAAACCTCCAGAAGAGAAAAGTTGGTATGACCTTCATTGTGTCTGGCTGACTAGCAGTTGTGAAACCTTGTGAAAAGTTCTGGTCATTGAGACCTTGTTTCAGTCCTGCCGAATGGACCTATCAATCCGACATGTTGATCGGTGTGAAAGTATCCAACTCTTCCCAGCCGAGCTGATCTCTTACCGATTGCTAGTGTCTAAAGGTGATCGCGAAGACTTGTGGCAATAGAAGTCTTCGGGGAGAGATTTGAATGCTCGGTATGAAGTCTTATCAAGATGGTATGTCTCACCGACAAGGTGTTACACTTGTGATTATTAGAGTAACTCATATGCTTTAGTATGAAGTCTTGTTGATATGGAAAAGTCTTTCTGATAGCTTTGCACTTGGAGTCTTCGTGGTAACACAAAGGCTTCGGTGCAAACTCTTGGTGACAGATGTTGGTCTCACCGATGTTGTGGGGTAGTCTATTGTCGGTATGACTCCTGGTGACTATTTCATCTCAAGGTGACTTGAAGACTTCGGTAAGAACTCTCAGCAATAGCGGTAACTCTTGCTAACTATTGGACATTTCGGAATGACTTGGAAACTTCGGTATGATGTCTCACCGAAGAGTGATAGTCTCACTAAAGGGAAAGTTGATATCTATGTGACCTTTGAACATCGGTATGATGTCTCATCGAATAGCGATTGTCTCGCTAATGAGATTGCTGAGGTTGATGCAATCTTGTGAACTTAGTGGAACCTCTTTCCGATAAAAATGACTCTTGGCAACATCAATGGTTGAGTCATGTGGCATTAGGGAGACACGGTTAGTGTCTCACCGACATGCGAATACCTTTTGAATGCCTTTGACCGAATGATGACTATCCTATGTGGTGAGTCTATGACCAATCAGAGAATTCGAATGGGAACTATTGTAAGTTAGTCTATTGAGGCAGTTCTGTGTGGAAGTTCGACAAACAAGGACGACATGGATATATTTTATAATTGCAGATGATGTTCAGTTCGATGGATGTTTGATCAATGTTCAATGTACAGTTGGATGAACAATTTGATGTATGATCAGTATGAATTCAATTCTGAAAGGTTGTAACTTGAATGTTTTGTACAAGGTTGATCATTGAATCTGCTATTGTAATTTGACATTAGAAAGATAAGTCTGATCTTTGTATGTAATCTCGATTACTGTAATACAAAGTGACTTCTCTTGGTGTGGTGGGTTTTTTTCCCGTAAGGGTTTTCCCACATAAATATGGTGTTCATGTGTGTATGTTATATTCTCTATTTCTATTATTTCTTAGAAGTGTATCTTAATTAGACTGTAATTGAAAATTTAAAAGTATCTCTGCATTCTTCCCTGAGATTTTGATGTTAGGAGAGTTGTTTCTGCACCTTAGCTTTCCTTACAAGTGGTATCAGAGCCTAGCTGGTTGTGTTATCCTTGTGGGTACGTTGGGTTTTTTGAGTCAATTTCTATTCAGTGGGAGTCTTGTAGAAGTTTGGTAATTTGAGTTATAGGTTAAGATGGCAAGCACGTCAGGAAAGATTGAAATTGAGAAATTCAATGGCAGCAATTTTGAGTTTTGGAAACTTAAAATGGAAGATCTGTTGGTTGATTATGATATGTGGCTTGCTGTGTCTGAAACGAAACCTACATGCATGAAGCAAGAGGATTGGGACCTTGCAGATAGAAAATCAAAGGGGCTGATAAGACTCTATTTAGTAGACTCTGTTCTTCTAAATCTTCATGAAGAAAAGACTGCATCTTCCTTGTGGAAAAGAATGGCATCTATTTATCAGGGCAAGTCCTTGGAGAATAAATTGTTCTTGAGGAAGAAGTTGTATGCTTTGAGAATGAAGGAGGGAGGATCTATTGCTGATCATTTGAATGCTTTCAACATGCTGATTGCATAGTTAACATTTGTTGGTGTGAAGATTGATGAAGAGGATCACTGTATGTTGTTATTATGTTCTTTGCTAGATTCTTGGGATCACCTAGTGATGGCTATTGGGAGTACAACATCTAGTTTCAAGATGGAAGATGTTGTTGCTTCTTTGTTATCATAAGAGATGAGAAGGAAATCTTCTGAGATGGCGAAGGAGGCCCTTGCTGTTAGAGGAAGGTCGAAAGAGAAAGGCAAGAAGAAGGACAAGAAGTCCAAATCCAAATCAAAGGGAAGATCAAAGTCTCTTGGTAAGAAGTCCAAGGTGAAGTGATGGAATTGTGGGCAACCTGGTCATGGCCGGAAGGATTGCAAAGAGGAAAAAAAGAAGAAGAAGAAGAATTCTTTCGACTATGATTCTTCTCAAAGTGATGTAGACGCCTTCATTGCAGCCTTGGCTATGCAGGCATCAGATGTTGTCTGGCTGATTGATTCTAGAGCATCTTTCCACATGACATCTCATAGAGACTGGTTCATGAAGTATGAAGAAAATGATGGTGGGAAGGTGTATTTGGCAAGTGATTCATCTTTGGAAATTGTTGGCCGTGGAAGAGTTAGAATTCAATTCCCTGATCGAAGAGTGAAGGGAATCAATGATGTAATGCATATACCAGGTCTGGCTTGAAATCTACTTTATGTTAGTAAGCTGAATGATATTGGAGTGCAAATCATGTTCTCTGGAAATGGTTGCAAGATGACTATAGGCTCAATGGTGCTAGCAAGGGGTGCTCATATTAGTACCTTGTATATGTTGGATGCACATGTTGTTCAATGCAATAGTGTCTCTGTAAAGTCACAAAAAGCTATGCATGGAGGAAAAGAGGAAAACGTTCCTGATTCTGTAAACTCTATGGAAGTTAAACTTCCAACAGAAAAGACACTGCTCTGGCATCATAGGCTAGGTCACATTGGTGAGAAAGGTTTAAAAAAATTGAAGAATAAAAACCTGGTTGAGGGGCTCGAAGATTGTAACCTCGAATTTGAATTCTATGAACATTGCATATATGGAAAACAACACCATGTTTCATTTTACTCCAGTCCTCACAAATCTTCTGGTTTGCTTGATTATATACATTCTGATGTTTTTGGTCCAATGAATGTTCCTTATTTTTCTAAGTCAAGGTACTATGTATCATTTATTGATGATTATTCAAGAAGGGCATTTGTCTATTTTTTGAAAAGTAAATCAGAAGTGTTCAATCAGTTTAAGGAATTTAAGAACCTTGTAGAAAATCAGAATGGAAGGAAAATAAAATTTTTAAGGACTGATAATGGCGGTGAATTTTTTCTGATGATTTCGAGAGGTACTATAAAGATCATGGGATTAAAAGACATAAAACTACACCTTACACTCCGCAGTAAAATTGAGTTGCAGAAATGTTCAATAGGACAGTGATGGAAAGAGCATGAAGTATGCTGAGTAGTGTTGGCTTGGAGGAGAAGTTTTGGGCTGAGGTAGTTGCTACAACGTGTTACTTGTTAAACCATTCTTCTAATTCTTCTCTTGTTGAGAAAACACCTTTGGAAGCATGGTCTGGTAAGAAGCCCTCTTTAAGACATATTCGTGTTTTTGGCTGTGAGGCATATGCATATGTGCCAAATGAGAAAAGATTTAAATTGGAGAAGAAGACTGTCAAATGTATTTTTATTGGCTATAGTGCTGGCATAAAATTATACAAGCTTTGGAATCTTGATATGAAAAAGATTCTATACAACAGAAGTGTTATCTTTCGTGAGCTGAAGCCTTCTACCTTGGATCTGCAGTCAGAGACAAAATTAGAAAATGAAAAGGATGTACTTGAAATTCCTCCAACACTAGATAAAGAGGAATTCAAAATTCAAAATGTACCTGAAACTAAGGAGAGCTCAAGTAGTTCTGAGAGTTCTGAAGAAGAACAACAACCTCAGCCTCAACAAGTGAGGAGGTCAACTCATGAAAGAAAGCAACCTGATAGGTATGGGTTCTCTTTGATAGATTCTACTTGTGCCTATGCTTTAATTTCTAGCATTGATGAGCCTAGAACTGTGAAAGAGACATTTAGAATGTCTAATTCAAACTCTTGGTTGGAAGCCATGAATGAAGAAATGGCATCATTAGAAAAGAATGATACTTGGAGTTTGGTGCCCTTACTTGAAGGCAGAAAATTTTTTGGCTGTAACTGGGTATTTAAAAAGAAAATAGGTCTAGATGGTAGTGTGGAAAAATACAAGGCAAGGTTGGTTGTGAAGGGCTATTCCCAGGTAGAGGGAATTGATTATGGAGAAATTTTTTCTCCTATAGCTAAGCTAACGTCCATTAGATTTATTTTGTCACTTGCATCAACATATGATTTAGAGGTTGAGTAGATGGATGTGAAGACAAAATTTCTTCATGGTGATCTTGAAGAAGAAATTTATATGTCCCAGCCTAAGCACTTTGTGGAGAAAGGTAAAGAAAAACTGATTTGCAAGTTGAAAAAATCTCTATATGGATTAAAGCAATCTCCAAGAATGTGGTACCAGAAGTTTGACACTTTTGTTTTGTCATTGGGATTTGTAAGATCAAAATTTGATCATTGTGTGTATTACAAAGCTGAAAGTGATCAAGTTCTTATTATTGCTCTCTATGTTGATGATATGTTGTTCATAGGCAATAGTAAGTTAATGATTTCTAATCTTAAGTCTCAGTTGTCTGCAAAGTTTGAAATGAAAGATCTTGGTGCAGCAAGGTATATTCTGGGAATGGAAATAACAAGGGACAGGAAGAATAGAAAACTTTGGCTCAATCAGAGTAAGTATATCAAGACTGTTCTAGAGAGATTTTGTATGAATGATTGCAAGCAGCTAGTTGTTCCAATTTTGTAGGGAAAGAAGCTATCTGTTGAAGACTCTCCAAAATATCTCGCTGAGATGGAGGACATGACCAGTCTACCTTATGCTAGTGTGGTTGGTAGTCTTATGTATGCAATGGTCTATACAAGGCTAGACATTGCCCAAGCAGTGAGAGTACTTAGTTGGTTTATGGTTAATCCTGGAAGGACACATTGGGATGCTATGAAAAGAGTATTGAGATATTTGAAGGGAACTTCAAAATATGCTTTGTGTTACCATGGGAACTTGGTTGAATCACAAAGGACTCTTAGTATTCGAGGCTATGTGGATTCTGATTGGGCAGGGGACATTGATAGCAGAAGATCCACCAAAGGATATATTTTCATGTTGAATGGTGGTGCAGTGAGTTGGATGAGTAAGTGGAAATATATAGTCGCTTTGTCCACTACAGAGGCATAATACATGGTAGCAACACACACCTGTAAAGAAGCAATCTGGTTAAAATGCTTGTGTTCTAACATTGGTTTTGATGCAGGGCAAATAACAATTTATTGTGATAGTCAGAGTGTTATTTGTTTGGCAAATAATCCTACTTTCTATGCCAGGATGAAACATATAGATGTATAGTATCATTTTGTATGAGATATGGTGGAGGATGGAAAGGTCTCGTTAGAAAAAGTGGATACTCTAGAGAATGTTGTAGATGCATTGATGAAGCCAGTGAGCACATAAAAGTTTAGGTGGTGTGCCAATTCGATGTGCCTCAGTGCCCATGAATTTTAGTAGTTTTGTTGTGCTTTGGAGGTGCTTGTGTGATCTTCGACAAGTGGGAGATTTTTGGAAATATGTGCCTCAATCTCATAGGATGAAACCTTTGGAAGAGAAAAGTCGGTATGACTTTCATTGTGTCTGGCCGACTAGCAGCTGTGAAACCTTGTGAAAAGTTTTGGTTGCTGAGACCTTGTTTCAGTCCTGTCAAATGGACCTATCATTGTGACATGTTGATCAGTGTGAAAGTCTCCAACTCTTCCCGACCAAGCTGATCTCTTACCGATTGTTGGTGTCTAAAGCTGATCGCGAAGACTTGTGGTGACAGAAGTCTTCGAGGAGAGATTTGAATGCTCGGTATGAAGTCTTATCGAGATGGTATGTCTCGCCGACAGGGTGTTACACTTGTGGTTATCAGAGTAACTCATATGCTTCGATATGAAGTCTTGTCAATATGGAAAAGTCTCACCAATAGCTTTACACTTGGAGTCTTCATGGTAACACAAAGGCTTTGGTGTGAGCTCTTGGCAATGGGTGTTGGTCTCACCAATGTTGTGGGGTAATCTATTGTCGGTATGACTCTTAGCGATTGTTTGATCTTGAGGTGACTTGAAGACTTCAGTAAGAACTCTCAGTGATAGTAGTAAGTATTTCTGACTGTTGGACATTTCAGAATGACTTGGGAACTTTGGTATGATGTCTCACCGAAGGGAAAGCTGATATCCATGTGACCTTTGAACATCAGTATGATGTCTCATCTAATAGCGATTGTCTCGCCAATGAGATTGCTAAGGTCGATGTGATCTTGTGAACTAGGTGGAACCTCTTGCCAATAGCAATGACTCTTGGTGACATCGATGGTTGAGTCATATGGCATTGGGGAGACATGGTTAGTGTCTCACCGACATACGAATATGTTTTGAATGCCTTTGACTGAGTGATGACTATCCTACGTGGTGATTCTACGACCAATCAGAGAAGTCGAATGGGAACCATTGGAAGTTAGTCTGTTGAGCTAGTTCTATGTGGAAGTTCGACAGACAAGGAAGACATGCATATATTTTGTAATTGTAGATGATGTTCAGTTCGATGGATGTTTGATCAATGTTCAATGCATAGTTGGATGAACAGTTTGATGTATGATCAGTGTGAATTCAATTATGAAAGGTTGTAACTTGAATGTTTTGTACAAGGTTGATCATTGAATCTGCCGCTATAATTTGACATCAGAAAGATAAGTCTAATCTTTGTATGTAATCTCCATTACTGTAATACAAAGTGACTTCTCTTGTTGTGGTGGGTTTTTCTCTCGTAAGGGTTTTCCCACTTAAATCTGGTGTTCATGTGTGTATGTTATATTCTCTGTTTTTGTTATTTCTTAGAAGTGTATCTTAATTGGACTGTAATTGAAAATTTAAAAGTATATTTGCATTCTTCCTTGAGGTTTTGATGTTAGGAGAGTTGTTTCTGCACCTTAGCTTTCCTTATAGTTCATACCCTATGGATCTAATCCAAATTTCTATAAGATAGTGTGTCTTCTCTAGGTAGTGAGCCCTCTTGTATTTAAGCAGTGAGCTCTAGGTAGTGTGCCTAAATGCATGTGCATTCCCATTATTCTTCTTTATACTTTTAATAGGGTATAATATTGTGGACTGACATCCACCATGGTTTTTCCCCTAATAGGGTTTCCATGTAAAAAAAATTCTTGGTGTTCTCTGTGTTTCTAATGTGTTGATGTTTTATGGTTTATTATTCATTCATCATATCTAAGATTAAGTTAAGCTAAGTTTGAAAAGTTTAAATATTCTGTGACAACTGAATCACCCCCCCTCTCAGTTGTTGTCCTTGTTTTCGAACACTATGTCTGTGCTACTTCAATCTGGTAATATGGTCCAAAATCTCTCTAAAGTGTATATTGGCTCATACAATTTTGATATGTTTTCCTAGTGTCTTAGATGCAGTTGTGTTGAAGTTATCAAAGATTTTAGTTGAATAGGTTGAAATATTTAAATGTTAGAAGTTCGGCTTACAATTTTTTTGTGTTTCTCTTTTGGGGACTTAAGGTGAATGTTTCATGAAGGATTATCTTTTAAGTCTAGGCTGACCTAAATTATGTCTTGCACTTTTAGTTTTGATTGACAAAGAAGTTTTTTTTTTTGTGGTTGACAAGATATTTTGAATTATGTATGCTTACATCCATTTAGGCCAACCTAATTGATCTGTATGAACTTTTTATATATGGAATATATTTTTATTGAGCATATATATATTTGGGATGTACATAGATGTATGTATGTCTTTTTTTTGAAAAGATAGGCAGAGATATATGAAAAGAGGTGATGATGTGAGATATGTGATGAAGTGATATGGTAGTTGTTGTACACCTACATTTTGGTACAAAAATTTCCATCTTTTGAAGCTCAATTGGAACTGTACTCAACACTTAGGAGGTGCATTATTTTCAATTCACATCTCAAGTAGTGAGCCATATATTTTTGTATTCTAGTAGTAAGCAATATCTTTGTACTCTAGCTATGAGACTTTCAAGGAAAGTGTGTCCTAGCAGTGAGCCATGTAATATCTTATAAGTTCCGGTTATAATATATTATGAGTTAATCCTCACCATGTTTTTTCCCACTTTGTATTTTCCACGTAAAAATCCTGGTGTCTATGTGTTGTGTGATGTTATGTTCATTTCCATGTTGTTACTTACTGTTGCAACAAGATACATTGTAATAATTGGATGGTTAGTAATCAATTGGTTTAGTAGAATACTAATTCACCTCCCTCTCAGTATTCTATGTGTTCAACATTTATATTATTTATTAATAATATATATGAAAACACTAAGAGATATCCTTCTCAAGGTGTTTATTTTTAATAAATTAGTCACATAAAAGTGCAATAGACACCTCAAGAAGGATCTATCTCGATGTTTTAATATATATGTGACTGAACTGAAATATGATTTAATTTTATCATTTCCTTAATAAGTTTTCTATAATTATGATATCTAATCATCAAATAGTGTCATTTTATAGAACATAGCCATATAATTTTTTTGATAAAACTGGTTTATCTTCGAAAAAACATGCAAAGCATGTCCTCTTGAACATGCAATACAATAAACTAAGATTAATGTCATTCCAAGTAGTATCTTGTCTTGGAGAACAACATATAAAGCTAATTTTCTTTGTGCAACTACATTCAATTGAAAATAAGGGTAGAAAAGATGCAATGAAAATTGACTTGAATCTAAAGAATTTTGATACATAACCAAACAAGAAATGCTCCCTAAGATTAGCAAGAAAAGATAAAAATTAGATCGATGTCATTAAAAGATGGCACAAGCTATTTTATCATTCTTCTATTGATGCTTTCCCCTACATAAATTGATACTCATACCCTTGACACATCTTTCTCTACTTAGGAATTGTTTATGCATGCTGTAAAAAATAGACTTGAACATAAGAAAAAACCAATATTGGAGTGAAAGGAGGATCTTGCATATTAAATAGTACCAAATACTAAAATTATCAAATGCATTAACACCATTCTAGTTGTTCTTGGGATGATTCAAACAAAGAAAGACCCATAGATAATGAAAACAATGAACAAACCTACTACCTAGATGATGTTGTTGAGGAAATAAATATGGAGACATTAAGGAAAGAGTATGAGACAAAAAAATGTACTTTTAGGGTGAAAATCTTGCCTAATTTTATGGTGAAGGGAAAGGGAATGAGTAGAATGAAAATCAAACCTATTGATAAAGATCCTTTCTCAATTGAAATGTTTGAGTGTTATTTTTTCAAAACCTACCAAACATTTTGTCAAATTCTAGTGATGGACCCTCCTCAAAGGATTCCCATGGATTTCATGTATATGGCTACTAATATCCAACATTTAATGGTGAATAAACTATATGATTTTTTCACATACTTATCCAATAAAATTCACAATGCACTAGTGACCATCAAGAATGGTCAAACTAGGGTAAGATTCTGGTAATTTTCATTGTTGTGCCATATGTTTTTGGCTAGAGGATATAAAGAGTTTGGATAGGATATGCCACTAGATTTAAAGGATGAGAAAAATGAAAGCCTTCCATTCCAATTATGGATTCATCATATAGTCATGCATTGTCCAACTTCAAGCTTTGTTTCTTTAACAAATCTATTTGTTTCTTTGTTGAGGGGGTATTTGGTGAGGGATTTTCCAAGGATTCCAAGGGAGTTGCATGATTTTTTTAGGCCTAAGAAAATGAGGCCTAATTTAGGCATTGACTATAACAGGGGGAATGTCATCCCTTATGAAAGTTCTAAAATTCTTAGAGTGTATGGTAAAAATGTGGCTCTACATGTATTGACAAGGATTGTGCCACTCAAAATAGGTTTCTTGTAAGTTATGTGGAAGCTTGGAATTATTGAAGATATGTTTTGACAAGACAAAACAAGGGAACTCTTTTTCCTAGCTATACTATGTTTTCAAAATTTGTGATGATAAAAGATGGATGGAGGAATGTCCTCAAGATGACTACATATATACATATGAAGAACTGTAGAGCAATAAACCATGACCTTGAGGGTTTCATTGTAGCATTGAAGGTGAGAATCAAAGCAAGAAAGTTTTGGCCCAATTTTGACTATCTTGGAGACATCATCAGGAGTGAGTTTCATTTGCATAGGGTAGAAGACAGGAAGATAAAGTGGTTGGAATTTTAAAAATTGGAGAAAGCAAAGAGAGAAAAGGATCACAAGTTTAAGGGGATTTATATGGATATTGAAGATCCAATGTTGAGGATTAAAACAATTTTATAAAACTTTGACAGAGTTGTAGGGAAGTTCTAGGAAAATATTGAAGAGCAAGATAAGGGGAAGGCCCCCATGGTTAAAGAGGCTTACATATCAACTAGTAAGAACAATGTATGTCTTCTCAAGAAGAAAAAAAGTTATTCTAAGGAAGGAACAAATAAAAAATACTCCCACTCAATCAAAGGAATCTAGACCTCAATCCCCTATGCCACATATGCCACAATCTCCACCTTTGGTATCATCTCCACATCAAGTCATAGATCTCGATTGACTGCCAAGAGAGCCCTCTCCAAAGAGGAGAAAAATTGAGCAAGTGTATGGAATTATTGAATATCCAATAGATTCAGATGATGAGACTATTGTAACCTCTGATAATACCATGCAAAATATGCCATCAGTTGCAAGACAAGTAGATTTATCAACTCCATAGGGTAGGGTTACAAAAGAATTTCTAACTAGTCTAGACAATGTAGATGATATAAAGGAGAAATATTGCATAGATTTTATGGATGATGCATTTTTCAATACAAATGTATTCAATGAATATGTATGGAGGACCAAGAAGGATGAATATGAGAACAAAATGAAAATAGAGATGGCTAAATCCCCTGAACTACCTAGAGTAGTCATATTAAAAGGGTGGTGGAAAAAATTAAAGCTAAGTACAAATAAATGAACCCTTGAAGAGGGAAGTAAGCTTGAAAGAGAAATTAGCATACTTCTCTTATTGGAATGGGACTTGGTATCAATCATTTCCTTTGACACCATAAGGAGGTAGGACTCACAAGTATATGCAAATGATGAAGAGGATTTGTGTGCATTGCAAAGATCTATCTTCAACACACAATGGGATACACTGGCTATTTGGGATTTGGATGCCAACACAAATAAACCTCAAGTTTTTTTCTTCACCAAAGGTATCCCTGTGACCCACCCCAATAGCTAAACCATCCTTGCATTGGTCTCACTTTTTTCGAAGTTGGAGTCCAGGAGGGGCAAGCTGAGGTGATACTAATCCTCTGGAGATGCATGCAATTGCTGGAAAATCATGTGCATCGAATAAGCTTGGAGCTTGGTGTTGAACCCAAAACCTATGGGGAGAAAACCCATGACCCAAGCCAATTCCACTACCTATATGGGTTAAATAAACCTCAAGTTGAAAAACTTATAGCATACTACAAGGGTGGTCTTATAATTCAAGAGGATTAAATTAGATACACGAGTAGTGGGGGAAACAACATTAGTAGTTAATTTAGCACATTTTACCAAACAAAATGTTGATTCCTTCGAAGAGAAATATGATGTAGAGACTAGACAATACAATTATTTGTTGATTGCATACAATAAAGATGAGTAGAGGTTGGAAGAACTAGAGTTGGAGAATGAAATGTTGAGGAATCAACAACAAATGCAACTAATGCAACTAAGTTCTCCATTTGTTTCTTCTCCATGACCTCTTCTAGCTCAATCACCTCCTCCACCATCTTTAGAGATGGTTGCATATGATGAAAATAGGTCAATTGTGGAGCTTGTTGCAAGTACATTATTTGCACCTCCTCCTAAGGAAGTATTGAGCAAATGAGAGCTAATTCAATAGTGGAGGGTGTATGAGGAGTTATTTTTCAATTGTATGATGAAAATAATATTCTTATTGTTTCTAATGTATTGGAGCATTGTTTGGGAAATGAAATAAAAAGAGTGAGCAGTGTTCATTCTAATTATTCTTTAATATTTCATTCAATAAGGATGTTTGAAGGGGATAGGTCAATAGCTATCCCATTAATGCAGATATGGGTGCCCAGGCTTAGTTTATTGAAGAGAATGGTTGTAGGGTCCACTCATGAGCTAAATAAGAAATTAAAAATTTCCCCCACATATAAGGTAGTAAAAAGAGTTTTTGATTTCCAAGGGTTAGTGGATCCATTTGAGTAGAGAATTAGGAAATTTCTCCAATAGTTTGATGAGAATGATCTCTTCCTCTTATCGAACATTTTGGATAAAAATAGAGTAGCAAAAACACATGAATAGTGGAGGGCGCAAATGGATATAACTATTTTTGCAGAAGCTACCTTAATTTATGAACATGGAGATGTCAAGATAGATATTCTCAAGAATAGCATGGATAAATTTTCTATCACTAACACATTATTGGAAACATTTGATAAGGATGTTAATTGGGTAATGAAGAAGTATGACCAATACATGACAAAGTTGGATTAATTCATGAAATTTAATTGGCCATCTGAAGAGGATTATGAGGCCTGATATCAACAAAATATTCAAATACCTGACTTGTAAAGTATCTTGATGAAGTGGACACATTTTTGTATTTCTACACAATCAGCATTTGAAAATGTTTTCAACAACACCAACAATAGAGGATTTTGTCTTTTCCACATGAGGTTTTGTCTTAATATGATAGCTCATATTTTTTGGATTTATATCAAGATGAATGAGGGAAAGGAGCAAAAAAGTACTGATCATCAACCTCAAAGCACTTTTAGAGAGGACAAAGATTGCAAAGAGTAAATATAAATACATTTTTTTTGGAATATTCCATCCACGAGCTAGAAAATGAAATCATATTTTGAAATGTATTTGAAATTGTCAAATGAAAATGTGACAAGGATAATTGGCCTGAAGCTTGTTGCTCCCTTGTTATATAAATGGGAATTCAAGGCCATTTGCACAAGATGTTTGATCTCCCAGAGAATTTTTAATTGAGAAGCATAGAGAATAGAAGTTAAGTCATTTCTTGGGTTATTGAGTCTACATTTCCTATATTTTATGTTGTACAATAGTACCAAAATCTGAATATAAGAATTGGCATAATTATGAGTCAGTTGTCTCCTATTGTAAACTTTTCATGAATTATTAATGGAAACATTTAAGGATATTTCATTTCATCTCAATTTTTTTCTAGTGGATGTATGATTTTATCAATGTTCTAATTCAAATAATTGGTTAAAATAATTTGAAAGAAGTGTATGTTCATGTATTTGTGTACAAGAATTTTGTAAGAAGAGTTGGTTCAGGATATTGGGTGCAATTTTGTAATGCAGTATTGTAAAATATCTATAATGTTAAGATTGAAATTTTGTTATGCCTTACAATTTGTATTAAATTTTACTCCATGCCCTAGGATTAAGGCACCAATCTAGAATCTATTTTTAGAGTTGTGAGTTCTAGTCCATCTTTCACAATTCAAAAGAATAAATACTAAGTTTCATTTCAGTTGAAGTTAAATTCATCGAAGTTTGATATAGTTCCACATTCTCTTTCTTTAAAATGTTAAATGTTGTAAAGGAATAGCTAGATCTTTAAATTAGTTTACTTTTCAAGAAAAATATAAGAGAATGTATCTATTATTCATAATTTATAAGTAAATTGGCAAAAAGAATCTTAATTGCATTGTGTGGTATCACCCTCCTCGGTCTTGCAGAGACCAAAATGTAGATGGAAAGTTGTTGCAACTTTCACTTTTTTATTGGACAAGTCGTCTAGGTATCTGACCATTCGAAATGGAAAATACATAGGTTATCTATGATGTCAAATTGGTATTTAAAAAACACCAATAGATTGGTTACTCTACTATGGAAAAACTTGTGTAAAGTCTCTAGCTCAAGATCATTTGAATTTAGAGTCATAAATTTAAATTTTTTGTGTTTTGTCATGAAAGAGTCCCTCAAATTGTCTCATCATTTTTTAATTTGAAGTCATTCAATTAAATTTTCAAGTAATATTTTTACTTTTTTGTGATTTTTCATATGCATTATCACAGGTTTGTCTGAGCTTTCTCTATATTTGTAAATTCTCTCAAATTTGTTCAAAAGAATTACAAATATTTTTCAAATTCCCATTTAATTAGGTGGCAACTTTGAGTCTCCATTTAAATGCACTAAAATAATCAAAGAAAGTGAGAAGAACAAAGAAGATAAACAACTAGAAGATGAGGTGAACCAAAGCATACATGAAGAAACATCTTGAAGAGATATTGGAGGGAGAATTGTCAAAAACTACAAAGCAAACCTAGAAACAAAAAGATGCAAATATAAGTAAGTTTAATCTAAATCCTACTCTTGAACCTGCACATATTGATATTAGTAGCCATGAAATTCTTGAAATACAAAGAAATTTCATAGGTCTTGATTCTAATTATGATGAAGAAAATGTTGCAAATAAATCAGTTGAAAGTATACATCAATCTAGCTCTGCACTAAAGGTTTAGAAGCGGTGGAAGCTGGTTCGCAGTAGACTTTGGAGGAACTTCTCTTTTGAAAATTATGTAGGGAATAGTCTTTGACGTATTGTGTTCTATTTTCTCTTTTTGGGTTCCACTATAGCATTTCTAGAAATTTGTTTTAGTATCCTTTTCTTTTGTAGGTCTCTTTAGCTTTACCCTTTCTTTTTTTTTTCTTCTAGAGATTCTTGTAGCTTTCTGCTCCTCTATGTTCTAGTAGTTTTATGTAATTTTTTTACCTTTTAATAAAGGGAGTGGGCCCCTATCCCCACAACTTATGTATCAAAAAAAAATGCATACATCAATCTAGGCCTAGACAGAGAAGAAGTATAAGTAGAATTTTTTAGAATAATGTTGCTTTTGCTAATGCTAGGGCTACTGGAACTACTCTTTCAACTACAAATGGCTATTCTCCTTTTCCAATAGATATATTAATTGGATCTATTGATACCACTCCTAATCTTATAAATATTTCTAATAATTCTAATTCTAATATCACATTACCTATTTATGAAGATGTATTTGGTGAGATTAGTGAGCTCCAATAGGAGGCTTGAATAAAAGGAGAAATAAGAATTAGGAGGGAAAATTTGAAAGAGGAGAAGATTAGGAATTTTTTTTATGAAAAATATATGTTGAGAAGGAGATTTGAAAGGAAGAAACTATTAAATCAAGAAGATCCTGAACCTGTTTCTATTCCCATCATCAACCCTATTATCACCCAAATTCTTGGTATTAATACTATGAACACTCCAATAAAAAATACCAATACAGTTACTACCTGGACTAGTTCCACTATTACTAGTTCAGTTGCTCAGCATAATACCTAAAATGTTCAATCCCAACCTATTGATAAAGGGAAGAAGCTTGTGAAACAATTGGTCATTAATGAAAGTGCATCATCCCAAAAGGCTCTTGCATTTGATGCATCAGAGACATTGAAACTTAATTTGAAGAAGGAGAATGAGGATTTGCAAAAGGAATTGGAGAGAATTCATATATTGGCAACTATGAGAAAATTTGATCTTTTGAGCCCCTACCCTATTTAAATATATTGTCATTCAATCATCTTTTTTTTTGAAATATAAAATTAAATTAAATTTCCATCAACATTTTAAATTTTAGAAATGTGCAAAAATAATTATTATTGGAAAATTAAAACTAAAAACAATATTAGTAGTCATTGAGGGGTTTGCAGACCCCCTGACTACTTGAAAGACACTAACAAAGCCAACATTGGTACCATATGGTATGTAATTCTAGTAGCCAACCAACATTTATTGATGCCAACAAGCCTTTGGCTCCTGGTCCCTAGCCTCCAATTGGGCGTGCCCAATACTTAGCTCACCCTTCAGAGTATTATAAACCACTAAAAATTTTATAAAGAAAATTTGGAAATAATTTTGATTTGACCACCAACCCTCAATCTACACATCATTGGTGCATCACTACCACTAGTGGGGCTAATAGCCAATTGCTAGCCAACAACTCATAAGGAAAATTAGAGGGTTTTTTTTCAAACAACCATATAACATTTACCTAGGATGTTGGATTTTCAACTTCCAATAATCAAAAAATATATCTAAATGAGCACCTATGCAACAGTATAGTTTTGATTCCATGATTTTGTTATTTTCATTAGTTTTTATGGCTTGGAAGTAAAATATTCTCTATTTCATGGTTTTGGCTATACTTTTTCATATAAAATCAAACTTTTGATTTTGAATAGGTATTGGAGAGAATGTGCAATGTACTACATAGTGGATTAGATAGTTTTTTAATTTGTGGTGTAGATAGAGGTTTGTACTTGTTTGATCGCTTATAGGTACCTGAGATTCAAGATGTGGTTGTGTGAGAATCTAGATGAGTCAAGAGGTGAAAACTTGAGGGTGTACATGCTTTTATATGATATGTATGATCTGGTACAATTGATTATTAGTTTGGTGCTTCTTGGTATAGGTTTATAGATTATTTTTAGTGTTGTACTTTGATGATGATAGGTACACAAGTTTTCTTCTAGTTTTAGTACATGGGTTGATACTTGTAGAGACTTGGAGTCTCCTGTGGGTGATAGTTGAGTGTAGGTACAATATTGGTGATGATTATTATGTCATGGATATGCACACACATTTGAGCATTGGTACAACATGGTCATGCATGTGGTTTTTTGGTGGTGTTTTAGTTTGGTGCTAGGAGGTTGATTTTATCTCCTAGATGATTGATTAGTTCCTTGACTATGGTTACTCATTTGTGGACATGTTTGGAAAATAAGATCTATGGTTCATTTGATGTTTGAGTCTTGTTGTCTATAGGATTATCTTCTTTGATATCTCAATTTATAAGTTACTAATGTGATGATGAGTTTGCATGCTTAAATTTTTGGGATCTTGGAGGTATATAGTTGTGTGGGTTGGCCACCCATTTTGTTTGAGTGGGATGAACCAGATGTGGACTATCTATATCCATGAGATTGATTTTGTGTTGATGTAGACCTTATTAGTTGGCCTTGTCTATGGTCATTTTTGCACTAATATGTTTCTTTCAGATTCGATGATGGATGGTTAGATTACTTGAATAGTTGGTTGTTGGGACTTGTACAGTATGTGCTTCTATCATGATGTCATAATATCTTGGTTACATTTCATTTGTTACACATTTCAATGGGATCTTTTGATAGTGATGATTTAGCGATGTAGGATTAACTCAAGATGATTTTTTGGTAGTTGCATCTTCTTATCTTGGAGATATTGGTTCTACTTATTCTCTGGAGCTATTGGGTTTGCAGTTGAATGTGTGAGCAATGGGTAGGTTTTATTTAGGAGATGGTTGTCACAATGCCATTTTTAGCTTAGTATTATAGTTCAGTGGGATTTGTTGGTAGTGACTTGGATTCATCATTAGTGATTGATGACCTTCTTTAGTGTTTGTGGATGTCTTGGAAGATATATAAGATCTTGTTGATGTAGAAGACTTCTTTCACATTTATAGGTTCATTTTAATGAGATGGTTATATTTATATGATTAGAGATGTTAATTTTTGGTTTAGAGTGTATTTGGTATTGTGTCCTTGATTACTCTAGATATCAATTTGATTATTGAAATGATATAGGTTCTCTTGAGACCAAGATGCATGCATTGCTATATGTGATCTCCTAGGAGGAGATGCTTAGATCATGATGTCATGTTTGAGTTTTTGATTCTATAGTTGGAGCTTTGAGATTGGTCCTTTTGGTTCTCTAGGTATTTGATTATATTGGTCATTTTCTTGAGAGCTTCATGAGGGTGTTTTATTATTATCCTATATGTAATGCATATGTGATCATTAATATTCTATATTTACCAATAAATGAGATACATGCATACATTTAAAATAGGTTGAACAAGATGAATAATCACATCTAATTTCACATTGGAAATTGCGAAACAAAATTCTTAGGGAAATTTGATTTATCATGTATGAAAGAATAGTAGATTACATTAAATATTTTCTTATGGATGGACCAATATGAGTTATTATTGGGTATGATATACTTAAATTTATTAACAATGAGGTGGTAGAATTATTTCTTTTTAATACAATGGAAAATGTTTAAGTAATATACTAAGTTAAAAATTTAGAGGAAGCTTATAGTTATAAAAATTATAGATTGATTAGAATCACACATTCGATAGGTGACTATGATATCTTGACTAGAAAGGATAGAGAGGTCTTCATGGTGCTAACTATGGTAGTTTTAGATATATTTATGGAGATAACAAACTATTCATTCAAATAACTAATGGAGGGATGTTTGGATGAATTTGGGAGGATTATCAATGATAAGGGTCACTTTCTAGTACAATAAAAATGAGAAAGATTCTAATAGATCATACATGACTTGCATATAATTATTGAAAAAGTGTAATAATAGGGGGTTACATCTCTCCCTTGAGTATTAATGAGGAGTATTATCATGTGTAAGTATCCAAAGATGATTTTAATAGCTTTTTCCCCTTTTTAGAGTGTTCAACTGAGATGGTTTGTAGGTTGTGAGCCACAAGCAATAGCTAGCCTGCATGAAAATAATAATTTCAATCTAGATAATGTGTGTATATACAATAGTAATAAATCTATGTATTTAAAGTATTATTAAGGATACTTAGTCTATCAATAGACACTCTATGTATTAGTATCTCTATTAAGATTAAAATATTGTCTTTTTTCTATAATAGAAAGCTTAGTGTTTTTTATTTTTGTGTAATTTAAAGCCAACTATTATTCTTCATTTTTTGAGTTATAATTATAAACTTCACCTTCCGTTTATTTATTTATATTATATTTTATAATTTTACAAAACTATTATGTAGAGCATTATAAATTTACAATTGCAAAGTATTTGAACTTTTAATGCTATTATTTTTTTATGTGTATAAATATTAACTTTTATTTTTTAAATACATGTAGTTTTCATTTATTTAGCTACCACTTAAGGGTTAAAGAACAAAGTTGTGTCACTTTTTAAAGGAAACGACCAACACTATCCAACTTTTAAACTTGAATCACTAAAAAGTGACATATATGTTTTGAATTTTGTAATGATGTAAACTAATGAAATATTTCTTTTTTATTATATTTTATGCTTATATATATATATATATATATATATATATATGAATATATTTTTTCATAAATTGACACTATAATTTAGTTGCTGAAAAAATGCTGAAGAAATGAAATCACATGAGATGTCAACCTTTATATAGTAATTTTTTATTTTTTCTCCTTCAATTTTTTTCTATGTATTTATAACTTGAAAATTTAGTGTATGGATATATTTTTTTCCAATTTTGATAAATATATTTTAAATAAATATTAAAATGTGCACATATTAAAATATAGTTGTTTCCATTAGACGCCAACTTTCATATTATCTATTTATCTAAAATGGAAAAATAATTATACCCTCGATATAGATTCTTTTATCTAGTGCATCACATTTTTTTTAAAAATTAATTAGTTTTACTATTTTCCTTGTCATGGTAATCGGCCTAATATTTTGTGCTGATAACCTATTTTAGCAAAAATAAAAGGAAAAATATAAATAATAATTTAGTTATTAATATATATATATATATATATTTGGAAAATAGACTTATGGATCTACAAAAGGGTACTTTTAGATTTAAAAAGAAATGTTTTTTGATTAGGTAAGTAGCATTTTTCAGGGTGTTGTACCCTTCACATAGAGCCACAAGGGCCAATAAAGTTCAAGATCAAAAAAGCATCAAAAAATATAAAGCCAAAAATAGGCACCATGGACAAACAACAGACAGACAAACATCGAACCAACATCAAACTAACTAGCCTCTTCCTAGTTCTTTGATAGGAGATTTACAACATCACCTCCAACCCACTCCTGGCAGTCTTTAGTCTTTTTCATGTCCATCTCATCCTTCATCACTGCTGATAAGGTACTTTTGATATAGTGGATGAGCTTAACCATGAAGCGAGTCAAACCACAAAACTTTTTGTCAAGTTTATCCAATCTTTCCTTCAACACAAAGGGCTCCTCCCCTCCAACCATAGCCTTGCCAGTATCAATATGCTCAACCTCCAATGATTCTGAAGACTAAGAATCCAAAATCTCCTTCTAAACTTTTCCCTTGTCAAGAATAGAGTAGGGACCTCTAGCATTCTCCTCCTCCTCACCCTTAGACTCCTCTTCAACCCTGCTATCTTTGTTGTTCGACTGCTCCTCTTCCATGTCCAAATCATTAACCTACACTTTTTTCCTATTCTTGGCTAGCCTACTAGAGCACTAAATGATGGCATCAAAACCAATAAACACTATCTCCACAACCACTGTATCCCCCACAAATTCCTTGCTCACCACATTTTTTCCTTTACTCAAAGGATCCTTCACTTCCTCCTTGCCTTTCATTCTCTAGGTAGGCTTGCTGGTAGTCTTGGTGGGGGTTGCTTTGAGTTCGCAAATACTAGTTGTTGCACTAGTTTGGGTCGCTCTCTAGGCTGATGCAAGAAGTTGGGTACACAAAAAGCTCAAAAAGTGGAAATGTTTTTGCTATTTTTTAGAATTTGTCACACTTGGACTAAAAATTTGAGGCACTTACACAATGAATCTTAAAAAAAGTTAGTAATATGAAATCTATCATTTTGAATCTAGTTTCCAAATATGTAAATTATTAAAATACCCAGATTATATAAATTAAATTTTGATAGGGATCTATAAAAACACTTTTTAAAAGTACCTTTTTTTTACCATACCAAATAGGTGTACGGACAACACTTTTTGACCCAAATAAAATTATTTTGCTAATTAATTTTGGGAAAAGAGATCTAACAACATGAAGTTTGATGTGGATTTTTTTTTGTAATTTTTGGTTGAATATTTTTTTTTTATTAAATTTTTATTGGCCTTAATTGATGTTTTTTAAAAATCAATGTGTATGGACAACATAATTGATTACAAAAAAAAATTGACTTTTTTTTTTCATTGTGTAGAGAATTGTTTGAAGTTTGATGCCATATAATTTTTTTTACAAGAAACTTAACCAATAAAAAGTTATTAAAAAACCAAAAAAACCTAATATTTCAAGTTTAAGGACTAGTTTTCTTAGAAATTAATTAAAAAATACAAAAAATAATCAAATATTAATTTTTTTATATATTTAGAAAGTAGACATTGTTTTCTCTAATGGGTTTTAATTTTATAGATTCATTCCAAAAAAAATCCTTCAGCTATGTTGTCAAAGTTGGACATTCTTCTTCAATCTGCCTTAGTTTTTTAGTTGCAGGTCAAAGGCTAAGGCTCTAATTGCCAAGCCTTTCCCAAGCCTAAAACCAAGGCTGGATGTGGTGTGGAAATCCAAATTTTAAATAACACGTACGCGTTATAGAAACACATACACATTATTCAAATGAAACACGTACGTGTTATTCAAATGAAATGTGTACGCATTTCATAACGCAAACGCGTTACCCATTGACTCGTTGGGAAAACATAATGCATATGCGTTATGAAATGTATATGCATTTCTTGAACATAATTTGTATGCATTTCTTATATAGCCATTTTACCCTAATTTTGAAAATATTGGTAAAACACGATTTTCCTGCAACATTCCTTTTCTGTAGTGCGGTCCGAAAGTGTCATTTTCTGCATTTTTTATTGCAAATTTGTCTTGTACAGGGAATATTCTATTCAAATTTTTGGAAGAGACAAAGTGTAGGTTGAAATTTCTGAAGTGGAATCAAGTGCAAGAACTTTTTACAAGAAGATTTGGAAAAAGTGAATTTTTGGATGTACTCATGATGTTTTTGTACTTCAAATTTTATAGAAAAAATGATCTTCATAGTACATAGTTTAATTTGAATATTTGAAGGAAGTGGAAATTTGAAAATAGGTTTCTTGAATTATTGTTTTTGTCATCAAAGAGGGTTTGGTAACCATGGGTGATAAGCAAAGACAAAAAAAAAGATGTAGTCTAAAGTTAGTGACACCCGAAAAAATTCAGGCAAATAAAGATAAGGAGGAAAAAAGAAAAAGGGAAAGGAGAGAAAGGGTTCATCAAATGAAAGATTTGGAAGCATATAGTTCCAATAATGTTGAAGAGGAAGCCATGAATGATGAAATGAATGTAGATGATGCAAATGTGGAGATGGTGAATATGGAAGAAAATGCAATTACGAAGACAAACCCAACTGTGCCTTCAACTTCAACTTTGAATGATATGCAAACAACTTCAGGTGTGTCTTCAAATACACCTCCCAATGATATGGAAAATGCACCTATTCAAAAAATCTATCTAGGTATGTGTTCAAACCCAAGTTTTCATAATATTGATATTGCTTGTTTAGATGAAGCTGAATACACCATTGATGAGATCAATAATATTAGGGTTGAAACAATGCAGAAACAAGAAAATGATGAAATTATATCTTATGAGAATGTAAATGAGAATGAAATCCCTTTTACATTTGAAAATGAAAATGAAAACCCGTATGTGAATGAAAATGAAACTCCATCTATGGATGAAGGTGAAAATGTTTTTTTTACAATTGAAACAGATGTGCTAGATAACCTTCGTGGTAAATTTTCTTCAAGACAAATTAGAAATTAAGGAAATAAAATATATAAAATATTTTTTCATAGAAATAAATTAGGATTCCAATGTCAACTCATGGTGCAATTGAAGAGAATATTTAAAATGAGAAAAGTGATGAAAAAATTAGGTGTTTTTGTAAAACCAAAAAAAAAAAAGATGATTCAGTAGAACAAGTCATATCTAGTGTTGCTAATGCTATTGATGTTATTGGTAAGAAAAGTCGATCAAAAGATAAGAATGTGGCTCATTGTACAATAACAACTGCTCTAGTTGATAAAGTAGCTTCAAATAAAAGAATGTTAAGATTAGTAAATGTATAAACTTAAATCCTAGAACTTTGATAAGAGTTGCTAAAAGAAGAGAAAGTATTGAAAAGGATCCTATTAATCAATGGAGTTTTAGTGGTAGACTCCAAAGATCAGACATGAAATTAACTAATGAAATTAAATCTTTAATTGAAAATTTTTGGCATGATAATACAAGAGTATCACCTAACATTAGAGATGTCTTAAAATTAAGGGTGGGTTCCAAAATTTGTGAACCTCATCCAAAGCATATCTTAGATATGACTCAAACTGAATTATATAAAAAAAATTTAGATGCTTCAATCTTACCATTGAATATTAGCATAAGTAAAAGATCATTTGAAAAGTGTAAACCTTTTTATGTTAGAATTAATAAGCAACGAATCTCTTGTTGTTGTAAGAATCATGTACAATTTCATTATTATTATGATATATTTTGATATATATGATGAACTTTGCATGCTAACCAAATTATGCAGGACATTTGTGGTATTAATATGCCACCTGAAATAATCAAAGATTTTATAGCAGGTTTGTTTTGTAATCCCTTTTTAAATGGAAACTCATTTTTTTTAAAAGCATGCATTTCTGGAGAATGCGATAAATGTGGTAACTTTTCATTATTAGGAGAATGTATGCATGAAAGTAGTTCAGACGAATTTGGAAAACAATTAGTGGATGTAAAAAAATTTAAAAATATTGAGTATTCTTTAAACGATGGAAAAACTTGAAAACGTGTTGAGCTAATTGTGGAAAAAGTTAGTGTGCATGCTTTTATTACTGAATTTAAAGATGATTTTGTACCTAAATATGTTCAACACTCTTAGAATGCTCATTGGCTTGATAATCAATTTCGTTTATGTAAAAAAAATTCCCAATTGGAACTATATTGTCAGTTGTTGATTTTGCTGAAAATTATACTCTTGCTCCACAAGAAGAAATTCAATCACAGTATTATAATTCAATGCAAGTAGCTATATTTGTTCACATTGTTTATAGACATGCTGAAGATAGTACAAAAGATAATAGAATTTTTTTGAGAGAGTACCATTTTTATGTTAGTGATATAATCGATTACATTCATCTGAGTTTGTACAATATTGTTTTGATATATTTTATAAAAATTTAAAAGAGAGAGGAATTCAAATGCTAGAACATCTCATATGGTTAGATAATTGCATGGGTCAATTAAAAAATACTAGAATGTTTTATTGGTTATGTAGAGTTCATAAGGAAAATAATATCCAACACATATGGAGTTTTTTTGAAGTTGGTCATGGTAAGGGAGAACACGATGGAGCAGGTGCATGTGTGAAAAAAGCTCTTGCTAGAGAGCAACTAAAATTTGAGGATGCTGTGAAATTTAGAGATGCACGTGCAATTGTAGATTGGTGCAATACCAAACTATCTACAAGAACAAGAGAGAGCTCAATAATTTGACGCTTCTTTTGGTTAGTTGAAAAAAATGATATTTTTTCTCGACAAGATTGTGAAACAATTAATGGAACTGCAAAATGGCATTCATTTAAGAGTTCGAATGCAAACACATGGACAATATGGACAAGGGAGTTGGCATGATTTTTTCAATTTTGTATTGTAGGTGATTGGCAGGCATGTGAAAATATGGAATGGGTCGAACAATGGCAACAAAGAGCTTTAACGCCTGCATCGACACATGTTCAACATGGAATGACAATTGAAGATAATCAAGTGTTCGCATCAGATGATTATGATCATGTTTCGGATCTTGTACAAGAAAGTACATTATTTATTGAGTTGAATTTTTTTATGTATGGATGTTTATATGTGAGTTAAATATAAGTCACTATTTATTGAATTTTGTATTTATTTTTGCAAGATATGTGTATGCTGTTGTTGCACCTCAAGGGAATGAAGAGCAGATAGAGTACTGGTTGGCTAGATGTGTTGAGAGAAAACATAAGTTGGTACATACTAGAGTGGATGATGACAACTTTGAGTATCCAACTGGTTCAGTGGTTGTTGTTGGCATTTGGCTTCAAAAATATTTGATGAGAAAGAATGGCTTTCCTGCATTTGAAGATTATGAAAGACACAAGAAGATTATACATTAAATTCACATTTTATTTTGGTAACCAATATAAAACTAGTTAGATATCAAGGGAGGCATGCTAATAAAGTTTTATGGACACTTTCAATGGATGATCATGAGACAATTAGAAATGCATTACAAAAAAGAGAGGATGCAGATGGTACAACAGAGTAAATAAATATTGGTAAGTATATCTAGTTTTATATATATTTAATTGATATATATATATATATTTTTTAATCATTTCCTAATTAAAGTTTTATATCATTTTTTGTTTCAAGTCTCCCAAAATTAGATGCTTTACAAAAAAGAGAGCAGATGCACATATATTACGATGAATTCAAATCTAGAGATAGGTAACTATATATAGTTCTAGATACATTTAATTGATACTTTATAATTGATTTCATATCCCCTTAAGCCATTCTCTTAAAACCCCTTAAGTCATCCTAGGTATGTGCAGGATCATGATGGGCCAAAAAGTGGCAATATGTAACTGATATGATGGCCCATGTGGATGACGAAATTTTTTTGACCCAAAATTGATGAAATGAAAAGGGTTTTAAAGGAGATTCTGCCTTTCCACCAATATAAATTATGCTTTACGCTTGAATTTATTAAATAATTATTATTCATTTTCTATTTGAATTATGACTAAAGTCCCATTCATAGTCCTGGATGAAAATCTTATAGCTTTCAAACCAGACACATTTTGAATCAAACATGCTAGCTACATTCTATGCTTCAGATACTATATAGGATTAAAAAAAAAAGAATTTTATGAATTTTGACCAAGTTAAGGTGGTCGACATACAAGCTTTTATATTTTAAAATTTGTAATAAAAATTCATAATTAATTATTTACATGGAAAAAATTATATAAAAATATGCATCACATTGGGAAATGAGTCCTCTACTTATATCTAAAATATTATCATTTTATTGTGGTTAGGTGGCCTCCACAGAGCACTCTTACGATATTTTTTCCCCTGAAATTTAAGTACCACTGCATTGAAATTTCAAATTTTCACCAAATAGATTTCTTTTTTTTTAAATAAACCTAATAGTTTAGAAACTACATTCAATTTTCTATAGATTCTATTCCTACATATTTATGAAATAATGTAGATAACTTATTCAAATTTTTATGTCAAGTTGCCTAACTCTGATTTTTCTAATTTTTTTGCCACTTAAGGGCCTATTTTTTCCATGATGATCCTACACATGCCCTCCTCTTATGTACCATGAATCCACCCTCTTGCATCCCCTTAATTCATTCTATCAACTACCATTAATCCATCTTCTTAGGACCCCGTAATCTATATCCTCATGTATCTACCCTTAATCTGTTCGCTTGCATCCACTTAAGTCACTCTCTCAAAACCCCTTAATTCATCCTCTTAGGACCCCTCAATCAATATCCTCTTATATCTACCCTTAATCCATCCACTTTCATCCCCTTAAGTCACTTGCTCAACACCCCTTGGGGTTTAAATTCATTCTCTCAACTCCCCTTAATCCATCCTCTTGCATCCCTTCAAGTCATTCTATCAACTCCCCTTAATCCACCCTCTTCCATCCCCTTAAGCCATCCTCTTAAAGGACCCTTAAGTCATATCCTCTTACATCTCCTTAATCCACAATCTTGCATCCCTTAAGTCACTCTCATAATTCCCCTTAAGCTATCCTCTTAGGGCCTATTAAGCCATATTGTAAGGTTCATGACATGCATCCCCTTAATCCACCCTCTTCCATCCCCTTAATCCACTCTCTTACATTCCTTCAAGTCATTCTATCAACTATCCTTTATCCACCCTCTTACATCCCTTCAAGTCATTCTATCAACCCTCTTAATCCACCCTATTGCATCCCCTTAATCCACTCTCTTACATCACTTGAAGTTATTTTATCAACTTCCCTTAATCCACCCTCTTACATCCCTTCAAGTAATTCTATCAACTCCCCTTAATCCACCCTCTTACATCCCTTTAAGTCATTATATCAACTCCCCTTAATCCACCCTCTTGCATCCCCATAATCCACTCTCTTACATCACTTTAAGTCATTTTATCAACTCCCCTTAATCCACCCTCTTACATCCCTTCAACTCATTCTATCAACTCCCCTTAATCCACCCTCTTACATCCCTTCAAGTCATTCTATCAACTCCCCTTAATCCACCCTCTTTCATCCCCTTAATACACTCTCTTACATCCCTTCAATTCATTATATCAACTCCCCTTAATCCACCCTATTACATGCCTTCAAGTCATTTTATCAACTCCCCTTAATCCACCCTCTTGTATCCCCTTAATCCACTCTCTTACATCACTTGAAGTCATTTTATCAACTCCCCTTAATCCATCCTCTTACATCCCTTCAAGTCATTCTATCAACTCCCCTTAATCTACCCTCTTACATCCCTTCAAGTCATTCTATCAACTCCCCTTAATCCACCCTCTTGGATCCCCTTAAGCCGTCCTCTTAAAGGACCCTTAAGTCATATCCTCTTACATCTCCTTAATCCTCTTAGGACCCGTTAAACCATATCCTTGGGTTCATGAGATGCATCCTCTTAACTCCCCTTAAGGCATTCTCTTAAGACCCCCTTAAGCTATATATCCTCTTAGGTCCCCTTAATCCATCCTATGGCTAACATCATTTGAATTTGTATGGAATCTACTATATAAAGCTCTTTTCTTGCATGGATTTTTTACTTAAATAACTCATAAAAGTTGTAGTTACTTACATTAATTATTTTTGCAAGTTCTCATCAAGTCGGTCTATGATGTGATTGTTGAATTGAAAAACTATTTTATCAAGAGACTATGTAAATATCAATTTTTGGTATTCACCTAAAAGTTGATAAGCTTTAATTGTATCTACATGCACATATATGTTTCATCATGTTATATAGTTGTATTAAACATCTTGATGTACATTATATATGTTTGTTCGATGTCACTTTTTAAATATCTTGTTCCAATTTTATAGATTATACATGTTTCATGTCTTCTATTTACCACATTTTATATAATTATTCAATTGTATAGATTATACATTTTATACATACAAGGAGATAGTTTTTGTTTATTGATTCAAATATTTTCTATGTAATTGGAAAATAGTTAAAATTACTTGCCCTTAATTTATTATGAATATGATTTAAGAAACTATTTAAGGAATGTTTTAATTTGTCACCTAACCATGTGATAAATTATATATATGAAATTTGATTCTAGATAAGAATTTATATAGTGCATGTATTGCTTGAAAATTAGATAAAATATAAATATAGATATGTATGAATGCATATAATCATGAAAATGAACATAACACGATCTCATAATTGATTGCATATATAATCATCATATTAAAGTCAACTGATATAAATAAGCACACATGATAATAACATGTTCAAAATAAAACTAGAGCTCTAGATAGTCCATAAAATTTATGTCAAGTCCTCATATATTGAAATAAAACTAGAGATCTGTAGTCCATAAAATATAAAACCATCTAACTTTCAAGTTGATCGGTCAAATCAAGTCTCCTCTTTGTTCCATGTCGACTAGATGTACCTGCATCATGCTGTAAAAGAGTACAAGAAACTTGAAATTATATTTAAATTTATTTAGAAATTTTGATATAATTAAACATATTTAAAATTGAAAATATAAACTTTTCAGATTAAAAAAAAACTAATTAAATATCGAGTAAATATAGTAAAAATGATTTCTAGTATGCATAAATTACCATATGGTCATGTGAATCAACTGGAACATTTTCTTCAACGGGTAGCATAACTATTAGTTGAGAAGATGTAAATTCCTGATCTATTATATCCTGCATATTCATATAAAGCAAACAATATGTGAAAACCTCAAATATATATATAAAAGGTTCGTAAAAATTGTATAGGATATTTAAAGTAAAGTTTACAACCTCGAATGATATGACCTCATGATCACGCACCTGAGATTACCCATGCATAAATGTCGATGATGTCTCAGGTGTGCGGCCCGCCATGGGTATCTCATCAAATCCCTGCATATAGATGTACAACAATTTGTATAGATCATTCACACATGTGTATGTAAATGAAAAAATTAAATTAGATCTATGATGTGTATTTAATTTAAACTTAACAAACTTTTGAAAGCACGTACCTAAGTTGATGATGTCTCAGGAGCACTCACCACTGTAACTTGTGGTTGGTCAATACTAGGGATAGTATGATCTCCCTACATCTAGATTTAATATATCAATTCACACATGTGTACAAATTCAAATTAAATTATATATATATCCACACAAATTATTTAATATCTCATCAAATCCCTGCATATAGATGTACAACAGTTTGTATAGATCATTCACACATGTGTATGTAAATGAAAAAATTAAATTAGATCTATGATGTGTATTTAATTTAAACATAACAAACTTTTGAAAGCAAGCACCCGAGCTGATGATGTCTCAAGAACACTCACCACTGTAACTTGTGGTTGGTCAATACTAGGGATAGTATGACCTCCCTGCATCTGATATAATATATCAATTCACACATGTGTACAAATTCAAATTAAATTAGATATATATATATATATATATATCCACAAATTATTTAATATATTTTGGTTCAAGTACCTGTCCAAAAGGTGAGCTCGAATCTACAACACTTGACATATACACACAATGATCATATTGAGTTTCGGGCATCACATCATCGGCCATCTACACAGAAACAAAAACTTATTGAATTAATATTATATTATATATAGTTTGATGTTATTCTTTATGAATTTTTATTTCAAACTTGAATTAAATTTAAGTTGAAAAGATGAACATACCTGTGTAGAGACGATCCCTCGGAATATAGTAAATTTAGGTATGACCCGTCCCAAATGCATGTTCTCACACAGAAGTGGATATACGAAGAGTATCCTAGCGAACTCCATGCTCTTTATTGGCCACTTCAGTGGCCGTGTGTGTAGTCTGCTTAGTGAGATGTCCTGAAAGTGAACTCAATGCTCCTAATGTTGATAACATGGTTTGTTGTTGAAATGCAGCGGGAACACCAGGAGAAGGAGGAGGAACAATAGGAGCAACTGGAGCACATCATTGAGGATCGACACATGCTCCTAGTCTATGTTGGGGCATGCCAGCCCAGCTCCCTGAAATGACCTCATCATCAAAATAGTTGGGTTTTTTACCCAACTCAAACTCAACCATAACTTTATCAAAAAGTATAGGGCACCTCAATATTTTGCCATGTGGTGGAGTATCAAACACCATCCACCATCTCTCCCAAAAATGAGCATCTATCTGGGTGCCTACACCATAAAATTGAAATTCATTTTTTTGTGGGTGGTATTGGTTGGTTTGTTTGGGGGTTCACAAAATATTGGCATATGGCTTGTTTAGTAATTTTTAGGTCATTGATTTCTTTATATGACAATCCATCCGCATAGAATTGTCTCATATCTTCTCTCCATCGATGGAACCTATCTAGGTCCACATCGATAGATCGAACATAATCAACAACAATTTGCATCGTAGATGCAAACCATGTGAGATGTGGAGGGACTCTAGTCTCATTTTTTATGAGATCTATATTTCCTTGAATGACAATCAGGTTTGCTCGAATATTCTCTCTTAGTTGATCCTGGTCAACTAGAGGAGGGGGTGGGGGGTTAGGCAGTGGAGAATGTGGAGGTGTGCTAGGGTTTTGTTCATGTGGTGGACTAGGATGTATGCTGGGATCTATAGGGATTTCTTGAT
Organism: Sequoia sempervirens; assembly: GCA_007258455.2. Lineage (NCBI taxonomy): Eukaryota > Viridiplantae > Streptophyta > Pinopsida > Cupressales > Cupressaceae > Sequoia > Sequoia sempervirens. The sequence goes on along the minus strand of VDFB02000009.1, from coordinate 7,474,164 downwards.
CAGGCATGAAATCCTCTAAATTAAATAGTGGATCCATTTGAGCAATGATATGGCAACCGCATGTTAAACAATTAAAAAATATATATCAACAAAATAATTAAATAATGCACACAATTTGAAAGTTATTTAAAAATCACATTGAACATGCACAAATTCAAAATATATTTCATTTGAAGACCATTCGATTTATAACATTAAAAAATACATCATTAAAAATATACATGTACACACATTAAATTGAGTCCATGCGGGGTTGTTAATATGAAGGGTGAAATGAAATTATGGGGTTTTATTAAAATTTATTTAATCTCATTCATTATTTTCAAATAATAGTAAAGATAAGAATGAAAAAGTAATAGAAACATTGAAAGGGACACATAGATATATATATGCTAGTGACCTAATTGCAATGTACAAAATATATAAAAAAGATGAGTCAAGCTCTATTCACCAAATTTTGAGAACTTATTTGATCCCCTTAAGAAATGTCAAATTCCCCCTTAAGACATTGATTTACAATTTAGGGTGATAGGATGGCTTTTAAGGGGATCTATGTGTAGTAAGGTCCTAGGAAAAAATGGTCCATGGCTTAAGGGAATAAAATTTGATGGAGTTGCCTAAGGCAACCAAATTTCATTTTAAGGTCCTACAACAAAATGAATAGATGTATTAATCAAGTATGACATAGAATTTAATTAAATCCAATGACATAAATTGATTTATCTAAATTTTCAAATTTCATGATAAGAGACACAAGTTCTCTATAGTGGAACAAGTAGTTAAGAAGAAATTATAAGTTTAACACTAACATTAAAATTTATAATCTCATTCATTGTTTTCAAAGAATACTAAATATAAGAATGAAAATTTAATAGAATACATTTAATGGGACACATAGATATATGCTAGTGACCTAATTGCAATGTACAAAATAAACAAAGATGAGCTTCAGCTCTATTCACCAAATTTTGAGAACTTCTTTGATCCCCTTAAGAAATGTCATCATTAGAACCCCTTAAGACATCAATTTACGATTTAGGGTGATAGGATGGCTTAAGGGGATCTATGTCTAGTAAGGACATAGGACAAAATGTTCCATGGCTTAAGGGAATAAAATTTAGTGGAGTTGCCTAAGGCAACCAAATTTCATTTTAAGGTCCTACAACAAAATGAATGCTTTTAGGGTTTAGGGTTTAGATTTCAATTATAACTAAGTTGTTGAGTTACGATGGATTTTGCAACAATTAGGAATTTTAGATTTCAATTATATATAACTAAGTTGCTGAGTTACGATGGATTTTGAACCTATTTGGACCTCTACGCACTCTTGGATGATTTAAAAAGGGAGAGGGGATCTAAAGTGATTTAGACCCAAAAAATTTTGTAATCATATATTTTTTGAAACTTTTCTATGGCATGACTCTTCCTTCATATTTATATAAATTCTAGACACATGGGTTTTCAAAAAAGAACCTAACTGCCACTAAGTGAGGAATCAATTGATCAATGAACAATAAATTTAAATAAACTTAGAAAATGAACCTTTGGTAATAGAATTCACTTGCATTTACGAATCATCATCTATCAAGTTTCTCAAAAAAGTAATTTGAATTTTCCATTGAAATGTTCATGCTACAAGTTATCTTTGATACACTAGTTTAGAGAAAGTACAACATTTAGTTTTCCTAATCTAGAACAATGCCACTACACATGAGAGTTAAAATAGGAATTAGATTAAACACACAACCTATAGATCTTATGAATAATATCCTATAAATTAAGGTTTGAATATGATCATAATGCATCCTTACATTTAATTCACAAAGGATCTTGAATCCAAATAAGATTTGGGTAGAAATCATTCATGCTTCACATTTTAATTTTTATTTGATTTAATAACATTTATACAACTTGTCTAGCTCTATCCATATTGCACATAGTCTAGATCAACAAGTATGACTTGCATTTCTATGTTTTTTTAATAAATTTTTACAAGTAAATGAGAAACCCTACCACCTAAACTTAGTGCTTTGAATAAAATACATGTGACATTCTAGGAATAGCTTCAATATATCAACAATTAGGAATAAATTAGATTTCAATTATAACTAAGTTGTTGAGTTACGATGGATTTTGCAACAATTAGGAATTTTAGATTTCAATTATATAACTAAGTTGTTAAGTTACGATGGATTTTGTTCACCTATTTGGACCTCTACGCACTCTTGGATGATTTAAAAAGGAAGAGGGGATCTAAAGTGATTTAGACCAAAAAAAAATTGTAATCATATATTTTTTGAAACTTTTCTATGGCATAGACTCTTCCTTCATATTTATATAAATTCTAGACACATGGGTTTTCAAAAAAGAACCTAACTACCACTAAGTGAGGAATCAATTGATCAATTCAATAAATTTAAATAAACTTAGAAAATAAACCTTTGGTTATAGAATTCACTTGCATTTACGAACCATCATCTATCAAGTTTCTCAAAAAAGTAATTTGAATTTCCCATTGAAATGTTTATGCTACAAGTTATCTTTGATACACTAGTTTAGAGAAAGTACAAATTTAGTTTTTCTAATCTAGAACAATGCCACTACACATGAGAGTTAAAATAGGAATTAGATTACACACAACCTATAGATCTTATGAATAATATCCTATAAATTAAGGTTTGAATATGATCATAATGCATCCTTACATTTAATTCACAAAGGATCTCATCTAAATAAGATTTGGGTAGAAATCATCCGTGCTTCACATTATAATATTTATTTGATTTAATAACATTTATGTGTCTAGCTCTATCCATATTGCACATAGTCTAGATTAACAAGTATGACTTGCATTTCAATGTTTTTTTAAGAGAATACATCATACACTATATAAGCTAATATAACATTGATATAGAGTGATTACATGCTCATATCAACTAGCATCATGATATATACATTTATTAAATCAAGCACATAGTTTCGCATGAGGTACGTTATTTTAGTTCACTAGTACACTTTCTCAAGTTAAATTATACAATCATGAAGTTTTCTGAGATAAAATTAGCTATCAAATTTATATTATGTGAATATATTATAATTAAATCAATAATTTGTTGGTTAATATATATCTATGCATCGATTGTTTGTACCTCCTTTATTAGTCAATTTTATGAATTTCATTGGTAGTTGCGTGGATCACCAACGACATACCAAAGTGTATAGGTAGAATCTATGGACTATAAATTGTGATCCCTAATTTAGGGTTTTACATAACTTATGTTTTAGGGTAAATAGCCTGTTTTAGGTTTACGTTTTAGGGTAAATGGGGTTTTAGGTTTACGTTTTAGGGTTTAGGACAAAGGATTAACCTGTGTAAATTAGTTTTTAGGGACCTATGTAAATTTTGTAACCTAGGGTTTTGATTTCTAAGTTAAATGTGTCCAATTTAGGTTTAGTTTTTATGGTTTTCAATTTACAATTTAACGTTATCTGTTTCGTTGATGTTTTGATTTTTTAAAAGCAATTAAAAACTATAAAAAATTGAACTAAAACACACTAAAGAAACAAAAACTGAATACTAATTACAAAACAAAAAAACAAGATACAAAGCAAAAAAAGGTAGAATTCAACCAACCTGGAGGTCACTAAGGTCGGGTGTGTTGACGAGAGGAGGTGGCATTCAAAATTTTCACCAAGCATGAGCTTCGAAACGCATACGCGATCAAGAACCTCTCTTCTCTGACACAGCTAGAAACAGTGAGTGAAAATGAAACGCAACCGTTTATTTTTAAAAAATAAATACCTTCGCAAAATGCGTACGCATTTCGAAATGCGTATGCATTTCATAACGCATACACGTTTCTGGTTCGCATACCCGTAGTTGAGCATGAACGCATTCAAATTCCGGCTCGGGTACCCGATCCGTAATGCGTACGCGTTTTTTAGAAAATGCATACGCGTTTCCTTCAAAACTTTTTGTTTTGCCCAGAATTTCCCCTCTTCGTGTACTCAACTTCTTTCTTTTACCCATGTATGAATGGCACCTAAGAAAGCTACAATAGTTGCATGATTGAATTGATGTAGTAGAACCTGTTAAAAAGATAACACACCCAAATTAATCAAACGCACCTAAAAATGATACAATATTTGCGGGGATGAATTGATGAAGCATAACCTATAAAAAAAGAGAACACCCCCATATGTATCAATGGCACCTAAGAAAGCTACAATAGTTGTATGATTGAATTGATGTATCATAACCTATTAAAAAGATAACACCCCCAAATTAATCAAAGGCACCTAAAAAAGAGAACACCCTTGCAATTAATCAAAGGCACCTAAAAATGATACAATTGTTGCAGGGTTGAATTGATTAAGCATAACCTATAAAAAAAGAGAACACCTAAGAAAGCAAGAATAGTTGTATGAGTGAATTGATGTAGCAGAACATATTAAAAAGATAACAGCCCCAAATTAATATATGTATGTCTAAAAAATATAACGTATGCAAAATAGAACATCCCTCTAAAAAATATAACGTATGCAAAATAAAAACCCCCCCAAATTAATTGAATAGTAGACCTTGATGTTGGAACCATCAAAACAATTGTAACTTTCATCCATACAAATATTAAAAACAAGTTGTAGTGTGAAAGTTTATGCAATGATGAACACAGAAATAGAAGCATGAAAGGTCTTCGCAAAACCAAGTCCCCTAAATACATGTTGTAACAAAGTAGAATTGACGATTATTGTTCTATGGTAATACATGTCAATATATGCAATGAATTATTGGTAGTGTAGTGCCAATAAGTAGACAATGTGACACGGATGAATGGATTTTGGTAATTGTTACAAGATATAATGTTTTAGGGAGACTTGATTTTCCCAAGGCCTTTGTAATGGTAATCTATGTTGCACCTGTCCACAATTGGACCTTTCAATTGTGAAGTGCTATATAGGCAACCATGAAAGGCCTTCAGAAAACCAAGTCCCCTAAATACATGTAAAAAAAATTTACTACTAATTATTGTTCTATGGTAATACATGTAGTAGAACCTATGCAAAAGAGAACATCCCCAAATTTATCTAATACACACAAAAAAAGATACTTATATTGTAGGACTGAATTGATGAAGTAGAACCTATGCAAAAGAGAACACCCCCAAATTAATCAATGGCACTTACGAAAGCTACAAGAGTTGCATGAGTGAATTGATGTAGCAAAACATATGCAAAAGAGAACACCCCCAAATTAATCAATGGCACCTAAAAATTAATCATGAGTGAATTGATGTATAATAACCTATGCAGGGGTGAATTGATGAAGCGGAACCTTTAAAAAAGAGAACACCCCAAAATTAATCAATGGAAAATAAGAAAGATAGGAAGTGGCATGAGTGAATTGATGTAGCAAAACTTATTAAAAAGATAACACCCCAAAATTACTCAATGGCACCTAAGAAAGCTACACTAGTTGCATGAGTGAATTGATATAGCAGAACCTGTTAAAAAGAGAACACCCCCGAATATGAACACTTGAAGGTTTTCATGGCTATTTGAATTGGGAATTATTTGAATCTGATTGATGGTTGTTTGGTGAATCTAATTGATTTTGGCCATTAATTCTTCAGTTGATTAGTTTGGTGTATTGTTGCAATTGTTTGCATATTTTGTTTTAATGATGGCTACCTTACAACTTATAAAAATGGATGCAAATGGGATTTTGGAGTTCAGCACGACTGCGTGTGCACCCTACTTGGCGAGATGGGATAGACTCGTGTTGATATGTGTTGTAGGTTTCATGTTTGATGAGACAGGCAAATGCATTTGCTTGTTGGTTTGGTTATGCTACAGTGGGAAACATGGTTGTAATGGGTTTTGTTATGCCTTGCATAACCACCCCATTTTTACTTGATTAAAATGGGTCCCCCTTTTTGTTTTTGTTTTCTTTTGGTTTTGTGTTTTGTGCCTTAGGAGTTCTTTTTCTTCCTTAGGCTTTTTTCTTCATTGTTCTAGCGGACTCAAAGCGCGGAACAAAACCCAACTTTGGAATTTGTTTCAAGCTCCGAGTTGGTTTCGGTTCTGGTTCTGGTTCCGCCCATTATCATTTCCTTTGTCATTGTGTTTGCATGTGATCGTGGGATGTTTTCTTCTCTTCGATCCTCTTTTGTTGTTTCTTTCTTCTTTGTTTCTTTGTGTGTTGTCGGAGGTGGAGTCGGAAGGAGAATCAAATCTGGAACTTGGAAAAGTTTCAAAGTTGGGTTTTTGTTCCACTTTTTCCCCCATTGGGTTTCACCCGAGGTTGGTTTTCGTTCTGATCCCACTTGCGCTTTGTTTTGTTGCTTGTGTTTGGTCCCTTTGTTGCGGGACCTAGTTCGGAATGGAATTAGGATCTGGAATTTTTGAAAGTTCTATTTCTTCGTTCGGTCCCGAGTCCACTCCCGCCCTACTGTGAGTCCCAGAAATTGTTGAAGGTGCATTTATTGCTCTGACTTCTCCTAAACAATTGCATTAAATGACATTAAATGCCACTATGCTTGCACGCGCGAAACAAATTTTAAACTTCTAATTTGGTTTATTATTACTCATAACTGAGTTTAGAAGTGTTCTTGGGACTAAGAGCTTCAGGAAGTGTACGAGTTGCAGATTTGGGACGAAAGCGTGCATTCTTGGTCGATTCTTCATCAGATTCAACCTATTGTGGTGTGCTTTGAGGTAGGCTTTTGGTTTTTTTTTTTTTGTTCTTCTCATCGTGTTCTTCTTTTGCATCGTCTGTTTTGCGCGTTCGTGGAGTTTTGTCCTCTACGAGTCTTCGCTTGTTTTTCTTTTCCTATTTGTTTCTGTGTCTTTTTCGTGTGTTTTGTTGTTTATTTTTTTGTTCTTTGTCGTCCGTTTTGGTTGTTTTTTCATTTGTTTCTGTCACTTTCAGGTTTGGTGGCCATTTGTTTTCACCATGCCCTAGTTTGAGTAGAGTTTTGGTTTCAAGGATTTAGGGCTTTTAATATAAATTGGTTAAAATCGGCTTATTAATCCTCGGTTTATTTTCTGGTTGATTCGATTGTTTAATCTAGGGTTATGATTCCCTAATTTTTTTGGGAAATCAACATGTACAGATTAGGGTTTTTGTACGGTTGGTCATTATAATGTCGTATTTTAGGGCTTCTAAATTGAACGTTGTTTAAATCCTTAGTTTGAAGTCATTATGATGTCATCTTGTTTTGAACCCTCGATTTTGAGATAATTTGAGCACGTGCGTAAATTATCCTACTGATCTGTATAGGATCTAGACTAAATTGCAGAAATGAATGCTTAATTTTTACAATGATTATTCCAAGTTAATTAAATCAAAATTAACTTAAGGAAATAACAAAATGAAAGAATTAACAAACTGAGAGAAGATGAGAGAGAAGAAGAGAAGTGCAAACAGTTGATAACGGAGTTCGTCACAAACGTGACTACGTCTCCGGGTCCACTCCAATAGAGAGACCGATCCGATTAACTCCAAAATCAATTACAATAGCACCATAACCATTCTCCAAGCACTTCGGCAGCGTAACGACACTCTGACATGCAAGAATGATTTGAAAAACTCTCCAACAAGACCTCTCTTTCATCACCTCAGCATAAGGACTTCATCACCTGAAAAAAACTTCGATCCCAACTCTCACCTCACACCCCTTTAAATACATTAAATTTTCTCAAATTGGTTACTAACCAATTGATTTACAAAATATTCCTTATCTCTCCAAATTACAAATCATATATTTGAAAATCCTCCATATCTCCCAAAAAAAAACAACTTAATCTCCCAAATTTACAAGGAATCCCCCATTTATACATAATATCTTCCATTATTAAGATATTAGGATTATATTATTCCTTTCCAAGTATTTTTTTGACCCTTCAATTACATTTCCCTCGGGCTTTGTTGGTTTTAGGAGATTACAAAGTTGTTTGTTTTAATTTCAAATTAGGGAGTTTGTTTTTTTATTTTGGAGGCATTCGGTTCTAATAAATTAACAAACCCAACCGATGCCTTAAATATTTCAAAGACGTTTAATGGCTTAGTGGTGGTAAAGAGTTTTGGAGCCCGGTCGGTTCAGGGTTCCAAACCCCCGCCGTCCGTTTTAAAAACAAATTCCAAACCAAATGAATAACAAAATAAACAACCGCCATATCTATCTTAGTGTGCGCTGCGTGGTCTGTTGGTAGCCCGCGCGGATAGGAAGGCAGAGGTTGAGGGTTCGAGCCCCTTGCGGGCAGTTGAAACATCTTTTGCAACCAACGCCGACGATGGAGGAGAATGAAGAAGACACGCGTTGCACAGGGAGACTACCACGTGGCACAAAATGATTCGCTGCTGGAGACACATCATCGCTGACTGGGATCCGACTGTGCGTTGACGTGGAAGCCGACGGTACGCTGACTGTGCGATGATGTGTCTGCTGACTCAGATGATGACGTGGCCTGCTGACTAGGCGTACGGACTGCCACGTGTCACTCTGCGATTGGTCCGTACAAATGCCACATGTCACACTTTGGTTTGTCCACATCAGATTTCGTACCACGTGCTGACGTCATCTGTACAAATGATGACGTCATCATTGTTCCTACTAGTCACCAAGTCAACCGAGAGCTTTGACTGCTTGTAACTCTCGCATACGATGTCGGATTTTGACGAAACGAACGCCGTCGGAATCGTCTCGACGAGCTCTTCGCGATGACGCCAACTTTGAGAACTTTTGACAGCATATTTTTTCCGCTTCCTGGATGCCCCTGATTCGAGTTTTACCAGAGGTTTGACTGGCCATAACTTGCACAAACGGACTCCTTTTCATTCTGTTCGAGTTGCGTTGGAATCAGGACGTCGAGCTCTTTCTAATGGTGCTGATTCTGGAGAAAAATGAGACACTTCAATTTCCACTGAAAATATCCACCGGATCACCTACTTTTCAAATGCTTGAAATTGAAATCGGGCTTGGATTTGAATTGGTCTTTGGTTGGTTTGCAACTGTTTGAGTCTTGAATTGATAATTTTTCCGATCTCAGTTGTTTATTTAAGTTTAAAGTCTTTACTTTTGGTGACGGCAGGGTCAGAATGTGGGCTGAACTTGGAACTATTGGTTAGATCCTGATTTAGTTTTCATTTTGGATCCGGTCCCGGCTCCGGTCCATTGATAGGATGGTGAAAATTTTGGTTTTGTATATTGACTTCTCATGGGGTCGGAGTCGGAATGGTACGAAGAATTTGAAATTAGTGAACAATCTTGTGTTTATCTCTGTTCTGACTCCGGTCCCGATTTTGTCTCTATCTTGGTTCCCATCCCGCCAGTATTAAAAATGGGTTTGTTCCTGGTTCTTCTATGGTTCTGCCTCTGACAAAGCTAAGTTTTGGCCAAGTGTGGGGAAGGAAAAGGTATGAAAGGTAGAATGAAAAATGATATTTTCTATGCTTTTAGGGGGCCGATAAGTGCATTATTTTGCAGGGATAAAAGATGTCAGGAACTTCAGATGTTGCTTCTCAGAGGAGCCAACCTACAAAGAGTTCTAGGCAAGGAGGAAAGCCCAAGAAGGTCAAGCCTGAAAACTTGCCTTACACAATGAGATACAAACATGGGGGTCTTGTAATTACTCCAAGCAAGGAGGATTCTAACTTGCAAGATATTACCGATACCAACTTGGGAGATTTTAATTTTTCAGGATATATGGGATGAGATGTGTGGAGAAGAAGTCACTAGAAGGAGGCTGAGGGTTAAACAATCTGGTTTGGCACATGTGACTCTCTTTCCCTTGCCAGTACAATGCCCAGAGTTGATTTTAACTATTGTAGGCGCATATAACCAAGCCACCAGACAGTGCATAGATGCACAAGGGAATGTAATCATTGATTTAACTCCTCAAATGATATAGTATACTTTCAACATGCCTGCACCAAACAATCCAAGATATCTGAATGAAGAAAAGGCATTGGCAGCATTTAATGAACATAAAGAAAGCAACATATCTCACATAAATAGGAACTGGATGAGGGTAGAGAAGAAGTATCTACTAAAACTTCATGATCAGCCAAAGAGGTCAGAATTCACTCAAGAAGTTGGAGACATAGTAATGATGTTTTCTAGGGTCTTTAGCAAAAGAGATGCAGCTTGTTTTAAGGAATGGATGTTTCCTTTTATCTACACGATCTTAGAAGGTCGTCAACAGTTTAAGTGGGCCATGATCATATCAGAGGCTCTCCATAATCAAATGATTAGGGTAAGGGAAACAAATACTTTCTTCATGACTTCATATGTAGTCTACTTAGCAACAAGGGGAGAAATTTTTCCTAGTCTAAACAGAGTTGGGATCCTAGGAGAGGCTGATAATCAGAAGGTGTGGGATCATTATGATCAGCTCACTTTGCAGACATCAGAATCCCATTTCAGAAGATTCAATGATGCTTTTTTGTATGTTATTAATAGATTGACTGGAGATGCAAGTTTTAGGTTAACAAGGGATGCCATGAGCTTGATTGCTGAATGGGGGAGTTGGTATATCCAGTACCCTAGATTTGCTTACTTAAGATTAAATGGATTTGATGGGCATCCCCACTTACTACCCAGGTGTTGCAGCAACAGAATTGTTTTGATGGAATTCATTTATCAAGCCTTGAGGGTGAATTGGAGATTCGGAAGATGAAAAAGAGATGGAAGAAGTTGGTAGTGAACATGTCCTCACCCTTGAGGACCAATATAAATTGTTTGAAGAAACTACCAAGGTCGTTGAGGAAAAAGCATTAGAAGAGGCTGAAGTCGTTGCCAAGCTACAGGATGATGTTGTTGCTAAGAAAAAAGAGGAGGCTACTAAGGCCAAGGCTGCAGAATTAGCAAGAGTTCAAAAAGAGAAGGAATACCTCTTATTACAACAAAAGGAGCAGGAGATTAGGATGAAGGCTGAAAGTGATAAGTTGGCCATGCTACAAAAAATTCATGATTTGGAGGAGAAAGCAAGACAAAAAAAGAGAAAGGGAGGTTTTGGAAGCCAAATTTAAAATGATTGAGGAAGCCCAAAGGAAGAAAGTTGAGGAGGAACGTGTGCTTAGAGAAAAAGAAGCAAAAGAAGTAGTTGAACGTGAAGAAGAAGCCAGGAAGCTCCAAAAACACATAGCAGTGTTGGAGAAACAAAAACAAGAAATGTATGAGGAGAAGAGGCTTGAAGATGAACAATTAAAGAAGGAATTGGAAGAGAAAAGGCTGCAAGATGAAAAGGATAAGGCAGAGAGGGAGAAGCAACAAGAGGTTGAATCACAACCTTGGACTAGAATATGGCAACCTCTGTCTCCGGCTACCTCATCCTCTGCACAATTAGTAACTCCGCCTACTGCTCCAACCTGCTTTGAAGTTGGATCTTGATAAGAGGCCGATGGTGCAACCCCAACCCCTGGATTGGGAAAATATGATGAAGACCATAGAGAAAGAGAGGCCAAAGAAGGAGGCAAGAATTCTTCATTCCACAAAGTTAACGGATGTTGGTGAGTTGGTGGCAGAATGTGCCATTCCCATAGTAGATAAGGATAGACAGGATATGCAATTGGTTGATTACCAATTGGGATCAGTAAATTTGGAAAGGCCAACCAAGAACCAACAAATGAATTTAATTGATATAGTAGCCTCTTCCACTAAGTCAAGAATGATCAAAGATAAACAAAAGAAGGATGAGCTTAAAAGTCAGTTGGATCAACTGCACAAACTCCTTAAAGACGTTTCCATTGCGAGCAATCAATTAGTTGAAATGCCCAATGCTCCTATATTGTTAAGTCAGAGGGAAGCAGAGGACTTGATCCAGATGAGGGAAAAGGCGAACATGTTTGACAAGTGGATTGAGCAACTAAACAAGGATGTGGATGAAACTCTACAAGGTTTTAAGACTCACAAGAAGGTGATGCAGTTACTTGAAGAGGTTAGTTCTTATGTCGTTGCTCTAGAGGGTGAACAAAAGAAGGGAAGAGGATACTTGAAGAAGATAAAAGAAATTCTCAAACTTTCAAAGCAAATACTAATTGAGCAATCAATACTAGAGGAAGGTAACGAGTTCCTAGAGAAAACGCAAAATATCATAAGATTTAAGTCTTCTTCTATTCATCAACATAAGGACCTTTTGTGGCATATAGAGAAGGATTTGAATGAGCAAGTAGATGAGGTGGAAGCATCAATCGCTATTATTGCCAATGTGGATATGCATGTAGAGAAGGCTATATCTCTTGACGGTCTAAAAGAAAAGTGGACTGGCCGATTCAGGAGTTGATGTAGAAAGGAGACGATGATGAGGGATTGCTCCTAAATAAGTTCATCAATGTTAAGTATGAAGTGATGGTAGCAAGGAGAGAGTTAAGAAAGATGAAGGACATTCATGAAATAGCTACTACTGAGGTAAGAAGAATAAAGTTTGAAGACAGCTGGTTGGATGGTCCGGATATAGTGACAATCCAACAAGTGTTCAATGCTTATGATGAATACATTCAAGACCAAGGTGTAAAGGATGGATTGGCATAATTGCTTTACAGCTGGTACCTTGAAACTTGGTCAAACAAACAGTCTCTTCTCCTTACTTCTGGCAGTCAAAAACATAATGCCAGGTTCCACATTTCTTGCAGGATTTTGCTCCTTCTCTGTTGAATCTTTAGATGATGACAAGTTCCTGGTCAGGGGCAGAGAATGATGCAGCAACGCTTATCTTTCTGTTGGGTCGCTTTCCTCAGGGGATGGGTTTCCTAGTTTCTAGCTTTTGGATCTTATCTTGTTATTGAGTCAGAGACTATAAGAAGAATGAAATATGACATTGTAAAGGCTGGCTAATTGAAGTCAGATTGGCCACCTTAGAATTTTGATAGTATTCTACTTTTTCAAGCTTTTTGCAAGATACAGTTGATACAATTTTATTTTAAGTTATGCAATTTTGGTACATGTTTATGTAGTTTTAATGATAATGTCAGTGATTATGGTAATCTATATGCCAGTGGATTTTGTTGAGCATAAGTGATTCTTATTTGGTGAAAGTCAATAGAAGAATTTGGATTTTAAGTCGTTCCATTGAGTTATCTATGAATGTTGATTTGCTTATATCTATTGATCTGTTTTGTTTAATGAGTGCATGTGTTTCAAGATCTTGTGAATGGAATTTGTTGTGAAAGGTTAAAGTAATGGTATTTAGCACTATGAATGTATGTGATAGCATGGTTTATATTGTGGATTGCATCATAACATGGTTTAGTAGGTGTATGTAACACTCATTAAATGAATACATGTCTGGATTTGAGTAGATTAATATTTGTCTTTTGTTGTTCTATGGCCTTGATTTATCTTTTTCTGTTTCTTTGAAACCCCTAAATTTTAGATTTAGTTGTGGATTTCAGTTTGTATTCTTCATACCAGCAGGCCCCTTGCACATTATTACCACATTGACCACTGTGTGAAACAAAAAGCGTTGTGAACCAACATCTCGAACCTTGGGAGGTGATCAATTTAATTACTGATTGTCTTTTTCAGGAGAGGTGAGATACTTGTGTCTTACCTGCATGTTGTGTGTCAACTTGGCATATCAACAGGTTCACCAATCGGTCCAAGATGGATCAAATGGTTTTGAATTGTGTTGACTTGGCACCTTGTTTATGTTGTGTAGTTGTGATTAATGTGAAAGTGACGTTTGCATTGGTGCGACAAGCTCCCAATCTGAGTTCAGGTGCACATCATATAAAGAAGAGAACACCCCCAAATTAATCAATGGCACCTAAAAAAGATACAATTGTTGTAGGTTTGAATTGATGAAGTATACACATATACATATGCATATACATACACATACACATATACATATACATAAGTGAATTAAACACGACTATAGAGAAGTATAGCAAGAGGCAGCGAGTGATTAATGTGACGCAATGGAGTGTTAGGGTGGCAGAGTGAGAGAAGTAGACATGGCAAGGTAGTCCACTAAAACCTCTTCACACATCTATACACATTTACATATACACATACACATTTAAATATACATACACGCAGACATATACATACACATACACATACACACACATACACATACACATACACATACACATATACATACACATAGGCGTACACATAGACATGCATTGCCATCATTGTGAAGAATAAACAAGAAGTTGCTAGAATGAAAGGCTCTAAAGTTGACAAGGTGTGTGAGGCACTAGGAGCATTGAATGCAGGTTGGCTTGAAAAATACGCGGGATGTCGTGAAAGTAGTATATGTATATGTATATGTATATTTCTATACATATGTATATATATAATGAAGATGCAAAGACCTTAAGCATATACAAGTTGGATACACTTCATCATGTTTGTCTGCCAGCGTGTATATATAATATAAAGAAGATGCAGAGACCTTAAGCATATACAAGTTGGATACACTTCATCATGTTTGGCTACCAGCGTCTAATTGTTTTGTTTCGAAATATATACAATTGCATGTGCATTTAATATCTAATATACATATACATGTGTCTATGTATATGTGTATGCCTATACATATGCATATACATATATATAAACGATTAAACGTGCATTTAATATCTAATATGTGTTTGACATCATCGTGCTTTTTTATGCAAGAGTTTTTCCCTAACTTGTGGAGGGCTAGCGTACCACTGTAGGAAATTATTCAATGGTAGAATAGATGATCACTGAATTGATGAAATGGAACTCACAAACAAGATTATACCCCCAAAATTATCTATGGTACCTAAAAAGGCTACAATATATGCATGACTGAATTGATGAAGCATAATCTAACAAAAATAGAACACCCCCATATATTTCCAAGGCACAAAAAGAAGCTACAATAATTGCATGACTGAATTGATGAAACATAACCTATGCAAAAGATAACACCCCCAAAATAATCAATGGCACTTAAAAAAAGATACAAACATTTGCATTACAGTTTGATGAAGCAACACATATGATAAGCCTAACACTCATATTTATCAATGGCACCAAAAAAAGGCTACATAGTTGGTGACTGAATTGATGAAACAGAGCCTATGAAAAACATAGCACCCTGCAAATTCCAAATAGCACCCGAAACTAGTAGAATAGATGATGATTGAATTGATGAAGTCGAACTTCCAAACAAGGTAACACCCCCAAAATTATCTATGGTACCTAAAAAAACTACAGTAAAGGCATGACTGAATTGATCAAGCAGAACCTATGAAAAAAAGAAGACCCCCAAATATTTGTAATGCAAAAAAGAACCAATAATTGCATGACTGAATTGATGAATCATAACCATTGCGAAACATAACACCCCCAAATTAATCAATGGCACCTAAACAAAATAGCATCACTGAATGAATGAAGCAGCACCTATGAAAAACCTAACACCCCCAATTTTATCAATGGCACCTACAAATTCTACTGAATAACATTTATCGAAACCTTAACATTAACCCATAACTGTAATGGTTGTAATGAAGAACACTATAAAGCTTACGAATGGAAAACAATAAGAGTTTATCAATTCTCATGTATATGACTAAATTGATGGAGCAGAACCCATAAAAAAAAAACACCCAAAAATTTATCTATAGCACAGAAACAACATACATTTTTAAAGTCGTTGAATAGATGAAGCAAAACCTAAAAAAAGATTAACCCACATTAATTGATTTGGTTTATGAAACAGAGAACTCACCCTAAGAGAACGATAATGCAAAATCTATGAGAATACGATAAGCAGTCAATGAGAATGCAGAACCTATGAGAATAGGATAACCAGAGTCAATGATAATACAAAACCGATGAGAAAGAATACGATAACCAAATTAGATGATAATGCAGAACCTATGAAACATAAATGCTAAACCACGACTGTAATATTTGCAAAATAAACCCTAGTGAAACAAAAATGGTAAACTATGACTGTAATATTTGCAAAATAAAATATATTGAAACAGAAATGCTAAAATATGACTACAATATTTGCAATAAACCCTAGGGAAGCACACACTGCAGAAAAATACATACAACTTCATCTATGGCACCGAAACAACAAACAATAATTTTTTTTACAATGTAATGAAATAAGAAAACAACCCCAGATTTTTGAATGGTACAGAAACAACCAACAATATTACTATCTACATTTAAAATATAAAAATAATAAACCCTATGCAAGAGAGCGATGCTCAAACAAAAGATTATTTCCCAAAGATTTAGTGTGTTTATGAACACAAATTGGACAGTGTTCATAAACACAATACTTCAACACGAAAAAGCCAAGTTTTGCAGCACCACAAATCTCATAAAACAAACACAAAATGCAAATAGAACTAAAAAAAATCGAATATTGGCGAGCCTTAGTAAGCAAGCTCACTTGGGTCAAATGGCTCGATGTGGGTCGAATGCAATTGAATCCCAAGCATGCAACTGACCTCACACGGCTTCTTCAACAATTGGAACCCATTTGATTCTTGCATGTCAGAAGTCTTGCTGAGCATAACATTCACCAACTGACGTCTACCCATCTCTTAACCGGAGCTCAAGCATTGCAGGTTGTGGTGGTTGTTTGAAACTTGCAAAGCACTAAACCGAGCACGTAATGGCATGCAAGTGAAGAATAAACGAGAAGTTGCTAGAATGAAAAGCTTCGAACTTGGCAAGAAGTGTGAGGCACTAAGAGCATTGAATGCAAGTTGGCTCGAAAAATACGAGGGGTGGCATGGAGCTTTGAGGAAGTGATGTGCATTAGACACGAATGAGCAGAAGTCTCGACGAGTGATAAATGTGATGCAATGGAGTGTTAGGATGGCAGAATGAGAGGCGTAGACGTGGCAAGGTTGTCCACTTTGGACGTTGTGCCACGCAGGAACTAGTCAAATAACGTCGTCCCACATGGCAAATTTAAACAAAATTATATATATATATATATATATATATATATATATATATATATATTAATGTTTATTAACCTTTTTCGCATAATGGGTATTTACAATTTTTTTTCATTGGTCCACATGGCAATTTACATGGACCATCCGATTTTGGGTGCCTACGTATCGACTCCTCTCCCCTATCACAGCCATGGATTTCACGTCCCAAATACCTTTCATCTTTGTCCGAGTCAATTTGGGTTTGCAATAAAGGTAACACCCATTAAAAGCTTAACCAAGTCTGTTATCTTGAAGTATTGTTCCACATTCTCAATTAGACATTATAAGGGACCCTTCAAACTTTTTCCGGAACCTACTCACGTGTCTAGAGCTTCATCCTCCATCTACTCAATCGAGCTTAATAAATAATCTCATCAACGATCATTTCCAGCATACAAGATAGAGGAAAACCAACACTACCATACATTCGTCATCTAAAATAGATCTCACAAATTGAACTACTCCCTGTTATGCACAAATCCAGTCCCAAACACAAAATTTGGAAAAAAGTAGTTTTTTTCTTAATCCATGCCTTCTTAGCTGCCCGTATACAGTGCACAAGTGGGTGCCATAATTATTTATATATTTTTTATAGCCCACTTTAGCTAGCTGGACTACATATAGTTGTAGATTAATAACAAGACAAATGCATAACAAAAACAAACCCAATCTCAATTTAAATATTTCAAATATAACTGGCCCTCTCAAATGCATTTTAAGTGCTTGATGCAATGAACAGTTAAAAGATGCATTACCTCTCAACTTTTTCATCCAAAAATTGATCCCTTCACAACAAAGTCAAAAGACTAAGGAACCCATTCAAGACAATGCTGCTGTTTTCTTCATGTGGACAGAAATTTCATTTAAATTTCCGAACGCCATACATGATATGCAACAGAAGTTAAAAAATAGATCCTTGTGCTCATTGGTAAATGTTATTCATAACTCATACAGATTTAATGTTTCCTTTTAGCATGAAAACATCCTCTGAAATAGCTTACCAAATACATTTCCTTGCGGCATGGAAACCACATCCAAAGCACTTAATTACTTCAAGAATCAAAACTAATCAATAATTTCCATGTTGCCTGGAAAACAAGATAAATGATTGTGCGTGCTCAATGATTCACTGTTAAAAATACAATTGTAACTTGAAATATGGAACCAATAACTGCAACATTGAACTGTAGTTTTAGTAGCTGTAGAGATCAATGATTTTTCCACTCCTCATTTCCATAATTTCCTCAAAGACATGTTCTTCTCTGTCTCCTTTTTCATAACCTTGGCAACAGCCATTTCAAAATCCTCCTGCGTCACATGCACCCGTCTTTCTCGCAGTGCAAACATTCCTGCTTCTGTGCAGACAGCCTGCCATAAAGCAAAACACATTATAACTGAACTTCTAGAACACAGAACAAGAAACATGAATAATCTGGTTTACAAATACAAGTACAAGAGCTAACTATACCTTAAGCTCGGCACCAGATGCACCATTCATCTTTTCTGCAATTTTCTTTAGATCTATGCCACGCATCAGGTTCATTTTTCTTGAATGGATTTTCAAAATGTCCCAACGAGACTGCAATGTATAAGGAATGCCGCTACTAGTTAAAACAGTGCCTATTCAAAGGCCTGTGCCTAAAATTGATGCCTCTAACTGAACTCAGATTTAGACAGCTAATCAAACTAGACACAAAATTCCTACAATCAATTAATTGCCAGAGAACGATCCAAATATAACTCAGAACATTAAGCTTTGATGAAAGCCTAGACATGATAACTTTCCAAGCATTTTCTAGTAAATGGTTAACTAAACCAGATCCTATAATCAAATTATAAAGGGTGAACAAAATATTTTCGAGACATAATGACCATATATCACAAGACAAGATTATTCAGACCTCAGAAGCAAATTATGGGTTCAGAGAAATTTAATTATCTTAAACTTTGGCAGATAATTGAGGATAACAGCTTTCAAAAATCTAAAGGTGCCTAACACTAGTTCTTGATTTGCAGGAGAACCTCGATCCTAATATTCAAGATTCTGAAATTCAAACATAGGCATCAGTTTCTTAAGGAGAACTAGTCAGAAAATTTCATTGATTCATCTTGATTTGATTGACTAGGTTTCTTTCTTTCTTTCTTTATGACAGTGCCAGTCATACCAGGAATTCATCAAACCAAAGACATGATATAATGTTTCATGACACTTAATTGTTTCTCATTATGACATTGCTGTTAGTTTTGATGGAATTGCAGAGCACACACCTCTTCGTTAGGATTAGGAAACTCAATTTTCCTGTCAATTCGACCAGGTCGAAGAAGAGCTTGATCAAGAATGTCTATTCGGTTGGTAGCCATCAGAACCTGTCAATGATGGGACATGATAGTCAATGACCCATACCAAAAACTGCTCTTCTTGGAATAGGTAAACAACTAATATAATTGTCATAAACAAGTGCATTCTGTAGAGGATGTGTGGAAATCATAAAACATTGCAAAACATGAGTCACGATACCGTTAGCATCCTAAAAGGTGAATACAAAGTAACCAAATTTATGTTAGACAGATAGAAGCAAATACTCTGTCATATGTAAATAATATTAGCAAGAAAAAAAACAGTTCATACTGCCCTCAAATCAATCAATAACATATAATAGGTACTACCATACAATCAATTAATCTTAAGTTCAACAAATATTTTGCATGCAAGCTACTTTGTAATAACATTAATAGCTATACCTTAATCTTGTTAGATGCCTCAAACCCATCAAGTTGATTAAGTAGCTCAAGCATAGTTCTCTGGACTTCACTGTCACCATTGCCAGATCCAGACTCCATACGAGCAGACCCTATACTGTCAATCTCATCCATAAAGATTATGGATGGAGCATGTTCTCTGCCAAAGTTATGAGAAACAATTGAGGTTGTGCCATGTCCAATCCTTACATTGCAATCTTCAGAAATCAAGTAAAAATTATAAAGATAAATTAGGATTCATGCATAGTTCTTCAAGCATCTTCATTCCTATTGTACCCAAGTTGCAAGGAAGTCCATTGGAGTAAACACTAAAACCACAATGTTGATCTGAAAATAGTATACTAGTCGTGTGTAAGCTCGTAAAGCACAAATAGCAAATTGATTTCAATAACCAGAGCCTATCAGGATTGCAAACCAAACAAGAAGACAAGATTGCAAACAACTAAAACACAGTAGATATTACTTATACAGGTACACCATACTTCCAATGTATAATATAGAAGTTATCCTGCTATTGGGACTCCCATTATCTACCCTGCCTACTATTGCCAACCGAAATTTCTCTACACCAAAAATCTAATTCAAATCTCCCAAACTTATATTTTCTTTCTTTCCTCACTTTCCGACTGTTATCTCACGACTGAAAGTGAGATACAAATCACCAATATGTGGAATTCATGCTTGCAAGAGTGTGTGTATATATATATATATATGGTCCCAATTAAAAATGTGAAAATCTCTATGATAAATTAACTTTAATCTGCCAAACTTCACCAGCTATTGTCTCCATTTTTTGACTGACATACCTAGTTTAAATTTCCTGAAACTCCTAAGACATCTCCCTACCCCTGCTTCATTACAATAACCTATGTTACAAGGTTCATGTCCATGTTCAAGTTCAGCGAGGAAAATATTTGGAACAAATTCATCAATTGATAAAATTCAAGAGAAGAAATATTACAATTAAATTTGAATAATATAATTTTTTTAATTTAAATATAATAATATTATTAGAATTAAAAATACTAAAAATTAAATTAATTTTAAATATAAATATTTAAATAAATAAATGAATATTAGAATTTTTAAAAAATATAGAAATATTAAAAAATAAAATAAACTTAAAAACATTGAATAAAGTAGACACAAGGGTGATAAAAGCAAAACCCGCTCGGAAGGAGAACCTGTATCTCGAGATAAAGACACAAAAGATAATATGTTAGCAAATAGACAAGATAGAGAAGAGAAGAGCAAGAGAGAACAAATTCGAATGAGTGATAGAATGAATGAGAATGAGAGTGAAAAGAAAGGTTTTGTTCAACTACATGGGCAAGAGGAGCTGTTACTCTCGGAAATCTACCGCAGGGACACATGTCATGGGTCAACGATTCCAAGATTCCTCGTTTGAACTCACGAAAGTACAAGGACGCTAGCACAATGCATAGGCATCCAACTCATCGTTTCACGAGAAACGAGGTGGCCGACTGCTATTGCTTCATCATTGGTCCTTATGGAGTTGAAAACGCGAAATTCCGACTCATAAGATTCTTGTCGTAAATGCGGCTAGGTGCCATAAATGCAAGGGTCAAATGCGCAAATGTGAAATTGCCACGGGATGCAATTTTACGACATTACAGCCAGATTTTGAACTTGTTGGTTGAAATGCAGGGAAACTGTGACATAGACAATAACAACCTAACTTCCAAATGCTTAATGTTCAACAGGGCTGAGTACCAAAAGGAAAACCTTGTAAACAGGCTAATTCTGGTGATTTTAAATACATTCCAAGAGTTTATAGCTGGTTCACAATAGCATAAATCCAACTAAATGAATCAGCTAATTAAACTCTATATACTTGCAGCCTAAAACATTTGCCAAGTTTTTCACTGCTGATGATATATAACGACAATAGTTGCATAGTACAAGTTCTAACTTAAACTATAAAGGAAATATGCCAGTAACAACAAATAAAGTTTTCTGTGCTGAAAGCTTGGTACTCAAGTCGCAGGGGTTCATCAAGGCTGGCCACTAAATTTGTCAATGGGAGGAATTACCGATGCTTGTATGGGATAAAGAAAACTGAAACAAAACTAGAGCTCCAATAATAAAATAACAAGGTGTGAGAAAAGGGGACCAAGTGGTCAAGACATGTCTAGACAGAACAATACATTTACTAAATACTAGAGCTGCAGACTTCATCAAGGTTAGTCCCTAAATTTGTAATGAGTGGAGTTGCTGGTGCTTGTATAAGATTAAGAAAAATTGAACATGATTATTGCTCCGGAATCCAAATAAATACTTTCAATCCAATAATATTGCAAACTTATTAAATGCAGATTATATTACTGTTCCTACTTAATTTGGACTTAAAACGACAACAGATTTAATGTAGTTTGTGCAAGATTTAGCATGTGGTAATGAAAGCATTGACTAAACAACAGAAATCAACACAAACACAAGGAATTTTTTAACCTGGAAACACCAGCATAGGAAAACAAGCTTGGAAATGCCAATTGATACCTCCCCTCCAACGCTTCAAATTGTGCAACTACCAAGAGCAAAGTATAGATTTTTAAGTGTGCTAACAGCAATCAATTACTGCTACATTTCCCTCAACTCTTTGTTACCTCACTTTCCTTGACATATAAACAATTAAACTCTCTTCTACTCTCTCTTTACACTCCTATCTTTACATTTCCACCATGAGCTATTTGTATGAGGCCATGGATAGGGCCAAGGAGGCAATGTGGGGTAGGATGGAAAATAACAAGGACATGTAGGAGATAGGATCAACAAATGCACTCCCCTCTACGTGCCGTTGGATACTATCTAAATCCGCCATTGTTCTATAGCCCCTTATTCAAAAATAATACTAAGGTCACACAACGCCTACTTTTGCATGGAGAAAATGTTCCCAAGCCCAGAAAAGTTACATTTAGTTTAGCCCCTTATTCAAAAATAATACGAAGGTCATACAAGGCCTACTTGTGCATGGAGAAAATGTTCCAACCCCAGAAAAGTTACATTTAGTTATGGCAAAGCTGCCAATATACCAGCAAGGGGTTTTTTCTCAAGTATGGTTGTCATGCAAGGCAGGAAAACCTTCAAACTAGGTAGACTCCATAAAAATATTATATCTCCCTATTGTGTTTTTCAGTGCAGTGGTGGGACTTTGTGGCCAAAATGCCAAAAATCTTCAATGGATGTTGATGAACATTTTGAGCCAATAATGCAATCATCTACTAACGAACATGTACTTGGAGTGTTTTTGAACACATACATTCCAAGAAATGCAACCATCTAACAAAACAAATGAATTCCTTGATTTTCATTAACCACAACCTCCTCCTAAAGATTGAAATGGTAATTGATTGATTGAAAAAAAAAAGGAGAGAAATACTCCTTAAATAAGAAATTACAAAATTCTAAAACAGAAACAATCAATAACAAAAGAAATAAAGGAAAGTTGTTAAAGCTAACTAAAAGCAAACTAAACTACTAAGATGACCATTATAATCTAAATATAACAATATTACTTTAATTCCCTCCCTTAATGGTCATTCTACTAACTACACCAAGTTTACCCCTAAATTTTGAATAGCACAAAAGATTTACTGAGGGGGGGTGCGGGGGGTGTATCAGTAAATCAAAACAAACTTTCACTTTTCAACTTTTCAAACAATCTTACACTCTTATCAACATCAGCCTTTGATATGAATCAATGTAAGCAAGTTGGCACCAATGACTTTTTACAAATGAAAGTAGGCACCAACCTACTTGACTTATTAATGAAAGATTTAGTAGGCTACAACCTACAAGGAGCACCAACCCCTTTAACTATTTAGTAGGCAGCAACCTACAAGGAGCACCAACCCCTAATGCAAGGCACCAACCTTGACTTGATGGATGAAAGATAAATGGCTTCAATCAGATCTGCTCTCCCAATCCTCCAATCTACTTTTGTGATGAATAATCTCACCCTAAGCCCACACAAGAAGATGGGTTTTCTGACTTGAACCACTTACAATCTTCACAACCACACTACACACATAATTTGGATGACATATATATATATATATTGTTCAAAGCTAGCATCCCTTGAAGAAAAAACACAACCTTTGTCTAATCGCACCTCTTCAAATTTGTGTGCATTAGTCTTAATTCATCTTTTCAGATTTTTTTAATACTTCTAACACATTCTTTCCTTAATTATCTTGCAGCCGGCTGTGGGTTATCAAAGAATACGTCCTTTGATAAATGTAGAGACTTTTGAATAAACACATCTCTTAGTGAATCATTTAATAAAAAGCCATGTTCATAAAAAAAGCACATCCTTTCAAGTCTTCAACATCTGCTCAAGAAAATACATCCCTTCGAATCTTGATCAGTCGCATTAATCAAAGTAACAAACTAAACATAACCAATCTTCTCTTTAGAACCATCGATTCACATGACTCTTTTCAAATTAATGCTAATCGTCTTTGATAATCTGTTTAGTATCTTCTAATTATGTCTCCCCAGATTTAATTTGAATCTTCCTTTCAAAACATGTCTCCACAGATTTATTTCATGCGCCTTGATTTTAGAAGCCAAACTTGTTTTTAATATGAAACAACACTTTGTGTAGTCAACACGTCCTTCATAATTAGTTTTGATCACTACACTTGTGCTTCATTTCGAACTAATATGAACTGATATGAACTTATCAGATTTTGATCAATTCTGAGTGTCTGAGTATTGAATGTAAATCTGATCTGCAGTCCATCGAACTGAATGATCTTCTAAAAGAGCTCTAATGACAACATACTGAATGATCTTCAACTGAATGAACTTCATGAATGATCCATTCTGAGAGATCTGAATAAGATCTTCAGACTGAATATACATCATACCATGATCTTCAAACGTAATAACATGATCTTTAGACTAATATACATCATACCATGTTCTTCATTTGACATCAATGACAATAATCTTCAACAATCTCAGACATGCTTATGTTATCTTCATTCATGCTTATCTTGACATCAATGACTCTCTTTTTCACTTTGACATCAATGACAACATTTCCAACAAATTTTACAAATTTGACCGGATTGAGGGACTTGGTAAGAATGTTTGTAGTCTAGTCCTTAGTTGGAACATACTGCAACATCACTGATCCATCTTCAACAAGCTGTCGTATGAAGTGACAAGGAAGCTCTACATGTTTTGTGCGCTTGTGGAAGACTAGATCTTTGGCAAGTTTTAGCACTCCTTGGTTGTCACAAAACAAGGGTGAAGGCCTTGCTTGAGACATTTTCATGTCAGAAAGCATCCTCTGAAGCCATACTGCCGCACATGTTGCTTTAACAGTTCCCCAATACTCTACTTCTATCAAGGAAAGAGCTACTGTCTGCTGCTTCTTACTAGCCCATGTGACTGCACCTGTACCAAGACTGAAAACATACCCAATAGTAGACTTCATGTCATCAACAGAACCTTCCCAATCTGAATTTGTAAAACCAACCAGCCTCAGATCTTTACTTTTGCTATACAAAATGCCAAAGTCAGATGTCCCTTTCACATATCTCAGTACTCAATTCGCTACAACCCAATGTTCAGCCTTAGGGGAAGTCATGAAACAAGAGATGTAACTCATAGCATAACTTAGATCAGGTCTAGTGGTTGTAAGATAAATGAGGCTGCCAACTAGTTGCCCTTTCTCCATGTGTGTAGATGAGATTTTGCAATCTATCATCCTGAACTTTTCCAGCAAACTCCTAGCATATTTAGACTGAAAAATGAAAATATTGTCACCTACCTACCAAACTTCTACACCAAAACAATAGTGCAAAAGACCCAAATCTGTCATATCAAATGCCTGACACATTCAACTCAATTTGCTCAAGCAAATGTACCCCACCACCAGTAATGATGATATCATCCACATAGATGACAAGAAGAATGATATCACTACAAGTGCTCTTGACATATAAATTGGCATCTAAGGGACTCTGAAAACCCTGTGCAACCAAATACTTGTCAATCTTTAGGTACCATGCCCTAGGGACATACTTTAGCCCATAAAGAGCCTTTAGCAGTCGGCACACTTGGTGCTCTTTGCCTGCAACTTTGAAACAAGGAGGTTGTGTCATATAGACCTCTTCCTCCAAATCGCCATTGAGAAAGGCACTCTTTACATCCATTTGATGGACCTTCTAGCCAAACTATGCTGCAATGGCTAGGACAAGTCAGATGGTGCTCATCTTTGTTGTAGGTGCAAAGGTCTCCTCATAGTCAATGCCCTCTCTCCACGGTAACCCTTTAGCCACCAACCAAGCCTTGTATTTATCAAGTGTTCCATCAGCTTTATATTTCACTTTGTAGACCCATTTGCAGCCAATGGGTTTCTTCCCTAGTGGAAGATCTGACAAAACCCAAGTATTGTTCTTCAAAAGACTATAATGTTCAAATTCCATAGCCTTTTCCCATTCAGGTTTACCTTTCGCCTTTGAATAGTCCTGGGGCTCATAAACATTCTGAATGTTGGCCATAAGAGCAAAATTCGTTGTATTTTGCTTGCTCTTGCCTCTAAATGATCTACGCTCAACATGTTCATCATCTCAAACATCACTAATGAGCATCTCCCACCACTTAGGCCAAAGAGTGGATGCATCTTCTTCCAAATCAGGATGATCATCATCACTTGGGCTGCCTGGAATGAAATCACCTGGATGTTGATCCAGGTTGTCTTGAGGGAAATATGTTGGTATAGAGTCGTGCCTTGGAGATTCCACAAGCTGGGAATCATCAAAATCCCCCCTTCAAGTGGAGCTAATAGAAGCCTAACACGCAAATCCTTAGTCTTCAGACGCTGATCCTCAGGGCTCTTTATGGGAAACGAGCGCTGAAAAAGCCCACCTTCTTCATCAAAAACATCCTTGCTAAATGTTAGACAATTAGTGTCCACATCAATCAGTCGATAGGCCTTATGATTGTCACTATATCCTGTAAGCATCAACTTCTGGATTTTGGAATCCAACTTGGTCCTCTTTGCATCTGGAATCCAAACATATGCAGTAGAACCAAAAATCCTGAGATGGTTGATTCTTGGTTTCCTTCTAGACCATGCTTCTTCCTCTAGGGTCATCTTCTTGACAGCCTGTGTGGGAGACCTGTTAAGAAGGTATACAGCAGTATACACTACTTCAACCCAAAATTTCTTTGGAACATTTTTGTTCTCTAGCATAGAACGGGCCATTTCCGTAGTAGTACGATTTCTCCGCTCAACAACTCCATTCTACTGAGTATAGGGTGTGGTAAGCTGATGCTTGATATCGTGTTTAGCACAGAAGTTGGTGAATTTGTTAGAGCAGAACTCACCCCCATTAGTTGATCTGAGAGTGATGATTGGACATCCTAACTCTTTCTCAACTAATGCTTTAAACTTCTGAAATTCATTAAACACATCTGATTTTGCTTTGAGGAAAAATACTCACATTTTCCTACTAAAATCATCAACAAACAATAAAAAATACCTAGCATCAATAACCGATGCAGTATTCATTGGTCCACAAACATCTACATGAACCAGCTGAAGGACCTTGGATACTCTCCAAGCTTGTATGTCTGAAAATGGAGTTAGATGTTGCTTCTCTGCTTGGCAAGCTCTATATACACCATGTGTCTACTGTTGAATCTCAAGTAAGCCTTCTACCAATTTCTCTCGATCCAGTTGAGAGAGATATGCTAGGTTGAGATGCCCATACTATTGATGCCAAAGAGTACTAATGGATGTACTCTTTGCAACCATTGCATGCTCCTAAGACTCTCCAATATCAACAAACTTATACAAGCCATGATCTTCGCGCCCAACCGCAATTGTTTTCCTGGACTCCTTGTTAACAATGTAGCACTTATATGAACTGAAGATGATATCCAACTTCGGACAGTGTCACATAATTTGACTCACAAAGAGCAAACTGAGTTCCATGCTTGGAACATAGTATACATTGAGAAATATGAGATTTCTCCCACCAAATGTGATCTAAACGTTGCCTTTGCCGACAACTATAGTATAGTATACTCTTCATCGCCACCAAAGATCAAAGAATCAGAGCAAGCCTTATACTTCGTGAACCAATCTCTCCTGTGTGTAATGTCAAGATGCTCCAAAATCAATATACCACACAGAAGATTTGACATGATCTGTTGGTCTTTTGGCCATGAATGCATAAAAGGTAGACTCTTGCTCAAAATGCTTTGCATATGGGCCTTATGCTGAGACCCTCCCTGGTTGGATTTTTTATTAACTAATTGCTTCCTACAGTGTTTCTTCATGTGGCCAAGCTTACCACAATAATGACATGAGATAGTCTTTTTGGAGCTATCCTTAGATTTGCCTTATCCTTTTTGCTGAGAGAACTTGCCTTTGACCTTGTCTTTGGCAGGAAAAGCTTGTTCCACACTAGTTGTCTCACTGCTGCTCCCAAACTACTTCTCCCACCTGCCCTACTACAAGAGCTTGTTGCACAAATCATCATACTTCAAGTCAACATTGGTGGAGGTAATGTCGAGAGTTTCAACGAAGAACTCATAGGATTGCGGTAAGCTTTTCAACATGATAACCCCCATATCCTCTTATTCCATCTTGCAACCAATGGCCTCCAGTTGATCACAAATGTCTTTGATCTTCATGAGATGATCCTACAAAGACATCTTGTCATCCATCATAATGGAGAACATATTTTGAAGGAAGAATGCTCTACCCTTGTCTAAGGTTTCAAGCAAATCCTTCAAGTGTGTCCAAATCTCTGCAGCAGTCTTGCCAGACAGTACTTTTGGAAGCATTTCATTGGTGATAAATAATTTGGGCAACATAACCACTTCATAGTTACGTTCATCGAACTTGTCCTGGTCTTTTCTTGCAATTGTAGAGTGAGCAAATGTACCCAGAACAATCAAATCTAAACACTGGTACTCAAAAATAGTGAACATCCTCTGTTTCCAGGTATTGTAGTTTTTACCATTGAATCTCTAGCTACTTTCCAACATGATGTTGGTCAAAGACGCCATCCCTCCCATTTTCCAAAGGCACAAAAAATGAGGTCAAAGTTGAACTTCAATTATTTATTGCAAAAAAACTGATTTTTCTATCAAAAATCAGACAAGCCCTAGGCAATCAACTAGCACGAATCCTGAGGAAAAATCCACGATTTTATCCAAAAATCTACAAAATTTCAACTCGGGTCTAAAACCCTAGGCATCAAGAGGGCACGATTTTTCGGAAAAGTCGTCAAAAAAATGGCTGCATTTGAAATCACAATTTTCAGACTCGTGATTTCCAGAAATCCTCTGACATTGCAGAAAATCGAGTGCAAAATAATCTCCAAGGTCGCGCAATTTACATAGGTCATGATTTAAAAAAAAAACTCATGAATAGGCACAATTTTTTCTTGCATACCCGTCACAAGTTGCAAAAACAAAACTCGTGATTCAGAAGAAATAAACCTAGCATGATTTCCAGCAAATAAACCCCACAAAATCACCCAGCATAGGTCGCAAGATTTTCACAACAAAAACCCATGATTTTTAAAAAATAAATCTTGACACCAATTTGCAAAAAGAAAACACTCAATTTTTATTAAAAAATCAAACAAAAACTTCTAAAAATCCTTTTCAAAATTTTTAGATAGAAAAAGAAAAAGCCACGAATTTTATTACAAAAAATCGCCAAAAAATTGCCTCTGCTATGATACCATAAAATGGTAATTGATTGATTGAAAAAAAAGGAGAGGAATACTCCTTAAATAAGAAACTACAAAATGATGTTTCTAAAATAGAAACAATCAATAACAAGACAAATTAAAGAAAGTTTCTAAAACTAATTGAAAACAAACTAAACTACTAAGATGACCATTATAAGCTAAATATAACAATATTACTTTAATAAGGATAACAAGCTCAAAGTAGAGTTTTGAAAGACTTGCAATCATAATTGTATATTGTAATCATTGCTTTTTGTCACTTTCAACTGTCAAATCTAATCCCTATATGGACAAAATTAGGTACTGTTCAAGAAGACTGGCCAACTGATCCCAATGAGATCAATCTGGATTTTGAGTGGATTGAAAATGATGATGTACTTGGCAATGGTGATGATTATGATCTCCTTGAGTGCAACTATGATAGTGATGTCATCAAATGACTCAAAAGAAGCTCTAACCCAAGAGCTTCATCATCATCATTTGTAGCTCCCTAATGTAGCTCTCTTTGTAGCAGCAAGTCATTGGGTACATCTAATTTTTTAGAACTTTGTGCTTAGTTTGTAGGTTGAATTTGTACAAAGTAAATTGCAATTGAAATTTTGAAAACTATTAGCATCTAGCTATTATTTATGCACTTGCAATACGCATTGTGCAATGCAATGTAATTAGCGATACAGACATATATGACAAAAATCTATATTCCACAATTCAAAGGCTAAGTTCTCAATTTTATATGCTCTCTATATCTCTATGCTAGTGAAATGCCTTTAAATTTAGATAACAGATTTTTCTCCATTTTTGGTATTTTTTTACATTTTTTTTAACTCGATTTTTTCTCAATTTTTTTGAAAAAATATAAATCTTTTGGTTTACTGTCATGCCCCCGCAAATCTCAAACCAGATTGTTATTCCTAAACCACTCGATCATGCATAGAAATCAATTAAGAAGCCACTAATCATTTAGACTGAGCAGTACAAATGAGACATGGCATTATGGCAAAAGATCGACCCTCACCAACAAAGAAATAATAAAAGAAATCGACATGGAGAAATAATAAAGGAAATCAAATTATTAAAGGATATTAATATAGACTAATTATCCTTTAATCAGATAATTACAAATGGTTAAGGCAGTCAAACAAAAGACATACCCTATTGAAGGGACATGACCATCTTCCCAGCATAAGTATAAAAGGCAAAGCATTTCAATGAAAAGAATAAGCGATTGGGAGAAAAGCAGAATCAGTCTAGAAACCAATAAACAAGACAGCGATCATTAAATCAGATATAAGGAGTTGAGGTCTGCATTCCCTTAATCAGAAATAATCATTAATTATTATTTGTACAGCAGTCTGCAATGTCCCCAATTCTGAGCTAAGTAATGATTTTTATTTTTGAGCATCATTTTAAACCCTTGGTCATTGGCAAAGTTTACCAAGGTAGCCGATTTGATCCTGAGTGATTTTGGCCAAGAGATTTATATTTTGATGAGTTGCTTTTGGAGATTAAAAAGGGAATTATCCTTAACAGAAAATAAAATATAATGTTGATTATATTTTATTATTATTTCATGTTCCACTTGCAAAGTCAAAGCAATCTTATAAGGAGTAAAGGAGGGGAGTTTTAAAACAAATAAAATATTATTATCTTCCTTAAGTGGCCGACTTCTTTAGAAAGAATCAAATCTGATCCTGAGTTGGTCAGCCCACATGAAATCATATCTGATTTGTTTCAAAATTCCATTCTCTCTCCGAAGTTGGTTTGGTCAAGGGCGGTTTAGAGCCTTAATGAAGAAGGCATCTAATATTTGATATTTTAAGATCAAATCTGATCCTCCCTTATGGCGGTTTAAGGCATTGAATGTTTTGATAAGATCAAATCTGATCCTCCCTATGGCGGTTTAGACTAGGGGCAGTTTAGAGCCTTATTTAAGAAGGCATCGATTGCTTTGAGAGGCATGAAGAATTGATTTGGCTTTTGCAATTGAGCTTGTCTCTTGACTGGAAATTATTTTCAGTCTGATCAAGGAGATGATCCCTAGATTACTCGGGTGGAGATGACCCCATCCCTATTTTGAGAGGTGGACATATTCAGTGTTCATCATTGGTGCAAATTTTGTGGCCAAGGGGCCAAATTTGGAGCAATCGATTTGAGAAGCTGGGGTAGATCTTGTGAAGACTTTGCAGTTCTTTGAGAGGACAAATCTGGCATTTGTAAAGGACAATTTTGTGAAGCATATTACAGACCCTGTGGAGGCCGATTTCAGTTTTGATTGCTGATAAAAATTTGAGTTTGCTCATGGCTGGGACACACTTGTGCATGGTGCGATTTTGTTCTAGAAGCCAATAAAAAACTCGGGTAGGCTCTTGGGGTGATCACTGGGCATCTAGGAAGCTGACCAAAGCTTTGGGAAGTTGGTAGATGACATCTTCTTAAAGAATCGAGCTTTTACTTGGTGGCTGCTTACTTGGTGGCTGCCAATTGTTTCCAGGTTTCTCTATACACATAAATCTGCTCTTGGAAGTCCTAAGTCTTACTCTTTCGCTGAAATAAGATATTATATAAACATATTTCAGTCATTTTGCATTGTGTCTAATCGCTGTCACATACAGCAAGACTTCATTGTAATCAATTGAAATATCATTGTAAAGCATAGCTATTTTGCACTAGGTCTAATCGCTGTCTCATGACAGCCATCTGTCTTCATAGTCTCATTTCAATCGATGTATGAAGAAGGCATGTCATTGCATATAAGAAGGGACTGATATTGGTGTCAATAATCAATGTAATCTCATTGCAAATATCATAAGGAGAAGTTGATATTGGCAGCAAACTCTTTGTCATATTGCCTAGTTGCTGTACCTACATATTAGATGCATGTTAAGTGTTTGATAAATTGCCTAGTTGCTGTGGATGTCATTTTCAGTCATATCCACGCATAGAAAATTACAAAAAGATATTGCATATCATTTCTATTCATTGGATAGTTGTTTAGCATCATTTCAAAGCTATGTTACCGAATCGTCCCTGTCAAGGCCACGATTCCGGTCAGAAACGTTTCGGAAACGGAATCGGAAACGAATCGTCATGGAATCGTCCAGGAATCGCGTCGCCACCTGTGGGTACGATTCCAGATTTTTCGAAACGATTCCAAACGTTTTTCATGCTGACGAGGCGTTTTTTGACCGTTTTTCGTCGACGCGTGACTTTTTTTTCTCGATTTCTGCGACATTTAGGGCGAAATAACACGGATTTCGTGTCTTACTTTGCGGATTTCATTGTTTATTTCCGTCATTCCCTTTCACGGCGCCGGACACACAGAAACGAAAACCCGCGATATTCTCTTCGGCTGCAACTTTTCTTTGACTGCGACTCCTCCGAACTCATTCGTTGGCTGCGACTGACTGCACAGACGGGTGGAGAAACTCAAACGAACGGCTTGCAAGAAGACTCACAGTGAGCACGGGAGGTGAGCACGGGAGGAGAACGGTGCGCCAGGTAGGGTTTTTTTTTATTTTTTGTCATTTTTCTTAATTTTTTTCTTAAAATCGAAAACCCTAGGCTATTAACAATGGTTATTTAAAATTTTCATTTTTTAGTTTTTTTTTTTTTTTTTAATATGTTAATTCGATAGATTAAAATATAAATATTTTATATTTGATTTTTCATTGTTTGATAAAATATATTTATATTTTATTATTATTATATAGTTTTTAATTTTTGAAAATATAATTATATAATTTATATTATTATATAGTGATAATATGTAATATTAATTATTAATATATACATATTCATATATTATAATTTTTTAATTATATAATTTAAAAAATTTATAATTATTTTATAATTTATTGTTTAGGTACTTATATTTTCACAATTTAGATTTAAAAAAATTATAATTTATACAATTTAGATTTAAAAAATTTATAATTTATTGTATAAAACTTTAGATTCATCATTTACATATTCTCTTTAACAATTTTTAAATTTATAATTTGTAATTGCAGGTTTGCAAGTAGAGATTGTTTCTATTTTCTAACTATCATGACAGACAGTTCAGCTTCCGTCGGCAATACTAATCTCTCATTCAAATTTGACCCGGCTTCACCACTATGGAGACATGTACAAATAGTAGAACAAATTCCAGGTGGGGGGACATGTATTTGGATATGCCCTGGGTGTGAAAAGAAACACACTAGTTCCTACAGCCGGGTGAAAGCACATTTGTGTGGAGTTTCTGGAAAGGGAATTAAACCATGTCCAGGAAAAAATAAAGTACCTATACTACCTCACATAACAGCAGGATATATTATAGAGCAAGAGGAAGCAGATGCAAGGGTTTAAAATAGAATGGGGCAGCCATCGAGTACAGGAGGGGGCTCAAAGATGCCATCTACTTCATCTCACACAAATATTGGTCGTCCTCACACTATAGTAGAAAGCCATCCCTTTTTGAGAGCAAATGAAGTTGAAAATGTCAATGAGGCTAATGTTTCAAAGAAAGCAAAGGGACCATTGGAGAAGGCATTCAATAATGATGCAAGACAACTTGCTGACCAAGCCATTGGAAGATGCCTCTATGCAAATGGTATCTCTTTCAATGTTGTTCGATCACCTTATTGGCAAGACATGATAAAAAAAGCAAATGAAGCTCCAAGGGGGTACACAAGCCCAGGGTATGAGAAGGTGCGAACCACTATATTGTCAAAGGAGGTAAAACATATAGAAGATGCATTATATCCCATCAAAGCCTCATGGATAGAAACAGGCGTGTCTATTATTTCTGATGGATGGAAGGATGCAAGAAATAGACCATTGATTAATTTGATTGCAGTGTGCCCTAAAGGGGCAATGTTTCTAAAGGCTGTGGATTGTGAGGGGCAAGTAAAGGATGCACAATTTATTGCTGACATCCTTATACAGTGCATTAATGAAGTGGGGCCTCAAAATGTTGTCCAAGTTGTAACGGACAATGCGAAGAACTGTAGAGCTGCCGGTATGATTGTTGAGTCACGATTCGGACATATATTTTGGACACCATGTGCTGTGCATTCCCTCAACCTCATGTTGCAAAAGTTGGGTACAAAAATAGATTGGATCAAACAAATCTATGCTGAAGCTGATGAGATCCAAATGTTCATAACAAATCACCACATGTCCCAAGCTATCTTTAGATCATTCTCACGACTAGAGCTATTGAAGGTAACTCGAACTTTAAACAATGCATTTTTTATTTTTTTAATGTTATGTTTTACTTCAATAATTTATTTAGAATACATATATATATTGATTTTAATTATTTACTTTTTATTTTTAAATAGGTGGTTGAGACCAGATTTGCATCCAACACAATCGTCTTGAGACGACTTGTGAAGGTGCGAGAGGCGCTTTCTGCTATGGTCATTAGCCAATCATGGTCTATATGGAGGCAATCAAATAGTGAGAGGGCAGCAAATATAAAACGTATGATTCTAGATGACATTTGGTGGGATCGGGCAGAATATCTTCTTGCTTTCACCGAGCCCATATTGAGCATGATACGCTTTACTGACATGGATAAGCCATGCTTGGGGGAGGTTTATGATGGCA
Source organism: Sequoia sempervirens (assembly GCA_007258455.2). Taxonomy (NCBI): domain Eukaryota; kingdom Viridiplantae; phylum Streptophyta; class Pinopsida; order Cupressales; family Cupressaceae; genus Sequoia; species Sequoia sempervirens. The sequence continues at coordinate 7,439,112 of VDFB02000009.1, read as the reverse complement.
TTGATTCAATGCTTGAGAAGATGAAAAGCATCATATGTGAAAAAGAGCAAGATCCACAAGAAACCTTCTTCAAAGAGGTGCATGCAATTTGTGTTGACAGGTGGAACAAAATGACCACCCCACTCCATCTTCTTGCTTTCGCGTTGACTCCCAAATTTTACAGCCGTGAACTCCTTGCTCTACCAAACAGATTGCCACCATACCGTGATGTAGAAGTCAACGATGGGTTTAGGAAAGCTCTTGTTAAACTCTTCCCTGATACTGAGATGGAAGATGTAGTTTCAAGTGAATTTGCTAGCTTTTGTGACTCTAATAATCAAAGTCCTGCTGCTATCCGTGACAAATATAAGAAGGATGCTCACTCTTGGTGGTACCTCAATGGCTGCAAGATGCCAAACCTCCAAGTTCTTGCCATAAAAGTCTTATCTCAAGTAAGTTTTAACTTTTTAGTTTTTAAGTTCTATCATTTAAAAATTTAAAACTAAAATGTGTTAGTTTCAAATTTGAAGTTTGATTTACAATTTTTTTAATTTAACAACTCTAATGAGAGCTCTCTTTGCTTCAATAGGTTGCTAGTTCTTCTTCAGCTGAGCGGAATTGGAGTACATACTCCTTCATCCACTCTGTCAAGCGCAATCGATTGGCATCACACAAAGCGGAGGAGCTAGTTTATGTTCATTCCAACTTGCGCCTTCTTACTCACAAAGAGGATGAGTACAAAGAAGGGACAGCAAAGATGTGGGATGTAGAACCAGAACGAGCTGACCTAGATCTTTCTTTGGCTGCAATTGCACAATCTTCTTCACTTTTAGAGGAGTCAAGTAGTCAACGCTTTTAGTGCAAGGGCTAATGTGGTTCCATCATCTGATGTTAATGTTGATGTTGATATTAGTCTTGATGAAGAGCCATTTGATGCAATTCCAAATCAGTGAATTGGTTACTATTTGTATTTTTTAAATGTTAAACAATGATTATCTATCATGACATTCAAGTTTGATCCTTTTGATATTGAAAACTGAATTTAAATTAGTATATTATGTTTCAAAAATTGAAATTTGTCATGGTTTAGTTTATCATATGTATTGGTAAATGACATTCTAAACTTATTTTGTTTCTAGGTTGCATATATATATATATATTATATATATATATAAATATTTTACTATATTTTTGTACGGACGTACCCGATTCCGTACCTAGCCCCCCAAAAAATTTTGCCGTACCCACGTACCCGTACCCGTGCCCGTACCCGATTCGGCAACTTAGTTTCAAAGGCATTTAAATTTCATTTGCATACATCAAAACCAATTCAAAGCAAACTGAAACACAATACCAGCAAGACCGAGGTTGTAAGAAAAGTGTTTGTCAAAATTCCTTGAGGCAAAAATCAGAAGTTTATGATCACATTGGACAAGGGTCATTACACAGTCCGATTACCTGAACTAGTGGTATGCAGCCCAATTTATAGTCATATGATGCAGCTATTCAGAAATGAACTGGTTAAAAATATGATTGAAATATGTTGCATTAACAGAAGGAGATGCATTACAATATATAGAGGAGGTAGATCACTGTAGACATTTAAAATGTCTAACTACCTCACCTACAGACTACTGTAGCAACAATAGTATTGAACATTAATACAAGAAGAATATAATATTCTAACACCCTCCCGTAATGGTCAATCGTCTAACTAGCCTACAGAAAACAATCTGCAGGTCGTTGGTCACAACTTCTTCAGAACACTCTGCTGCTACGGAGACCCTCCCTGGATCTGCAGAATGTTGATGACCAAAAACCATCCAGAATAGAACAAAGAAGGTTGCCCCTTCTTTAGAATGCTCTGCAACAAGAGACAAGAGCCTGCCACTGACTCTGCCACGTGAGAGGAGTCTGCCACCAACCCTTCCAGAATTTGCAGAACTGCTGACCAGAAGTCATCACAAAATGTCCAACCTGACGTTGGGTAACAGCGCTATCCTTCCCTGAAATCAGAGACACACCAAGAACAGCTGCCACGATTTTGAGGATAAATCGGCAAACCATCGAAACTTTTGCAGATGAGCACAATGCTCGAGAACAGACTACAATAAGCCAGATGTGCAGATGTTCACCACAGCAACTTGAGGTGCGACAAAAACAGACTACAACAAACCACGATTTTTGAGGAAAAATTTGCCAAACCCAAGATTACAAATTATCGTTTTTTCGGAAAAAATGGTAAAAACCAAAGACCAAAGAGCCCTCCTGAACAACAGAAACCCTAACTAGGGTATACAGGAAAAACTCTTAATTTTTTTTAAGGAGAAAATTATAAACCCTACCGGAATTTTTTAAGGGAAAAAATTATGAAAACCTGAGATTTTTAAGGGAAAAAATATTAAAACCCAAAGACAGTTTTTTTTTATAAGGGAAAAAATATTTAAAAAACCCAAAACAGAAAAACAAAGGGTTTGGAAACCTAGCCATCAATACAAATCTGCACAAAAACTGAGGCACAGAAAACGAAGCACCCAGAAAAATCAGACAACCCATTTGAGATGTCAAAAAACCCACCAAGAATCTGCAAACAAAAAAAAAAATCCGCCTTCAAACAGAGGGGCAAAACCCTAGGCGAAGTTTCTAGAAACACTAGCCACCATGGATGACCAAAAAATTGAAGAGAATGTTTGAGAAAATGATGAGACGTTCTCAAAGATCTCGCCAAAGAGTCTTTGATGAGATAAATGCAGATTTTCGCACAAAACAAAGTTGAAATCGCGGTTGGAAGAGGACAAAAATCTGCACAAGAACGTGAATCCCGTCGCCGCCCAAAACTGGAAGAAATCGCGTTTGCAAGTCGCGCAGCCAGACTGAGAAAGAACGAGCATCAAAAGGGCACAAATCTCGTCCTCAACAAACTGAAAATCGCGCCAAAAACGAAGATCAGGTCGCACGCCAGAGGAAACAGGCACCTCCTTCGCTCGCAGAAACAAACCCTAGCACAGGTTGCAGAGGAGGTCGCGCGGGCGTGAAGACAAGAGAAGAAAACGCGCGGCCAAAAGAAGTTTTGCACCAGCCAGAAGAGGGTCGCACGGAAAATGCAGAGGTTGCGAGCATAAGCCAAAAAAAAAATGCACGGTTTTCACAAAAGAAAACCCCACGACTTTCACAAAGGAAGTCTGTCACGACCCACACAGAGACACCAGCGAAATCGCAGGGAGTAAATACAAGCGTGAGCAGAAAAATGACTTCAAACAGAAACCTGCAAATTTTCAGAAAGAGGGTTTTGATTTTTTTGGTGAGAAAAAACTCACGAAAAACTCAACAAAAAACCCTCGAAATTTTTTTTTAACTCCTCCCAAAATTCTGGGCCCTCTCGTGAGGGAGTCAGACCCAGACGAGCAACCATAGCTCTAATACCATGTTCAGAAATGAACTGGTTAAAAATATGATTGAAATATGATGCATTAACAGAAGGAGATGCATTACAATATATAAAGGAGGTAGATCACTGTAGACATTTAAAATGTCTAACTACCTCACCTACAGACTACTGTAGCAACAGTAGTATTGACCATTAATACAAGAAGAATATAATATTCTAACAGCAGCACGGTTTAATATGAATGTCTGTGATTATTTAATTAGACATTCCAGTTACTAATGATATATTGCTGCTATTGTCATACCAGTAAATGTGATCGACATATGTTTGTCATATGCTTTGAATGTTAGCCATGATAGAAGGAACTGAAATTACAAGAAGGGAATGGTGATGGGGAACTCTCCTAGGTATGCCACCTCAAATGGGGACAAGATGAGCCTCATGAGGCCAAGGGGGTATAGAGGGTACAGCGCTTTGGGCTTAGGAGAGATGGCATTTTCAGGGCACCCATTGTAATCTCACTCCTCCATCATGGATAATCGACACAAGAGGTCAAATAATAGGGAGAAGGAAATGGTTGGCAAGCTAAGGGGATAATGGAAAAGACACCTCCTAGGTAGATAACCTCATATGGATGGCTTGGGCAACATGAGGCCAAGAGGGATGGTATATCCACTCTTGGACCTAGGGTAAAAGGGTCCTAGGCACCCCATCAAGTCACATTCTCCCATACTCTCCTATGATTGAACCCTCCAAGGATGTTAAAATGTTTTGTGATTGAATTAATGATTGGGCATGAGTTTATTAATATCTAGTTATGGTAATCTGCTAATTAGTATTATTGTGGAAAATGATTATAATCTGCTAATCAGTTTGATTATGGTAAATGGTTCTAACCTGTGTGCAGGGCTTCAATCAAGGCCTCAATCAGGTGAAAGATATTCTCTAACCCCTTTTATTTAAATTAAGGAATTAGGGCAAATTTAGGGCATTCCCAATTAGGGGCCATTACATTTACTGATTTTTCCCCAATTGATTTTGACTACCAGGCAATGAATATCTGATCTGAGAACTAAAATGTGTACCAGGGGCATAAATCCACATCAAAATGGCAGACAGAAAATAGTGCCAACATGTAGGGTTATTTTGTGAACATGGAATGTCAAGCTCCCTAGGATTCATAGCTAGAGATTCTATATCTCGCTATATACACACTACATCAAATGAGGATAGAGTGTAGTAGAGTACAGGGGGCAAAGGCACAAATCTTTCATAACTACAGACAACTAAAACTATCTCCTAGGAGATCTCCAATTGATGAAGTCCTATAACATAAGGTTTTGTGGAAGGCATTCCAAGGTTCTGCCATATGGTAGGGGTCAACCGACAAAGGTAGTAAGGATCTATTTGAAAGGGTAGGGGTGCTCCATAGGTGACAAATACTTATTATTCATTTCACCCAAATGAGTGGATACTTTATATGGATATTGGGTTAGGTATTTCTGCATTGAAGTGTATCAATTTGCAACTTACAAGAGGGAACGGACATGAATCCTAGTGTGTTATGTTATTAGACTTGAACTTAGTGTGTTAATTGGATCAATACAAAGGGCACTTTCTGCCATTGGTTGAACTTGATGGTTAAATGGTCAACCAATGAGCTTGGTGTGTGTTTGTGTTAGTGTTAGTATGCTTGTTTGTTGTTACACCTAAACAATCCAATAAACATGGTGTGTTTGTTTTGGGATTTGACATGTATTTGTGTTTACATGCATTGGTGTTGTCTTCTGTTAATGTTTGTCTTATATTGCTATTGTTTGTTTTGTGTTGAGTAGTTTTGATGGGTGTATTGTCTTGGGATGTTTTGAATGACACCTTGAGTTATTTTGTGAAGGTTTGTAATGTCTTGTGAGGTCTTGTTGTTGTGCTGAAAATCTATGCGCTTGAATATGAATTAAACAAGACTAATAATTGAAATAACTTAATTAAGCACATGGATATTGTCACATAGACTATCTATTTGACCACTTCAGGCCAAGCTGATGGTTGGGCTGGATCGGATTTTCCATTGATGGCAGGTTTAAATTGCTTCCCCCACCTAGCAGGTGTCTAGGACAAGAGGACTCCTTTGCAGCAGATATTTGGCTGTACTTGGCATGTCATAGTTATACCTATTATTGAGCATGTACACTAATTGATCATTGATCTTATTTAATGGATTATTATAATCATGTTAGAACTTGACTATTGACATACATGATTATGGTGAATTGTAATATTCTTGTTATTGAAATAAATTGGTAAAGTATTCGCTTATATGAAAATATACTTGCCATATAATGCATTTGTATTTAAAAATATGTATCAAGTATGAAAATTTTTGGGTTCCATTTTGGGGGTTGTTACAATATAGCGCTTGATAACAGCTATATATAAATGGAAAGTCAAACTTTGTTCTACTTAGTTCCTAAACTTTTGAAGTGAGATCACAAGCACAATGAAGAGACCGGTACTATTAAAAATCTGATGATCTAAGTTGAAATCATTAGAAGCACATACAGGTACAAAGACATGTTATTTAGTACATAAACTTTGTATATGAGCACCTTGCCATGACAAAAAGCTCGCGAACCATCCTTGATCCTTCTCCTATGTATTTCTGAACCAATTCAGAACCAGAGACTCTGATGAAAGTGCAGTCTGTATGATGAGCAACTGCCCTTGCCAGCAATGTCTTTCCTGTTCCAGGAGGTCCATACAGAAGTACACCCTAAAAGGAGCAAAGAAAAAAACATCAAAACAATTCTGAGACCAAAGACTTGAATGGGTAATATGAAATTCACACCAAGAAATCCAAGACAAAATACACAACTTACAAGCTCCACCTTATAGATGAACTAATGCCTCTGGCATGAAGGTATAATAATAACTGCAAACTTGTAAAGCATACCTTTGGTTGTGCAATTCCAAGACTTTCAAATAGTTCTGGATGCTTGATGGGAAGTTCAATAACCTGTATTTCAATTCAAAATGTCACATATCTGAAAGCATCTTCAAAACACAATCCAGATAGCATCTCAAGACAGTCTTAACCACCACCCTACTATCCTGCTGTTTGTGAACAATAAGAGATGTCCAGAAGATAATTGGACCTATAAAAATATTATACCTCTTTGATTTCCTTAATCTGTTGATCAAGGCCTCCAATCATATCATAAGTGGAATCTGGCACTTTCTCCACCTTCATCAGATTCACTAATGGATCTACTTTGCTAGGCAAAATCAAGTGAAGAACATAACTATCATTACGAAGAGCTACTCGCGTGGAAGGTGTGATTTTTGTTATGTCAATATTCTTGTCAACATCAACTACGTATTTTCCTTCTGGATGTACCTGCCAATATCAATAACTGAAATTAATTTCCATGTCTTGTGTCTGTCCAAAAGGAATTACCAAGCCAGTTGTCTGTTTTGTTGGATTATTACATCATTAGTATAACATTAGTATGGTAGTGAGTGAAATGATTAATTAAAAATTAGTTTCTAGTTGGTCAGGTAAGTAATTTGTACCAGGAAAACGGCTTTATAAAGCCATTCAATGAAATTTATTAACTGTCTTTTGTAATCCCGAGTGTCATAGTTAGAATTAATATATTACATCATATTCAATATAGGCTAAATAAATAAAAGTTAGTAATGTTAATAATTAGTTTGAAGGTGTTGTTGGGAATAGTTTCCTAAGCAATTGTATGGGAATAATTAAAGGCTTTATAAAGCCAATGTATTGAAATGTAAAAATCAATGAATGAATCCCAATGAAACCCTGAATGAATAAGCATATTTCTTATTATTTTCTTTTTTGAATTTCTTATTCACTCTAGCATTTTTCAATATGGAATCAATGCATGTAAAGGTTTTGTTGCATTCATTGTAATGAGACAACTTTTTGCTGAAGAGGTAGCAGTAGAGAATTTACTCCAGCAAGTTAGAGAGCAGGAAGCAGCCTAACGATACATTGCCACAGAGAATTGAATGTGTAATGACCCGAGCTCTGGATCAATTGATTTACAATTTATTTCTTATTGGATTGACACAAATTGTCATCCAATATTGTTAAGATGAAATGACACAACTTGTCATCAAATATTGTTAAAAGATGAATTGAGTTTCCAAATTATAAATGAAATAAAATGAATTATTGCATAAAATTCTTTATAATTAATTACATCATAGTTCAATAATGGAAATGTGATATCTAAATATAATAGCTGTTTCTGATTTGTAAATAAAAATCATGCCTTGAAAATGTAAGAGGCTTAGACCTCTTCAGATTGCTATATCTGAATATAATCATGTATACATGCAATTTGTAATAAATGCTCTTTCTGACTTTGCTGATTAAATATGCATCTTTTGGTTGGCTGGAAATGGACTCCATAGGAGAACTCAAATCCTGAGTATTTGTATATATATCTGCATAAAAACTATTCCATGATGATTGCTTTGAAACATCTTCCCTTTAATACCCACGGTTTGGTCTAAAGTCACATCTTTTCATTGCAACCTCTTTTAACAAAAGGCATGTCTCTTTTAATGTTAATTGTTGTTAGTTAATCAATGCCTTAATTTATAACAAGTTGATGCCTCCTCATAACAGACCAATGCTTAATTATTACCAAGTTTACTTTGACCACTATCTATGAATATGATCATTGCTCCCACAACATATTTGTGGCCCCTTTAATACTACGGCATATCAAATGACATGGTAATGATAATTGTTAGTATGAGATCGAGTAGCAAGCAACCGTCAAGACTTCTAGTGATTAGCAAAGAATGAGGGACGACACTTTGAATTTGGATGACTGTCGATACCCACAAATGCCTTCCGGGTAATATTTCTAGCATGGTAATGTGAATAATTGACGTCCTCCTTCCTTCGATATCCCGTAGATAAGACAAATTAACTCTTAGGCTTAATCTCTATTGATGGTCTTTAAAAACTGATGCTTTCGTAACTTCAAGCCCTACATATATACTTGACTATCATTGCATTTCAATATTAATCGCTGCAGATTATATTATTTGTGATCTATTTAAAAAATTGTGATTTAAGGTTCATCTGATGGTTAATCAATCCTTATATCCACGCGTATAGAATTAGAATGTATGCAGTGAGTCCAATTCACACAACTCCTTTGATATTCCTGCAACAGCGGCTACTCATTAAGAAACGATTTTCTTATACTTTTAATTAATCCCAATCGGCTTCCCTTTAAGCGCTATCTAATGGTTTTTGGACATGGTGAAGTCTTCTGACTCCCGATAGCTCCACATACTCAACTGCCGACAATAGTGCCTCCTTGTCTTTGTTTGCCACAGTGGAACTTATGCCAATTCCCTTGTATGATTACGATAGCAACTGCTCCTGACATCATCTGATAGCTACACCCGATGTTGGCAATAATATGAGGTATAATATGCTCCCAATAAATAATCTCAATATAGCAATGGTCTAAGAATAACTACGTTCTCATCAATTAACAATCTCGATTGTCATATGTACTGATGTATACAATATAACTAATTTGATACCTTTCAATCAAGGCAATATACTTTTGAATCATTCAATGCGTCAGAATAAGCAACTGATTACATGCAACAAGACCAATCTAAAACTCCAATATAATTGATTAGCTCAACTCATGAATTATTGATCAGATTAATTGATCAATAATAATAAGATTCCCGTCCTTATGGTTCGATCCAAAATTTGGGACATTACAGAATGTTTCAGAGCAGGTTGCCTTGCATCCACACTTTTCTGCTAGCATCCACGTATCTATGCTTTTCGGCTTGCATCCACACCTAAGTTGAATGTTTTGTTGCACCGAATGTTATTATTATCTTTGTTGATGCTTGCTTGGAGGCTTTGATGTGGCACATCTGAAGTCCTAGATCCAAACCTAGTGAATATTTGAAAGATTCATGTAGTAAAACAACTTGTGACTAGGAATCCAACAACAAAAATTAAATGAAAACGAAGTGTTGTATAACATGTATGCAGTGATTTGTTTTGGAATGCAGCTATACCAAGCAATGGAAAAACATTGGAAGGTTGGACATCTACCAAGGTGTTGGGTCTAAAAGTTGTGAAACCTCAACTCCCTAGAGACAAACCATACCTAAGTTGTCATGCCCCCAGCAAAGTGGTGATTGATCACAATATTAATTCCTTGATCGCCTCTTTCAAAAAAACAAAGGTGAATAAATCAGAAGGCAGCAACCTTGCCAAGATAATTGGTAAAGGATAAATAAAGAGGATTAGCTGCGATCCACAAAACAGAAAATTAAAAGTAAATTATTAAGTGTTTAGGCAGCAATGGGTTAACTCTTGCAAAGGGTAAGATGAAGAGTTATGACCCCCTCTCAATTAAATATATAAAAAGGTCTATGTTTCGCTGAGTTCCCAAGACGGGGGGGATGACGAGACACGTTTCAAGGATGGCAAAGGGGCCGGCTATATATATAGAAACTAGTCTCATAAGGACAAATTGTAGATAGGACAAAAAATAAATAGAGTAATATTCCCATGACATACTATAGAGGCGATTTGTGAATGTTTGGTCAGCGATTTACATAGCTACAAGAGTTGTGCCAAGATAGAAGGAATCATGGGTTTGATGATATAGTGTCGCCATTCCTCTTGGTCGAACGTGACTACATCTTTCCTCATGCCAGCAATTATAATATATATTGAAGAGCACAAAAGATTTACTGAGAGGGGGGGGTGAATCAGTAAATCAACACAAATTTTCACTTTTACAACTTTCTACCAAACTTAAACTCTCATCAACACCAACTTTAGATATGAATCAATTTACACAAGTTTACACCAATTTATTGAAATATTTAAAATGACTTTTTACAAATGGAAGTAGGCACCAACCTACTTGATTTACAAGTGAGATGATTTAGTAGGCAACAACCTACAAGGGACACCCAAACCTCTTTAACTATTTAGTAGGCACCAACCTACAAGGAACACCAACCCCTAATGCAAGGCATCAACCTTGACTTGATGGTTGCAAGATGATGCCTTCAATCTGACCTGCACTATCCCAATCCTCCAATCTGCCTTGGTGATGAATGATCTCACACTTAGCCCACACACGAAGATGGGACTTCAGATTTAGACAACTCACATACACAACCACACATGAAACCTTGAAAGGAATGTCATTCATATATCTTACTCAACCATTGCATCCCTTAAATGAAAGAACACAACAATACTTGCATCCTTCAAGAATGTCTCTTCAATAAAACTGATTTTAGTTTGTTATAAATTGAATCACTTTTAGTTTGCTTGCTCCACTCTTAAATTAATCATTAAATATGTTGTTGTAGAGACACCTTTCTAGGAGAGACACGCCTCTTCAATTATCGGCATTAGACTTAACAACTTCTAAAATTTTATCCCTTAGTTGACAGTCGCACCTGTAGGTGTATACGTCTTTTTAGAAGAAGCACGTCCTTTTGAATAAAGTTGCGACTCTTTTAAATAAGCACGTCCTTTTGGGAATACAATGTGTAAAAGCATTTTGAACAAACACGCACCTCTTCAAGAAATGCGATTAGTTCAGTTTTATAACTTATATTTGTTTTCAATAAACACACAGTCGCTTCTTAAAAGGAGGTGATTAATTGAATCTCATAAAGTGAATTTGCTTGCAGTGATTACCCATTAACAGCTTCAGCTTTTTGTGATTAGTTATGACGGCTTGAGCTTTTGTTTTTATGAAACACATTTATCCCTTTATACGTATCTGTTGAGCAGTCGTTCCTTTTTACTTAACAGCTACGTATTATACCAATTTGTTAGTGCATCGATTATATCAAAAGATCTTCATATCTGAGTGGGAATCTGAATTTGATGACCGAATCAGACCATTAGTTCTTGCTTAAGACGGCTAGCACATAGGCGTCCTTTCTGTTGAATACAATTTTCCCAGTTAATGGAAACAGCTTGCAAGGTGAGAATCGAATGATTCAAAGAACAGACTGCTACGCCAGAGTCACTGAAGAGATACGGCTCTCCAAAAGACTCTAAACAACAAACTCGAACTGTATTCAAAGTTGCGCCAGAGACATGAAGACTCCAAACCCGAATTGGATTTTATATCAAATTGTTGCGCTGGAAGAAATATGATTTCAGAAATAAGTTAATTACTCCTCAAAGTAAGCTTTCTCACCACTGACACAAGTCATATTCAACGATTTCCTTTAGATGATCGTCCTCAATTTGCTCATAGTCTATGTCATCTTTTCTTCCCAATGTTCGCTTCAGACTCTTCACATCATTCTGAAGTTACCGTACAATGAATTTAGAATAACGTTCTCTTTGCTGAGACTGAAACACAGATATATAGTGCTCCAATGATTTTACCGAAAACTGTAATCAGTATAACTGTTATATCTACAACAACCGATCTGATTTCTGCTTTCCCCTTTTTTGATCTGTATACATATACACACTCTTTTCTATTTCTGAATCTGCACATAGGTTCTTCATAAGGATTTTATCCCTGTTCTCATATTTGCCTTGTGTCAGATATATATAAGTTTGTTCAATGTCTTTATGCTTTATGATCTCAATGACAACTTCCAACTGTTTCGACTTGAGCACCTTTGATGTCAATGACAACATTTCCAACATATATAATATATATATATATAGGGAAATCTCAAATTTCAGATATTCATATGAATTAATGATAACAATGAACATTGATAAAGTTGCAAATGTAATCATATTGACATATACATTATAGAGTCGAACAAATTAATAGTACTACAGCTATTTAACTGCTTCCATAATTCAGTGAGATTCATACCAGCTATCCTAAGGGAAATCTATTGAAGGAACAAGCATCCAATCTTGTTTTGAATAATTGGTCACAAGTGAATTAGATGAATCATTCTCTTCTAGTGCTTTTATTCCAGCCATTGCAAGCATTTGAGAGTGAGGTATAAAAGCACCAAAAATGTCACCTCACCTACTTAGGTGATTTATATATCATTCCATGATTTTCTCAAGTTCATCTCCCCATGTTGTGTGCTCAAACCAACCTAAATCCTTGCGTTTCGGATCATCCAAAAAGTATCTCCAATCATTTAAAAGTCATTTCTCAAAAAAACTTAATGATTTTGTCATGGTTGAGAGAAAATGTCTTACGTGTATCCTTATCTACATTAATAACTCTCTTCTTCTTGATGCCAATGCTATAAACATGCCCCATAGTACTCCCATGCAAAATAACTTCAAAAGCTTCTCCTACATATTCATAATAGAAATAGCTATGAACATCGGATCCATCTCTGTATATGGGAAGAGGCTTTCCCAATAATGCTTACATCATGAACTTTGAAATGAGCTTCTCGAGAAAATAATTAGGTCCCCATATATTATTAATTCTCATTATAGTCACTAATAGGCCATTAGATCTTCCATAGTCTATGACAAACATTTTTGCACTAGGCTTGGTTGTAGAGTAAGAATTTGTGGAAATAAGTTGTGTAATGTCCCTGTTTTCTGAGTAATGACAGATATTGATATTTAGCTTATTTTATTCCCGTAAGCTAAATAATGGAGTTATAAGGGAATAATAATTAAATTGTCTATTTTAAATAAATATCAAAAGATAACTTTATTTTAATTAATTTAAGCAAAAGTGACTTAGTGGAATAAAATAATATTAAAAGTCAATTAAATAAAGTGCCTACTTTATTTAATGTTTTAAAAAGTGACTAAAGTGAAATAAAAATAATAAATATTATAAAATTACTTTATTAAATATTATAAAGTCACTTTATTAAATAAAGTGTTCTTCTAGAAGCTTGAGGAGGTTACATTGATTCTCCTGGAAGACCCGCCTAAGCCTTTAAAAGGAGGAATAAAGAAATAAAGTTACTTTATTAAATATTATAAAGTCACTTTATTAAATAAAGTGTTCTTCTAGAAGCTTGAGGAGGTTACATTGGATTCTCCTGGAAGACCCAACTGAGCCTTTAAAAGGAGGAATAAGGAAAGCATTTGAGCATCCATTATTGACTTAATATTTCTCTATGCATTATTGCAAAAGATTTGAATTACAGGTTCAGCTAATTTTTTGAGGACGAAAACCCAATTCCTTCGGTGGGTCTACTTTAGGATTCACATTGAGCGATAAAAGAAAATTTCTGTTTATGAAGACAAATTTTCAGTATATGAATCAGCAGACGTAATATTTTATTTGCAGGTCTTTGGAAGGAGTGTTGATCATTTATTTGGAAGCCAAAAGTCACAATTTGTATATGTGACAGCTAGCACACCTATTCAAGGCATAATCGCTGAGTGCAAAAGTGTTTTGACAAGGGATAAGGGCCACGTATGGTAGCTGGAGACTTGCGCAGCAACATTGAGGGACCACATGATCAAAGTGGAAGTGACAGGTTTTCATTTCAGATATTTGCAGACTTGTATGAGTTATATCAGACCTAAATCAGGCCTTTATCAGGCTGCAATCAAACTTTAAAGTCATCATTTGGCACTATATCAGACTTGCATTGATTTGGTCTTCAATTTTGGAGGTTGGAGCTTCATTTTCAGGTTGCTGGGCGCAATTTGAGTCATATTCTGAGTTGTATCAGCTGTAGGGATACTCAAAAATTAATACCAGCACTTTGGTATTTGTCGTTTCCTTCCATTTTGGTCAAATAAGGGCATATAACAGTCATTGAGTGTCATTATCAGTCACATACAGGTTGCTGAGAACATTTTGTATATATTTCTGAGTTGTTTCAGAATTATATGAGCTGTACATGCACTTGGAAATTCATAACAGCAACTGGATGTTCCTTATTTCTTGCATATTTGACCTAATGAAGGCTTGTACTCAATCAGGTATGTGAAGCAATAAATTATTTGTTCAAATCTTTAATTTGAATCAATTCTATCGCATTGTTCTCTGCTGTTAATTGCAATCAGATTTAGAAATTAGAAATCTAGGGCATAAATCAGAAATTTTAGGGCAGCTCCCATTGGGGATATTATAAGTTGCCTCATGTTTTCCCACAATGGCATCCTACTTATTCTCTCTGTATACTTCATCTATATCAATACGAATGAACCTCTTCATTTAGCTAATTACCTTGCAAGCATCTTAATAGAACATGTGTACCATAGATATTATCCTTTGTGAACCTGAAGCTCTCCAAAATCAATATACCATGCAGAAGATTTGACATGATCTGCTAGTCTTTTGGCCATGAATGCATAGAAAGCAGACTCATGCTTAGAATGCTCTGCAACATGGGCCTTCTACTGAGACCCTCCCTGATTGGATTTCTGATCAGCCAACCGCTTCCTACAGTGTTTCTTCATGTAGTCAAGCTTACCACAATAATGGCATGCGATATTATTCTTGGAGCTATCCTCAAATTTACCTTGTCCTTTCTGCTGAGAGGACTCACCTTTGCCTTTATCTTCGGTAGTAAAAGCCTATTCCACACAAGGTGTCTCGTTGTTGCTCCCAAACTGCTTCTTCCACCTACCCTACTGCAAGAGCTTGTTGCACAAATCATCAAACTTGAGGTCAACATTGGTGGAGGTAATGTTGAGGGTTTTGATGAAGTGCTCATAGGATCGTGGTAAGCTTTTTAGCGTGATAACCACCATATCCTCTTCTTCCATCTTGCGACCAATGGCCTCCAGCTGATCGCGAATGTCTTTGATCTTCATGAGATGTTCTTGCAAAGACATCTTGTCGTCCATCATAATTGAGAACAACATGTTCTTAGGAAGAATGCTCTGCCCTTGTATGATGTCTAATGTAGATTCTTCAAGTGTGTCCAAATTTTTGCAGCAATCTTGCCAAATGTTACTTTTGGAAACATCTCATCAGTGACAAATAACTTGAGCAACATAACCACTCCACGGTAATGCTCATCGAACTTGTAGGATGAGCAGATGTACCCAAAACAATCTGATCTAGACACCAATACTTGAATATGGTAAGCATTCTCTGTTTCTAGGTATTGTAATTTTTACCATTGAATTTTTGGCTACTTTCCAACATGATGTTGGTCAAAGATGCCATCCCTCCCGTTTTCCAAAGGCATAAAGAAAGAGGTGAAAGTCAAACTTAAAAAAAAAAAATTAAACCATAGGCTATCAACCGTCACGAATCCCACGATTTTTTTTTAAAATGTCAAAAATCAAAGAGGCGAAAGCCACAATTTTATCCAAAAATCAAAAAAAAAATCTGCAAAATGTAGAACACCAGGTCTGAAACCCTAGGCATAGAGGCACGAATTTCCAAAAAAGTCATCAAAAATCGGCTTCTAAAATCGTATAGACCCACAATTTTTAGTGCCAAGCTCACGATTTTTTGCAGCACCAAACACGACTTTTGGAAAAAAAATCGTCAAAAAAATGATAGAGGTCGCATGCCAAACACAAGTCGCATGCTTAGACACGACGATTTGAAACCATGAAACTAGAAAAATCCAACGCAAAGGAAAAAAACGTCTAGGTCGTGCAAACAAACCAGCAGAGAAGGTTGACGCATGCAAGGCAGGTCACAATTTTCAGCAAGTCGCGATTTTAGACAGGAAAAAACCCACGATTTTTATCAAAAAATTGATCAAAAACTTTTGAAAATAGGTTTTCAAAATTTTTAGGGTAATTATCCCACAAATTTTATTACAAAAAATTGCCTCTGCTCTAATACCACGAAATGGCAATTGAATTATTTACAAAAGGAGAGGAAAACTCCTTAAATAAGAAATTACAAACGATGTTTCTAAAATCTAAATCAGAATAAATCGAGAAAAAAAACTAAGAAAGTTGCTAAAACTAACTGAAAGCAAACTAAACGACTAAGATGACCATTATAAGCTAAATATAACAATATGACCATTAAAGGAATTGTCAACATGGGTTTATGTTATGAAATGCATGATATTGTTAATTCCTTCCATAGTTAAGAGTAATTCACCAAATATGTACTCGTAATATCACTCTTTTCTTTCATCGATTTCCTTATTATCTTAATATCACCTCATCTACCAACTTGTGCTCTACAAGTGGAAGGGAAATATGGCCCAAAACCATCACAAGTTTGATTGGAATTGTGATGATGAATTTTAGGTTCCATATGATAACCAGCACAAAAGGAAGCCACCTAAAGGGTTTCACCACCATCCCAAAGAAGATGCAGAAGCATGTTTATGATAGGCTGTAAAAACCGCAGCAATGCATTAGAATCGACATTTTTCAAGCTATTAATGGCCATTCCCATTGTGAAACACTTGGGAAAAACTAACATCGCTGTTCACATGTGAACAGTGATACTCGGAATTCCTTGGTAACCTGCTATCACATATGCCAATTGCATTTGCTTAAAAATTTCTAAAATCTTTTCACCAATTCACTTTGAATTATCCTACGATCATAGCATGCTATAAGACCACCTTTCTTCGAGGCATTTTGTCAAGTAGTTCACAAGCGTGTTTTGAGCTTCAACATTTTGCATACATGTTTTACCAAAGCAATTGCAACTACAACATCCAACAAAATTCCTTTATACTTTGTGCTTTGGTGGATGCTCATTCATTTTTTTTTGTTTCAGAGCTCCCACTTTGGCGTAGATGGGAAGATGTTGGCAAAGGTCATGGAATTTGGCTTTAAAGCTACCACTTGCATTTTCTTGAAAGTTTTTTTTATAGACTTTTCAACACATCCATTTTTGAGCCATTTTGTCACAATTCACTCGCCTCATGCATGCTTCCATTTTTGCATGCATGTATACTAGGTATCTACAACCGCAACATCTAACATAAATCCATTTTCCATTATGCTTTGATGAATGTCCATATAGTGTTCTTAATCTCTCATTTTGGCGCAAGCAAAGGAAGCTAACAAAGGTCGTGAATTTTGGCTCCACGCCTACCAGTTGCATTCGATTGACAGTTTCTAAAGCCTCCATATCATTGCTTGTGGCTCTTTCGATATATTATTTGCCTCTATAAATGGAATCTCCAACTACCCCAATGTAAAACCTTCAAACTCGCCCCCTCTCGCAGCCATAGTTGAAAAACTCACCAAGCCCAAAAAACACAACTCGGCAAAAGCTCGGCAAAACACTCGACAACTTAAAAAATTGCTTAAATTTCATTAAAACACATTTTTTTGCAAAATTCAATGATAAGATGCATCCAATGAGTCAATAAATGAGTACATAAAAGAAACAAGTTGAGTCTAGTTGTATTTGATTGATTTGAAAGCAAATTGGGTGCAAAATGTCATCCTCATGTGGAATGCACTAATACTGATTGTCTGAAACAAAATAAAAATTGCAAATTGTTTTTGTAAAACTGAAAGTAAATACTACATTAACATATTTTACAAATTTACATCTTCCTCTCCACATGTCTGGTGAAAACTAGGGAGAGGTAGAACTAGATGATATTAAAGATGAAGACTTGTAGGCAAACTTGGAAACTTGGACTTGGAGAGTACCTACAAAATCAAATGGCATAAAAATGCCTTTTTAGCACCTGCGGGAGACCTTTTCTTTGGACAGGCGAGCTTTTTTTGTGGACTTGTCAAGTTTTGGCGAAAACTTGCTGAAAAACTCGGCGACCAATTTTGGAGAGTAACTGCGGGAAAAACTCGCCGCCAAAAAAAACTCAGGAGTTTTTTAAAACTCGCCGATTACTCAGGGATTTTTTCAACTATGCTCGCAGCAGTAGATATGAGTCACACGCCTTCTATTCTTCATATCATTCTTGATCATTCAAAATCCTTTATAACCTTTTCACGCCAAGTTCTTCCACGCATCTTGGGGATTCTCCAACTCTCCATTAACACCTAAGATCACATGCCTATGTATGCTCCATCATATTGCATGTGTTTGAACTAGAATTTGCAACTGAATATAACTCACACATCGCTTGTACAATTTGCTTATGATTTATTAATAGCATTGCCAATTTTAGTGGGAAAAAGTACATAAAATTGGATTCTGAATTTTCAAAACCCAATTTTCTAAGTTAAGAATATGGGTTGTGAATTTTCACAACCCAATTTTCTAAATTAAGAATATGGGTTGTGAATTTTCACAACCCAATTTTGGCTTGACGTGGGTTGTGAATTGTCACAACCCCACTTTCTCCTTTTTCCTTAAAAGTTGTGAACTTTCACAACTTTCATTTTATTTCTTTTAATTTCTCCCACTTAATTTCTTTTCCCAAAAATAACCACTTATTCCATCAAAACAAAAAATTATTAAAACGTGATTGTTGAAATACTTTGAACATGTTGCCAACATTTACAACTACTTCATCATCGATCACTAGCCAAATATTAATTTTGCTTACAAAAGTGCAGGAACCATTGACAAAACATCCCAGAAATCCAAATGACGTGCAAGATTGCCAACAAAGAATTTGTGATAACTTCGGATCGGCTCCATATTTTTGGCTAAAAATTTCCCACATTGTCAAGAACCCTGATACAACGAAACCCAATGAACGATATCTGCCCAGATTTCCTGAAATTGCAATTTTAATTGTTTCCGCAACTTTGTGCGCAAAAAATAGAAGTTTTAATATCTCACAATCCATGAAGCATCATGACTCAAAAACTGGCCACATTATGCTGAGAAAATATCCAGGGCCTCTCCACTAAGTAATTAGGAGGAATATTACAGAAAATTCTAGCTCATAAAAATTCCATAAGAGGTGAGACTGCATATATTTAGCTTCCCTTTTCTGCAAATACCAGAAATCTCTATCCTAAACTAGTAACTGCTCCAAATTTCTTGACCGAGATTCGGTTCTTGCATTTCTCAGAATAATGGCATTCCATGAGGACACCATTGGAGCTGCAATTCCCTACATTAGACTCCATCCTTACCTGTAGAGGAATTTCCACAGCCATTTGTCCATCTGAACCTTCAAATCTATCTACATTAAATCACTGATTCTCATGATTCCAATGTATTTATAAAAAAAAATCAGTAAGAAGGTAGCAATGCAGAGCATTTTATAGGCATACTGCACTTCAAATATTTGAAATATTTTTTATTCTTTTGAAAAATCTTAAAGCAGCATAGCAAAATGGGAACAGCAAGTTTACATTGCTCATCCTATCAAGCTGAAGAGGTTCATCTCCCACAAATATTCCCTACGTGTACACAAGGAAGAATGTGTTACATAGCATCTCTATTGATCCTTACATAAAAGATTTTATTGGAAATATCCAGTCTCAGTGTGGGATTTTGACAGAGTATGAATCCCCCTCTGGATGCAAGGGGAGTTTCATTCTCAACTTCATTAAAGTTCATTTTCAGTTTCTATGATAAAGAAAATATAGGGTACTTAACATGGAGATCTATTCATAAGATATTTCTATGCATCTGAAATGTAAGCACTTCTTCACACCTGACCACACAACAATCATTAAGTACTCAGACTTCAGTTGGATATCATATGAAAACTTCTCTCCTATCATCTGTGAAATGAATCATCTATCTACTTTCAGGAGAAGTTTTTCAAGTTAATGCTTGATTTTAGATCGTCCAGTCTGAGTCTTAACTGTTCTGAAATGGGTTACCAGTAAGATGGGTCGAATAGTTTCTCGATTCAGGATCTAATACATGGCTTTTCATGTTTGTTGTAGCCATGACTGTAAACTTTGTTATTGTTTTCAATCATTTAAAATAACTGTTCCAAAAAGTTGTTCAGCTAAAGTTTCCTAGCAGTACCAGACCATCAATACATGGCTTTTCATCTTTGCTGTAGTAGCCATGCCTGTAAAATTTATCATTTTAAATCAATTAGAATAAGTGTTCCAAGAAGCTGTTAGGCTAAAGTTTCCTGGTAGTACCAGGACCTCTCTTCTCTTGTTACCATCTCCATGATTGTCAGTATGCTACTTTTGTTGTTTTCACTGCTTTTCTCTCATCTCATCTAGGCTAGATTTGGAAGTCTTCCAGTTTTATAACTTTAATTGTTTCTTTTGGAAATTTAAGGCAGGTAATCCTTTCTCATTATTTTTATCCCAATTTTTATGGCTTTCACGAGTATACTCCTCTTTGACAATGAGCATTCAATCAAGTTCATAATCTGATAAGCTAAATAAGGCAATCAAGTTTGCCATGTCCAACAAAAAATGTTCACCTGCCTGTCCAACTTCTTAACAAGTTCTTTATTTTTTTTAAGAGAATTCAACAAAGACATATTGCACTCTGCAAGCCAAGTCACTCCATTTTGAAAAAGCATAATGCATTGTGAAGCTGTCACTCTGCACATCTTAAATGCACATTGATGACTGCAAAAATTGCAAAATTTGTATGGCAGGCAGTCAGACCATCATCCCCTTTATTTGTGGTGAGAAGCCCTCGATGACTCAAGCTGCTTCTCATCTCCAATAGATGGAAGTCATAAGACTATGTTCAGAATAGAATTTGCTTCATCTCCCATAATGATCCCTTGTCCTTCTGCGGAATCTTTGTACATATACACATAGGTAGACGGACTAAGATAGCAGGGAGATAGGAGATATAGACATTCATCTCCTTCAAGAAAATCTGAAAATGCCATGTGCGTATCATTTAACTTAAATAAAATATTTCTTTAATTCTATATCTTGCTTCTTTCTGGTTATAAAATGTTATTATATTTCTGATCATCCTGAAATAGCTTTCTTGTGTTTATAATACACCTGGATTCCACCAATTTAGAGTGTTGTCTAAACAACCAAAAAAACTTGTATCAAACCTAAACTAATATTGCAGAAAATGAATTAGGGCATCTTAAACCCTGAAGAAAAGTCTACTAGGTGAACCCAACATATTGAAAAAAAAACAAACAGAGTAATATAAAGATTTATAAAACATCTGAATTCCAGCAATTTAGGTCATAAAATATCAAACGACAACTGGGATTTGAATCAAAAAATGTTCAAACGAGAAAAAAAAAAATGGCATCAACTCTAATTTGAACATTGGACACAATCAATAAAGTATTCTAAATAAAGCCTGAGTAAGGGTCATAAAGATAGACACAATATATCAGAAAGAAAACATGAATAAATCAATATAACATGAAAACAGCATTAAAGTTATGTTGACTTGTATATGATTGAATTAAAGTATGTGTGATATCATTGGTGCAAGTTTCCAAAAAACCAATCTCCAATACAAAATTTGGTAGTCAAATTATTAAATTAGATCTCGTTATTCATCAAAATTTTAACATTATCATAAACATGTCATTGTAACTGCATGTATCAAAATCAAGATTATAGAAAATCAAAGATTGTATTACCTTTACCAAAACTTTAGACTTTCCCATAACTTTAACAACTTCACCTACATATGATCCTGGCTCCTGTAGCAACTGCAACTCTTCCCTCAGCGCCCTTACTGCTCAAACAAATCAAGAAATTGAACAACTATATACACTTCCAAATCTAAACTATGAAAAACCAGGGTAAACATTTTAGTTGAACTACCAACCAAAGAACATATAAAATTTCTAGAAAGGGCAAAAATAAAACATAAATTCATTACAGAGAATTAGATTCAAAACACAATTAGCTCAAGACCTGCAACTTTACACTTCCAATTACAAACTAACAGTACTACAAAAACAGCTACTAAGCAATTAAAGATATTTTTGTATCTGAGATACTGGTAAATAAAAAATACAGCCAACCTTGATCAAATAATTTCAATGTTTATACATTCGAATTTAAAACCATAAAATTTCACAAAAGAAAAATACAGCTAAGTTGCCAGAATTCAACTAGAGATATGGATGCTGCACATTCCAGGAGCTTCCCCAGATGCAATATAACATGAATATATCCAATGCATATATAGACAAATTTAGAATATAAAAAAAAAAAGCCTCGCATCTCTTCTCCAGTGGAATTTAAATTAAAAAGGAATAAAGCAGTGGTTTTAAAAAAATGGTCTAAAGCCCTCCTTTAAAGAAAGTCAAATAAATAAGGTGTTTGTAAATACCTTGTTAAAGAGGATGAGCCCAAGTGGCTAAGATATTCGACCTTCCATAACAGAGCTCATGTTCAATTTCAAGATTATGATAAAATTCGATATTGGCTAAAATACTGCATCCAACTTGATAGGGGTAGCATACACCAACATACAAGGCAAGTGAATTTGAAAAAAGAGCTACCCCTTGGCATCGAGGCCAAATGCATACCCTTCTTAAATTTCACAAAAAACAAACCCCTGAACATACCCATCTAATGAGGCTGGGTGCAAACCCTAGAGAATGCTGAGGAGGATACCACAGCGATCCCAACATATAGGCCCAAGTGCATTTGACAGAAAACTTACTCCTAAGTCTATCACACAGACAAGGCTAGTGAATTAGAAGAGAGACACCCCTCTGATTTAGGCCAGGTTGGTGTCTAGGTGAATTTGATAAAAACATGCCACTAAGTGTATCACAGAAGATAAACTTCTCAGAATACCTTGAACAAGGCTAAGTGCAAATCCCCAGTGAATTTAAAAAAAACAACGCCCCTGACAGTACCCAAATGACGAGACCAGATAATTTGACAGAAGATATACTACCCACATACCCAAGGCCAAGGACAGGGGCGAATTCCATGCAAATTTGACAGAGTGCATACCCTATACCCAAGCAATAACACCTGTACTATTCCTAGGTGTATCTAACGGAAATTATACCCCTCTTTGTACTTTGATAGATAAGTAGAGGTATGAATACTGGGTGAATTTGACAAAGGAGATGTGACGTACAAATCCAAAATGAAATTGACGAAAGGAAATTGAAAATTTCTTAAAAAAAATAAAACTTCACCAAGTGTAAAATAAAAACAAAAAGTAGATGCCCTGTTAAAATATATCGCTGGCAAAGATCATTGAAGCGAAGCATTTTATTTACCTTTGGAGTTAAGATCATTGCGCTGAGCCTCGAGGCGATTGAGATTGTGCGTCTTTTGCCGGACCTGGAGTTGAAGGTCGTGAATGTGCTGCATATAATATTGACGCAAACCCTCACCCTGCTTTACCATTTTCTTGCTCTTTATCTGCTCCTGTTGTTTTTCTTTCAGGGTTTCCATCGAATTCATTGCAGTGGTGTTGTCTGTGTTTGGAAATGCGGCTCCCAGTTCCTCGTCTACCCGCATGGCTGCTGAATATTATTACAGGCTGTGAGAAGCCCTCGCAAAATAAATTCGCCAACAGATGTTTCGTGCATTTGAAGCTTTTTAAGGAAAATGCCACTTTTTCTTTTTCTTTTCTTTCGATTATCGTAATGTTTTGAGACGACGACTTTTAACGTTCTTTAAGTTTGAAATATAATAAAAATGAATCTTTTAAGGGTAAATAATATTTTTTTAATAACAAAGTTAATTACAAAGAATTAGTCCAAGTAGTAGAGTTGGCTTGAGCAGTGGGTTTGCAGGTTTGCTTCCTATTGGTCTCAGGTTCAACTCTGCTCTTGGGTTTAAGAGGTGGGACTTCTTGCGCGCGGGGGATCTCACCCATAGGGGACTGGTTTCGCCCTAGCTCGCCCCAAGTACCCAAGATACGAGTTGTTGGGTTGCTGGGTTGGGTCGCAGGGACACCCTTGTTGTATCAAAAAAAAAAGGTAAATTACAAAGAATTAGAATAAGTAGTTAAAAAAGGTGGTGAGATTGAATTAAAATGATTAGAACAGCAGTCAAAAAAAATGTAATTAATATAATAGGTATTAAAACTCTTATATCAAGGTTAGATCAAATAAAAGTAAGCATTGAAGGTAAATTGAGCTAATCAACAAACAAATATCATTCTACTATCAATCTAAAATAATTATAGCAACAATTGGAGATATCATGGACAATAAAAAGGCAATAATAACAATTGTGCCTGAAGAAGGTAAGTAGGAGTATACAAAAGCTAAACTCACAACTAAAGTTGTATTGTAATTCCTTTATTAAAAATGTATTGATCAACTTGAAGTTGGTTAATTGGAAGCTTGATTTACTCTAGTTGGTAGTATGATTAATAACCCTTGTTTAGATTTCAAGGCTTTAATGTAAACAAGGGTTAGCAATTAGAAAACCCAGGTTAATAAATTGAATAAAAAAATGTTCAATTAATAAAGGTATTGTAAGTATTTAGCTTCATTTGCGATGTGGAGACATCTTATTATAATTTGTTCATTGTGATCCACTTTAAAGTTTTATTGTGATATTTGATTAAGTAAAAATTTTATGAACTAAGAAATATTATGTGATCTATTCAAGTTTAATCCTACACTTACAGAATTGATCCTCTCACTTGTAGATCCAACCCCAAATCTACAATTATGAATTTTTTGATGCAAAGATTACCTTTGTACTTCTTTTCTATAGTAATGTGTTTGCCTTTGTTGTCTAGGCTTGATGGTTCTTAGAGACAAGTATTAGAGTTTGTTGTTCTTGATTTGGGAGGCACCTAACTCCCCACCTCTCACCTTAGTCAAATCCTTAGATCAATTAAACAATTTGGAATAAGTTCAAAGAGACTTTGAGCATTTATATGAAGGGAAATATGAAAAAAAATTCTACTTAATCCTATGATGAGAGAGCCACAAGTTATCTAGTCTATTCAAATTATAATAGCATTTGGTTGAGTGACAATATTAAACAAATAACAAGAATGAATGAAAGAATGGAACAACCACACAAAAGAAAAGGACACTAATATACCTTGTGAAAGCTCTTTTAGAAAAAGAAAAAAGAACAAAAAACTTGGCCTCCAAATAACCAAAGCTAATTACAATCAACACCAAGTTATAATACAATATCAAAAGCTTTCAGCCTTCATAAGACATCAACTCTCTAAAACTAAGAAAAAACCATGCTTGAGATATGTCTATTGTCAACAAAAATTAACCATTGTTGCATTCATCAAGTAACCATTGTTCTATTCATCAAGATATCAATCCAATAGCATATGAGATCCACTTCATACTCAAGATTTCTAGGCAAGCAACTCAAACCTCTAAGTGTATAAACCAAGCTTCACTCATAGTGAACATGTAGAAGATGATATCTAACCTCCATCTCAAGCCCTTTATATATAGGCAAGAGAGCAACAAGAAAACAAACTTAATATTTGCATGGTAAGTTCAATTGATCGAATAACATCCAAATAAAAACAATTAGGATCTTAAACAATAAGAAACTAGAAGATTATGATCAATCAAATGTCATACTCAAATTCAATTACACAATACTAGAAAGACTTGATTCAAAAGCATTAAACATCATTCAAAGCAATTGAACCTAAACTAGTATGCAAACCTCCCAATCCCATTGTGGATTTGAAGAAAATTCAGTGTGTTATGATGTAGATTGCTCAAACTTGCCTAATCCATTATGCAAAGGCTCAATTCCAAGTGATTGATTCACAAATGCTCTCAAAATTCTCTCAAATTGCTCAAAGATGAGTGCTCAATTTAAAAGAGTAAGGGTGATATGAAGATTGTGAATGAAGTTCAAGTTGAAAAGTGAAATATTTATAAATTTTAGGAATTATGATCAATGGTGAGGATTCAAAATGATGATCAAAAAATGAAATCGAATTGAGAATGAAGACATGGATCAAGAATGGATTAAGTGGTTGATAATCCATGAGGCATGGATCAAGGATTGGATCAAGGGTCACTAATCCATGAGAGACTCAACAACATCCCTTAATTTTAGGAATTATGTTGGATATATTTCAAGCTGGAGGGAAAAATTCAAATTTGAAAGGGAATATTCCATGGGAATATTCTTTGTGCAAGTTCGAGAGTTGGAGGAAAATTAGCTAATTAAATAATTCAAGTTGGAAGAATTAGGATCTTTAATTAAATAATTTGAATTATTTAATCAAGAGGGATTATTAGCATTTCAATTAAATAATTTGACATTATTTAATCAAAAGGGGAGAAAATAATGAATTATGAAGAATTAATAAAATAACCTTAATTATTTGATTAATAAGAGAAAAATGTGAATTTAACATTATTTAATTAAATAGAGGAATTATGTGAGTTATGCGAGAAATGGTGTAAATAAGCAAAATCAAAATGTGTGATATGCTTTGAACATTTTTAGGTGTCTATATTTTACCCCTCTTTAAAGCGAGGTATTTGTTGTGTTGCTTCAAAGAACTAATACTGCTCAAATCAAAATTTAAAATTACTCTAATTTTTTCCAATGCCTCACTATGCCCCAATGGATGAAGGAATGCTAGTATGTTGCCCACTCAAGAGATCAAGCAGAGAATGTTACGCCCCATTGTGTTATTACCTATTTATTATTACCTTATTGAGTTAAAATGCTTTAATATATGATTGTGTTATGTATATGAATCTTGATGGAAAATGTGATGAATGGATGTGTAATTCAATGATATGATATTTTAAATGTTTAGAAGATGAAAATATATATGATGCAAATGAATGTACTTTATCGGTTAACTACTATTGTGATGCACTAAGTTGGATGCAAGAACATATTCAAGCCTCTAAAAGAGAGGGGGGTATCACTCAGGAGAATAACTTGGTCTGGTAACCCTTAATAAGCCTAATTGAGCATACACACACTCACGTCCTAGTTCAGTCTAGTTGAGTCAAGATAAGTTTCGGAAGAGGTAAGTAGTCTTCAGTCTTGGTTTGGGGGAACGTTTTGTATATTGGTTTATGGTTAGTCTTTGAATGTTCTTGTTTGGGTATAGATGATTATCTTTGTGACAAGTATAAGTTCTCTTTCATGTATTCATGTTTATATATTAATTAATAGGCTATATATACAAAGAATGTAAATGTATATATATGTATATGCCTCTGATAACTTATACATATGAATATATACTTGCATGTGTATATGTAGGTAGACATACATATATCCATGTACGGATATATCATACGCATGGGAGTATCAATTGGACATACAAGGCATATATACACACACACACACATTTTATATATATATGCACCAATTAATGAATATGAAAATATGTGTTTAAGTATGGATATCAAAATAATGTTATATATATAATATATATATGTATATGTATATGTCTATGTTAATATAAATGTATATACATACGTATATAAATATGTATATATAATTATTTTAAATATATGTTGATATATATATTTGATTAGCAAATTATATATTTAATAAATCATGTGAATATGTGTGTGTGTGTGTGTGTGAGAGAGAGAGAGAGAAAGAGAGAGAGAGAGAATGGTGAATCTAGACCTACACAAACATGAGTAAACAACATAATGTTAGTCCATTATACAAATCTAAATCAACATTCCCCATAAGATTCATTTGGAATGAAATGAACAAGAAAACAAGATAAAATATCAAATAAAATCTATTGAAAGCTAAGTAATCTTGTCCAAAACACTCAAACCCTCAATCCCATGGGGGAATTGGTGCTATTTTGATGTGGAAAATAGCCCTTTCCCAATTCCTTGCAAGCTTGAATGATGAGTGTTGATCCTTGATGAAGATTTGAAATAATCTAGCTATGAAAACTATGAAACTTGATGAAGATAGATGAAAAAATGCTCAAAACATGGATATAATGACTTTGCATAAAGTTGTGGATTCAAAATGCATAAGATTGTGTATGAACTTGTGAATAAGATTGTGGATTCAAAATGCCTAAGATTGTGTCTCCCCAAATCAATAGAGAAGGCCTCTATTTATAATGAAGAAGGTTTGAAGATTGGAGAATGGGATGGATGTGGGATCAAAGATGGACCAATGGCATTGTGCCACTTGTCAACATGCTAATGAAGGATAGTGGAGCACATTTTGAACAATGTGCATGTTAAATGCAATTAGATGGAATTTGAAATTTGAAAGATGGCTTGTAGAGGAAGAGTTGAAAGATGAGTTAATGCCACTTGACTCAAGAAAAAGGACATGAAAGAGCTATAAATGCCAAGTTGGAGGACAAGTCCTTTTGGGAGGGGGTTTTCAAATTGGAGGAATATTCCAATGAGATGCCATTTTGAATGGAAAATAGAAGAGTTAATAAATCAAATAAATTGATTTATTGTGCAAGTTGCAAAATCTAAAGGATTCGAGGATAAGGAGTTAATTGATTTGTGATTAATTAACTTTTAGATAGAATTAGTTGACATGACATTTGATTTAGATTTTTAGATTTATTTAAATCAAAATGAGAGGAATTTGAGAGATTGGTAATTTAATTAAATAAATTTGATTTATTCAATTAAATGGGGAACATTATGATTAAATACAGTTGATTTATTTAATCAAATAGAGAACATTAGAACTTGATTAAATAAAATTGATTTATTTAATCAAAGAGGAAATATTAGAACTTGATTAAATAAAATTGATTTATTTAATCAAAGAGGAATCGTTAGAACTTGATTAAATAAAATTGATTTATTTAATCAAAGAGGAAACATTAGAACTTGATTAAATAAAATTGATTTATTTAATCAAAGAGAAATTGTTATAAATTAATTAAATAATGATTATTCAATCAATTGGTTAGTAAATGTTGAAGGAGGAAATGGAGTTAGTGTTGTGCATGTTTTGCACACACACCCTGCCGAAGGCAAGGACCCTCTCTTTTTCACTCCCAACAGCTCATTCCTGCTCCTGTTGGGTCATTTTTGCTCTCACCTCACTTTGTGTGCCCCTTTCCTAGAATCCAAGTGGGTCACGTGCCTTGGAATGATCAAATTCCCTTTGACTAGATTCACTTGCCTGATTTTCACTAAGTCTTTTGCTTTCACGGAAATGCCCATGCAAATTTCCCTTCATCCGTTGCCCTAGCATCCCTCAAGCCTCACAAACTTGCAACTGTGGGTCGCCTCATGCGAGTTTTCACTTCCATTTTGCTGCCAAGTAGCAGCTAACCCTTGACTTCCACCCACGTGGAGGGCTCCACACTTAGTTTCTTTATTTGAACCTTGACCAAGCATCCAAATAAGCATGATATTCTACATTTCACCTAACTTGGGTCTACCATACAAAGAATTCAATGCATGTCATTAATGGAAATTGGCCTATAAACGTTGCTCCCTACCCTTCATTTTACCTGAGGCATTCAAATTTGAGAGAGAAACAAAGTCCCCCCTCCCTTTTCCTATTTTTTGCCTTGCTCCTGCTCACTTGGACCCTACTCGCTTGCTTCACTTTTTCCTTCATTTTTTGACTTTGGGGACAAGTTGCCTATGGATTTGGGATGTTTTTATGATGCCTAAGTGAACTGCTAAGGTTTCATTGAGTTTCAAGAAGTTGCAAGAATTTCATTACAAGTCATTGTCCCTCCATCATCGTTTAGGAACTTTACTTGCGGGTCGTCGTCCTTTTGTCGCCATTTGGGAACTTTCTTTGCGGGTTGCCATGTGATCATTGTCATTTTCAAAAGGGCAGTGGACCCTCTAGCTCCAACATTTCAATTTTTTGAATTTTTCAAAATGAGTCAAATCTTAAGGAAACATGTCTTGGCACTCTTTCTACCCCTTTTCCCATGCACTAAAATTGAAAAATATCAAAATTACTAAGTTTTGTGAATTTTCATAACTTTCCTTTCCGGTCATCGTCCCTCCATTGTTGTCTGTGGGAACTTTCATTACAGGTCACCATCCCTCAGTTGCCACCTATGAGAACTTTCCTTGCGGGTTGTTGTCTGAGGAAACTTTCCTTGCCGGTCGTCGTTCGTCCCTTGCCATCCATGGGAACTTTCCTTGCAGGCCACCTTCCCTCCGTTGCCATCCATGGGAACTTTTCTTACAGGCCATCACCCCTCCGTTGTCATCCATGAGAACTTTCCTTGCAAGTCGACATCACTCTGTTGTCATTTGTGGGAACTTTCCTTGTAGACCAGCATCCCTTTGTTGTCGTCCATGGGAATTTTCCTTGCGAACCATTGTCCCTTCGCTGTCATCCATCGTCCACTGCCATCCATCATTGGCCGTCGTCCGTTGTCCATTGGTTGTTCATTGTTTTTCGTCCACTCATCATCTGCCATCCTTCTGGCTTAGGGGAAGCTTGCACCCTTGAGCCTGCATTTATGTTTATGGTCCAAATGAGCTCCAAATATGAACATTATGATCTTTTTATGATACATGGGTGGATCTAACAAGGATTTTGCAAGATTTTACTAACATTTTCCTTGATTTGCATATGAACGCATTTACTATATCTTTTGCATGTAGGATTTATGGAACCTACTGCAAGTCCATTGAGGAGGCCCATTGAGAAAGCTGAACAAGGAAGGAGCACATTGCTCCAATCACCATTCATCCATTGCTCGCCTCTCCTCCTAGCACCCATCAACAGAGTTGGATTTAAAAGAAGGCATGTTCCAAGGAAGTCAACAACAAAAATGCAAGGGGGTGGCCTTGAAGAAAGGAGGGAGATTTCTTACTTTTCACTAGATGATGATGATCTTTAAGGAGTTGTCCACTCAAATCAGGTGTAGCTTATTTGTTTCACAGTGACATAGACCTACAAACAAAATCCACCTGATTGATTGAAGAGAAAGCTACAAACACATCAACACAAGGGCGGCCTTTAAACAGTTTCAGCTACAACAAAAGGGCAATCAACTAGATGACAAAATTGCTACAATGACAGGTCACTAGAGGACAAAATAAGGAAAAGACAAAAGTTGTATTTTAAATTGCTATAAAATGAGGGGTAGGTGAAACCCTAACTTGTAATGAATTTGAGCCACACAATGCAAATTAATCCATCCATTCATGGTTGGTAACTATTTGGATGGCGAGTTGCGTGTGGGAGGAGGACAGTAGGCCCATAGCCTGGTAAGGGCTGCAGACTATGCCTTTTGATTTCCCTGCCTTGCATGCAATGCATTTGAGTGTGGTATGCCTGGGTTTTGTGTGTGAGGGGGTTTTTCTATAGATTAGGGGTGGTTTGGGCGTGGGAGGGACTTGGTTGCATAGGGGTGTTTTTTGACCTCTCTCCTTTTTTCTTTCTCTTTTGTGTTGCCTTCTAGGTGACTTGTATAATTTGTGGGGGGTCTTTCTTGATTTTGCAAGGGGGTGTGGGCTTTGCTCTGAGTGTGCCCTAGTGGGGCTATGATTTTGGGCTTTCAATTTGTGGAGGTGGGATTGTGGTCTCTCCTTTGAAGTTTTCTGTTTGAGGCCTTGCATGGCTTCAAGTGGGATTTCTTCTAGTGGCAGGGAGTTGTCTTTTAAGGATATGGTGATGGGAAGTAGTCCATTAGTGCTTTTGCATGCGAATCTGATTTTTGTGAGAATGGATAAGGAATGGGAGAGCCTTCTTGTTTGTTTGGAGGTGTTAGGCCTTCAAAGCTGAATGGATGTCTTGCTAAGAGTGATAATAGGCCGATTGTTGAGATCTAGCCTGAGTTTGTTGTGGGCAATATCAATTATCTGTCAAAACATGTTTTGATCTGTAAGTTTCTGGGGATTCAAGTTTCTTTTTCCTTTCTATAATTGTGGGCTCGACGAACTTGGTCTCTAGAGGAGGATATGGATGTAATGTTGGCAACCAATGGCTATTTTCAAGTGGTTTTCTCTTGCATGTCAAACAAAAATAAAGTATTTGAAGGAGGGCCCTATTTCTACAATCAAGTGGGCCTTTTCATCAATCCCTAACACGTTGGATTCAATCCTACAAAAGAGCTTCATTCATGGGTTCCGGTTTGGGTGCGATTACCGTGGCTTCCTTTGGAATTTTGGAGAGAGGACATTTTGAGCTTAGTTGCAAGCTAGCTTAGAAAACTAGTTGGTCCTTCAAGACAAACTATGGAAAAGAAGGTAATTACCTATGCATGGGTATGTGTAGAAATTGATTTGAATAAGCCCTTGGTTGATTCTATAGAAATTCAGTTGGGATCAAGCTCATGGATTCAACAACTTGATTATGAAATGTTACCATTTTGTTGTCAATTTTTTCATGAATATGGACATTTTCAAAGGATGTGTCCCAAATCTATGCCTAGAGAGGATTCAAAAATGGGGTTGGATAGTGCACCTCCTAATCAAGATCAAGGGAAATCCCCCATGAGGGAGGACAAGGAGGGCTTCACTCATGTAAGAGCTCGTAATAAGGGTCGGGGCCAAAAGAGGACCTTTAAGGACAGACAAGCAAATGAGGTCTTCAATAGGTTTGATGCTCTAGATGATCTAGAACAATTTGATGGAACCATTTCTAATATGCCTGCTAGCCAAGATCTCTTGGAGGCAAGGGAAATAGGTGGGGATGAGAACAATGTCATTTAGACCGATCCACAGGAGGGAGCAATTGGGGTACAAATGGACACAAATACCTCTGTGGGGCCTATGGAGGAGTTGGGAGCCAGTGGATACAAGGTATTGCAAGAGATTTTGGCTCCTACCTGATCTGAGTCTTGCACTGGGAAAGATCGACAAGAGGAGAGCAAAGGTAGGGGTTCCCCTTTTGTTTTAGGTATTCATCAAAAGACCATTAAAAAAGATGCTTCAAAGAAGCCTCTTAAGGTGGGGAGGAAGAAAGACCAAGAAAAGGTGAAGTTAGTGGGAGAGACTTTAGTGGAGTCTTGTTCTATGAAGACCATTGATTCCCACTTCCCTCTATCTCATAAATGATTGTTCTTTCATGGAATGTAAGGGGGTTGAATAACATCCCTAAACAAAAGGCTATTCGAGATTTGATGAAGTCTTATTCACCTAAGGTGGTTTTTATTCAGGAAACTAAGTTATCTATTGATAGGATTTTTTACACGACTGCTAAGATTTGGCCTAAATGTCTCTTTCAATGCATTGGAACTCAAGGATGTTCTGGGGGCTTGGCTCTTTTATGGGATCCTCGCAAGTTGGTCCCACTTTGGTGGATCTCTAGCAAGTCTTCTATTTCCTTGGTGGCCACTTGTTGCAAAACCGGTGAGATTCTTCTCTTCACTAATGTTAATGCCCCAATTGATTTCATGGGAAAAACTTTGCTTTGGTCACATATAGGATATGTTCATTCTCTTGCTCCTTTGTTCCCCTAGATTCTAGCAGGAGATTTTAATACAGTTTTAATTTTGGAAGAGAAGCAAGGAAGTAATCCCAGGATTGACCCTTATGCGGGCCTTTTGAGGAGTAACATTAAAAGCTTGAAGATGGTGGATATTAGACCTTCCAATGGTTTGTTCACTTGGAATAATAGGAGATGTGGGGTGGAGGCGATGGCAGAAAGGTTATACAGGTTTCTTGTGTCTTGCTTCTAGATGGCAAATAGTTGGAATACCAGATCAGAGATTTTGGACTGGAGAGGTTCAGATCGTTGGCCAATTCTTTTGTCTACTTCTAAGTTTCAAATGACAAAGAATCTCTCTTTTAAGTTTTAGCTTATGTGGCTGAGGGATGCTTCTCTTTAGGATCATATGCTTGCTTGGTCAAGGGAAGGGAAGCCTGCTTATGGCATTGCTATGTTTTCCTTTGTCAAGCAATTGCAATATGTTAAGTTTAAGCTAAAAAGGTGGAACAAGGTGTGCTTTGGCAACCTTTTCACAACTAAGAAAGATGCACAATTGAGGGTGGACACTAATACTCATCAAATCAGAGAATAGGGTTTGTCTAATGGGCTATATAGAGAAGAAGTTGTGGTGCTAAAAGAATTGGAGGAATAGCAACTACAGGAGGAGATTTATTGGAAACATAAGGCTCAGATTGATTGGCTCCATGAAGGGGACAGAAACACTAAGTTCTTCCACAACACTGTAAAGGATAGAAGACATGGGAGTGCTCTCAATTCTCTCATGATGGTTGAAGGGACTTTGGTTTCCTCTCATAGGGAGATTGCTCTTGAGGCTACTAGAATTTTTGGGAGTCTGTTTTCAGAAGATTTTGATCTTGCTAGGGTTGAGGAGGCTTTGGTACTAGATTGCATTCCCTCCATTGTCACTCCTGAAATGAATGAGGCTCTCAATAAGCTCGTTTCTCTATCTAAGATAGAAGCAATGGTGTTTGGTGTTTGGAATGAAAAAGGGTAAAGCCCTAGGACCGTATTGCTTTCTTATAGAGTTCTTTCAGGCTTTATGGGATATAGTCAAGATGGACCTCTTTGAAGTGGTGCAGGAATCTTTTAGCAATAAGCAAATGCTTAAGGCTTTGAATTCAACCTTCCTTATTATCACTCCAAAAAAGGAAGGAGCTAACTCTCTTAACTCCTTTAGACCTATTGCTTTGTGCAATGTGGCGTACAAAATAATTACAAAGGCGATAGCTGCATGGTTAAAGTCATGGCTCAATAATCTAATCTCCAAGGAGCAAGGGGGATTTGTTATAGGAAAATAGATTTTAGATGGGGTTATCATAGCTATGGAAGTTGTGCATTCTATGGCTGCCTCTAAGGAGAAAGCTATGTTCACAAAATTGGACATGGCCAAGGCTTATGATAGGGTCAGATGGATTTTTCTGCAAAAATTTCTACATGCCTTTGGTTTTGGGAAGGAGTGGATTAGCTGGGTAATGAGTTGCATTACTTCACCCTCTTTTGCTATCTTGATTAATGGTGAACCTACAGACTTATTTGGTGCAACTAGAGGCCTTAGGCAAGGGGATCCTCTCTCCCCTTACCTATTCATTCTAATGGCGAAAGGTTTGGGAAGATTTCTCAAGTGTCAAGTTAGGAAAGGTTTGATTCAGGGTTGGAAGTGGGGGCATGGCATTCCTCCTTCTTCCCACCTCCAATTTGTGGATGACACATCTTTGATGGGTGTAGCAAGAATTAAGGAGGTAGCTAGTTTCCAAAGAGCTTTGGATATTTATGTGAAAGCCTCAAGATATAAGATTAATGAAGAAAAGTCCCATATTTTTTTCTTCAATAACCCTGCTCCTATTCAAGCTTGGATTGCTTAGATCCTGAGGTTTCAAATTGGAACTCTTCCTTTTGTGTACCTTGGAATCCCTCTTTCAGACCAAAGACTACCAAGGGGTGTGTGGCAGGAAATTTTGGATAAGTTTCAGAGCAAGGTGAGTCATTGGACCCACCAGTGGCTTTCAACTGTTGGTAGAAAGACTCTTTTGAAATCTATGGTCTAGGAACTTCCTATCTATAGGTGTCTTGTGAAAACAACCCCGACTTGCTTCATTAAGGATTTCGATGCCCTTTCTAGACAATTTTATGGACAGTTAACTTGCTTTCCTCTAAGTGGAGTCTGGTCAAATGGGATTGTGTTTGCAGATCAAAGTAGGATGGTGGCCTTGGCTTGCAGAAAACAAGCTTGAATGGTAGGGCTCTTGTTGCTAAGCTCTTTTGGAGATGGTGCATAAGCTAGGATCAAGGATGCGCTAAAATCCTTAATGTTAATTATCTTGGTGGGGTGAATGGGAAATATGTACCAAGATACAATTTGACAGGAAGGGGATCCATGATTTTGGATACTTGAAGAAAGGAGCGCAGTTAGTTAAAAAGGGTCTTTTCTGGATTTGTAATAGGGATTTGGATGCCTTGTTCTGGGAGGATTCTTGGGATGGGTTCCCTCCTATCTTGTCTCAATACCCGCACCTTCAACTTCTTTGTGATAACTTTCTTGCAGTAGGTTGGAGTAAAGTTGAGGATTTTAAGGTGATTTTAAGGGTGGGTCGTGGCAAGGTAGCCAGATGGAAAGAACCCCGTGAATGGCCTCCAAGGGGTTATGAGGGTAAGTGGGGGACTCTTGCTAGAATTATTGTAGGTAGAGAATGTAACTCTTTGAGAGAAGCTGATATCCTCGCTTGGGGACCTAATCCGAAGGGAAAGTTTTCAGTGGCCTCTGGTTATCAAGAGTTGGAAAGACTAACTTTTGATAGGATGGACATTTCCTGGTGGAAGCAGGTTTGGAATAAGTCAGCTTGGCCTAAATGTATTTTTTTCTTGTGGCTTGTGGTGCAGAATAAATGTCTTACCTAGGCGAATCTTTAGAAGAGGGGTTTTCATGTGCCTTTTATCTTTATTTTATGTAATAAAAGTGAAGAAAATAGCTCACACCTCTTTTTCCAATGCTCTTTCACCAGGGTTATTTGGCACTAGTGGTGGGAAGCTTGGGAGCATGCTTGTATTCATGATAACTCTCTAGTTGAGATCTGGAATAGTCTTGGTAGACCCCTTTCTAAGACTTCCTTTCTTGAGGTGGCTTGGGATATTGGTCCATGATTTATTATCTGGCAAGTTTGGTTGGAAAGGAACCACAAGATATTTCAGGATAAGTTGAGGAGGGTGCAACAGGTGTGGTTGCAAGTAATAAATATGCTTCAGGAGACCCTAGTTACGAAGTGTGACCTCTCTGAGGATATTGATCCTGGAGATGTGCAAGTGGTTCAAAATTTGAATATTTCTTGTGCTAGTTCTAGTGATGCTCTTTGTAAGAAACAACAGGTTAGAAGCAGGCAAGCTAAAAGAAAGGTTTGTAGAGAGGGAAAGTGGTCCCCCCCTCTAGGGACTCTTAAGATCAATACTAATGGGTCTTAGAGGGGAAATCCTGAGCATGCTGGGGTTGGAGGAATCAACAGGGATAGCTCTGGTAAGGTTATTTTATTCTTCTCAAAATATAAGGGGTTACAGACCAATAATTACATGGAGGTGCTTGTTGTCCTCTTGGCTCTT
Organism: Sequoia sempervirens; assembly: GCA_007258455.2. NCBI lineage: Eukaryota > Viridiplantae > Streptophyta > Pinopsida > Cupressales > Cupressaceae > Sequoia > Sequoia sempervirens. The sequence goes on along the minus strand of VDFB02000009.1, from coordinate 7,402,084 downwards.
GAAAGAGGATCTGCTCATAGATGGAGCAAGATTATATGTGAGTCTGATTCCTAGGTGGTGGTGGATATGTTGAATCTACAATGAATGGAGGATGTGGATTGGTATTTGGCTGTGGTGGGTAGATAGATTCTTAGGCTAAGTACTTCTTTGGATGTAGCCTCTTTCTACTATGTTCCTCGCAAGTGGAATAGGACTATTGATTGCCTGGCTAAGTGGGCTTATGATCACGAAGAGGGATGGAAGGTGGGAGATTGGGCTCACCTGCCTTTGGATTGTGCTCAGGGTCTTGAGATTCTGGTCAAGGAAGATATGGATGATTAGTTGTGCCCCTTTCGGGGGCTTTTTTTTTGTTTGTATTGTTTTCTCTTATGGGCTTTTGGCCCCTGCTTTTTGTACTTTGTTGGTTGATTCAATAAAAAATTTCTCCCTTTAAAAAAAAAAATCCTAGCCATTCATTTGGGCTTTGGAAAACTAAAAATAGGGGTCTCCCCCTCATTTGTAAATAGTTGGAGAACTAGTGTAAAGGCATTCTATAGCAATGGAAAGCAACATTGCATGATTTATGGGTGTTTCTTTTTGAGTTTGTTTGTTATGCATGCATGGTTCTACTTCCATGATAGTTGTAGTTTTTTTAAGTGGAAGTGATAATGGAATTTGTTGTTATGGTATTTGATGAACTTTCTACCCATAATTTTAGCACTTGTTGATGACAAAATACTATGTAAAGTTAGCATGGGCTTCTTTATTTCAATGTTACAACTTAGTTCAATTGTATGTTCATGATGTGCATGTGCAATTTGAAAATATGTAGTCCTTAGAAGATTGCACTGGTTTTGTGTAGTTGTAGGTTTCTCTTGGTCAAACAAAACCCATCTCATCATGTCCATGTCCATGTCTCATCATCATCTCCAATAAAGTCTACTGTAGTGTGATGGACTTTGACTCGACAATTAGATAAGAGTACTCTTATTCACACTTGGAATATGAAACCCTACTTAGAATGTAGTTTAGATATTTCAAACATCTTGGACCAAAACATAAAACGTAAGCCTTCCTATGTGGTCAACAAGACACTTGAAACACCTTCCCTACAAACCAAACAAAGCATGCATGACCAAAGTTATATTACAAGAATATCCAACAAGCACGACATATAAAAGATAATGATTGTTTCCCCATTCCTTTCTCTCTAAATTGATTTGATGTTAGGATCTAGGACTGTTGCACATGAATAATAACTTTACAATGATTAAATTGAAGGTTTTTAAAATGTAATTGAAATGTTTAAATTTCAAATGTAACTGAAATGCTTAAATGAATAAAACAATGATAATATGATGAATAGAATAGAGAGACAAAAGAGAGGAGACAATAAACAAGTTGATAATGGAGTTCACCGAATGGCTACGTCTCTAGGTCCCTCTCCAATAGAGTGACTAATCCTTGATTAAGCTCCAGAAAATGGTTTACAAGGCTCCAACTATTCTGAAGTCTCCCCACATCTGCTTGGATGATAATGAATTACAAAAGTCCTCTCTCAAGTACAAAAAGCTTGAATTCAAGCTCCCAAGGCACAGAGTGGAACAATTCACTATCATAACTCTCCAAGAAAATTCTCTTCCAATTCACTCTCACAAAGGAAATTCTTTCACAAAAAATCATCACTTGGATACCCAACTCTTCCATTCTCACTCCCTTTTATACAAAAAAATTACTCAATATGGCCTTTTACCGTATGATTTACAAAATCATACAAATCAGGTAAAAATCTCTCCTAATTTCCCCCCTTTACATAAGTAAATCTTCAAATCTCCCTTTTTTACATATAAAAATCCCCATGTATGATCTTAATATTATTCTTACCCTTTAATTTTGTTATTCACAAGCTTTAAAAGATTTAGTTTTAATATTTTCTAACAATTAGAGGATTTATCTTTTAAATTTGAGGGTTAATCTTGTAAAATCCTCTAAAAATCTTTTAAGATCCTTAAATTTCTCTAAGAATCTTTAAAAATATTTATAAATCCCCTTAAAAATCTCATATGTCAGCAATTATGCCACATCATCATTCCTGCCACATCATCATGGTCAACCCTCAACTTTTACTGTCATAACTTTCACGTACAGACTTAATTTGACGCAAAACGAACATCATCGAAATTGTGGCAACGAGCTCTTCAACATGATGCTATTTTGACCATTTTTGAGATGATGATTTTTTATCTTTTTGACTGGCCTATGTACCAAGTTTGAACCCAACTTTTATCGGGTGTAACTTGAACGTATGAGCTCATTTCGACCTCGTTCAAATTATGTCAGATTTAGTTTTTTAGGCTCTTCAAGATGGCACTAAAATTTGGAGCATGTGGAACACTTCAATTTTTTACGACAAGTATCCACCTGGATTATAAATTGTTTTGTTTAGACATCATTGAGAGGTCATTGGAATGAGTGCAATAAGATAAATCAAACAAGACAAAAATCAAGTAAACAAACAAGCTAATGTTCTTCATACCACTAGCCAAGACTAAACTATGGTGATGTCTAGCGTTGATGTCCATTGTAGGAAGGATGCATCCTAGGACATGATGCTATCAAATGATGATGAGATTGACTGGATGATAGGCTATTGCTATGAAAATTTGACCAACTTTTTTACCTATTGACCTAGACTCAAGACCTTGACGCTTGAGTTTTCACTTTTGACTGCTAGACTTATTTTCAACAGTTTCACCAAAGGTTGGGGGTGACAATCGTTTATTATGAGTGGATGTTTATTGCAGGTGAAAATGAGATGAGACAAATGGATTTTTTGGGGTTTTTTTAATGTTTTTGGCATTTTTGAAATGTTTTGAGGCTGTTTTTGGTACTTTTGAGATTTTGCAAATGTTTTGATTTTCAAAATTTTCATTTTTTTGGGGTTTTATGAGATTTTATGAATGCTTTTGGATTTTGTGTCTCGGGGGCCCATCAAAATTGGCCTTGCCTACATTTAAGCTCAGAGACAATGTAGTTCAAATACCAATGTTTTTGACATTTTTTCGTTTTCGTCTTGTTTTTAGATTTTGACATGTTTTGAATGTTTTTGGGTTTTCTTGGTTTTTTGAATGTTTTTGGATTTCCACATGATTTTTACAATTTGGATATGAATGTGTCTAATGATACCAGTGATCTATTTTTGGATTTTATGGAAAACCAAGCTAGGGCCGATTGATTTGATTGATGGATTGATGATGATAACATTGTTAAGGATACACAACAATGCAAGGATAATCTTAAGCAACACAAGGATTGGGAATGATATCCCGAGATGATGAAGGATTGATCATGATAACATTGTTGAGGATACACAACAATGCAAGGATAGTGTTAAGCAACACAAGGACTGGGAAAGATATACCGAGATGATGATGGATTGATTGGATTTGATTGATCAGGATTTTGAAGCTTGATTTTGGAACAAAATCGTTTGGATGATTTGATGTGACGTTGAAGGATAAATTAGATGCAACTGATATTGATTGTTTGGATTGATGTTTGATGAAAGATGAAGCTTGATAAGGAATTTATTCTTGTCAAAATATGCCATGGGCTAGTGATTTGGATTTTTTGGCTCACAAATGCTTTGACCAATTTGATTTCATGTTTTCCAATATTTGGATCACCACATAAGTTAGAGGATATAGATCAAGATTTATTCCCGAAGCAAGATGTAAATATTTGCCCCTAGTGTCTAGCAATGTATGGAATGCTATGGGTGGATGCTTTGATAGGTGTGTGGATGGATGGATATGGTAATCACACAAAGGATTCCAAGGATTATCTTGCAATAAGATAAGGTGTAAAAAAAGAGGATGCTTATTTGGATAATGCTTCATGGCTTAGATAATACAGGGTAGGATAGGATCAATGAAAATAACTCATGTCAAGATGTTTTCCATAAGCAAGTGTAAAGTGTGTGATCTAGGAGGATCTATGAACCTTGAAAAATCAATTGTCTCCAATGCTTAGGAAGTCAACACCATGGCGTAGAGCTCAAAATCCTAATTCCAACAACATTTGTTTTGCGCGAATTGGAGTCTGTATGAAGGAATTATGGGTAGTCAAAGCTTTGGCCAAAATGATGGCATGGCATCACAGAACTTGACACTTGGTGAGACATATGTCATGTGATGTGGCATGAGTAGTGAGTTGGCATAAATATTAAACCATAATTATTAAAAGGATAAAAACATATGGTTTAAAAATAAAAAAATAAAATAAAATAAAATAAGGAGGATTTAGTGGGATATGATCCTTTAACCCATGCCTTAAAATCCTCTTGCCTTACCTTTCTCCATGATAAAGGAAAACCTATATGATTAAAAAATATATATCCTAACTTTATGAGATTTAAATTAAATCTTTTTTAGCCCCATAAATAAAACTAACTCTCTAAAATTAAAAAATAGCTTAATCCCTAATAGTCATAAAAATACTTTAGCTCAAAATAAAGATTATAAGGGCCTAAATAAATATTTTGTAGGGCTCAAATTTTAAGAACCGTTATTTTGAAAGGGGTTAGTTTTTATTTGTAAGGCTTACATTAAAAAAGCCAAGATAGATTTATTTTAAGGGGATTATGAAGATTTACATATGTAATTAGGAGATTTTTGTAATCTTTTGGTTTTCACCCAAAATTGGTGAATTTACAAGTATTTAAAGGGGGTGTGAGGAGAGAGTAAGGCATATCATTCTTTCTCTCTTCTTCCTTGCTTATAAGCATTTCTGTGCGGGAATTTTGAGAGTTGAATTTGAGAAGAATATTGTTTTGAGTTTGTAGTAGGTCCTTTAGGGCAAAGTCAGTGTTTTCACTCTTGGTAAATTATCCTTAGCTTTGAGAGCTTTTGTGAGGTGATTTGAGTGATAATTTTTAGGAATTTGTGGATAGGCCACAATTCTTTGTAAAGCAGTGTTGCAAGAGGCTCCTTTGGAGATTGTACTACAAATTCAAAGCATTTTTAATAAATTGGTCACTCAGTTGAGCTAGACTCGGAGACATAGTCCACCTGGATGAACTCTGTAATCAAATATGTGTCCTCTCTTTCTCTCTTGGTTTTGTGCTATCATTCTCTATGTCTAAATGTTCTTGTTACTCCATTTTTAATGTCTTTTCACCTTTGTGCATAATCACTTAGCAATGTTTGTCATAGATCCCTTCCACATTATAGATGAAGTGGTATCAGAGCCCAATTTGGCTAGTTTTGCAGAAGTGATTGTTAGTCAGCTTGCTAGTTTAATCAATTTGTTGAATTAATAATTTGTTGGTTTTTGGTGATAGTGTGCAAGTTGACAGGTGGACATTTGGAGTTCAAGAGCATAGATGGCATTGAAGAAGGGTGAATCTTCAAGGGTGACATTGATCGCATCCATGGTGGATGATTTTATGTCAATGAAAATCATGGTTGAAGAACTCTACCAAGACCATCAGGAGAAGTCTGATAGGATGCAAGAGTTGGAGGAAGCCAATCGACGTCTGCAAACAAAGAATACAAAACTTAAGAAGTAGCTTAAAGAATCCAATAAGGAGAAGGAAAGACTACAGGTTCTACTATAAGAGGTCCTTGAAGAGAAGAATAGGAGAATTCCTCCTGTATCAGAGAGTGCTCACGTATGTGCCTTTTGTCTGCATTATGATGATACTTCTTCCTCGTACTCCTTGCTTACCTTGACTGATAGTTTGGGGGAATCTTCAGAAATGAAGTCCACTACAAAGAATCATGTAGAGGTTAAGCAAAGACCTCATGATCAAGGATTAGGATATGGAGGGACTGGTGAATCCTCTAGAGCCATTAAAAATGCATATCCACAAACACACACTTCAGACTATGGTAGTGGAAGTGAAGTCGATTCTTCTCCAAAGAATAAAGTGAAGAGGCAGGGCAAAGCCTGTAACTACTACACCCACTATAGGATAAGTGGGCACTGGATCGAGAAGTGTTGGAAGTTGCATCTGAAGCTTCATCACTCACCAAGGTCCATTAAGAGACCCAACCAATGGAAGGTTGAAGAGGTGAAAGCGGTACTTGAAGCATACGTGTAGGCAACAAATGAGGCTACGATCCCTGAGGCAATCCAAGAGGAAACTTAGCAAAAGACTGAGCAGCCAAAGAAAGAAAGTTCCTTTGAATAGCTCCGTAAGAGCTGGGAACGCTTTGCCTCTAACTAGTTGTATCAACTTTGTGTATGTTACCCTTTTTTTAGTGTGGTAATATGTATGTTGGTACTAGACTAGTGTGGTTTGGAGTATGAAACTCTGAATAAAATTGTTTGTAATTGTTTTTTTTATGAAGTTGTATTTCTCTAGAGGTTGAGATTTTGTAAGGCTTTTAAAGCCACATCTCTTGTAATTGGAAAAGAGAATACTTTATAACTTCTTATTGTAGGTTTTTTTTTAAGGACTTGTACTTGTAGATTTCAAGTGTGAAGCTTCTGTTGAATAGCACTTTCAGACAAGGAGTTGCCAAGAATGGTCAACAGTGACCTTGCATGTTCTCAGCTTGAAGACTTAGTTGAGGTCATTCTAAGGATAAGTCTGAACTCAGTTGAAGTTCTTGAAGGATTTTATTGATGACCGTGTTGCTTCAGACGAACGGGACTCGAGCTATATGGTGGAGCCTCGAATCATCTATTCTGAAGTACAAAGGTGAAGGAATATTTTAGGCTGAGGCGCAGATACCATGCTCAAGCAGTTAGAGAAGCAACAAAAGCATGCCAAAAAATATGTCGAGAGATGCAGAAGGTGAACCACCCTGGGAGAAGCACTGAGAGACAATGTTACCATACTTAGTTTTCTTCTTGCTTTAGGGATGCTAAGTTCCATTTTGAACTGCATCGTGATGAGATGTGAAGTCCTGCATTGTTGAAATGTAAGACCCTTGTAGAGGGAAGATGTGGCATTAGGCAAACTTGTGCATAATCAAAGTGTAAGACCCGTGGAGGCCAACTGTAAGTTCTGAAACATGGTGGAACCAGGATTGGAATCAGAATCAGTTGTTGAAGGTGGAGCCAGTAGTAGAATTGCAGTGAAGCTTCGAAGGTGACAACAAATTCTATTTGAGCCAAGGGAGTCAAAGGTTCTACAAGACAACTTTTGGAGGAACAAAAGCTCTTTAGTGGGGAGGTTTGATCTAGGAGGATCTATGAACCTTGAAAAATCAATTATCTCCAATGCTCAGGAAGTCAGTACCATGGCATAGAGCTGAAAATCCTAATTCCAATGACATTTGTTTTGCACGAATTGGAGTCCATATGAAGGAATTATGGGTAGTCAAATTTTTGGTCAAAATGATGGTGTGGCATCACCAGAACTTGACACTTGGTGAGACACATGGCATGTGATGTGGCATGAGTAGTGAGTTGGCATAAATATTAAACCATAATTATTAAAAGGATAAAAACGTATGGTTTTAAAAAAAATAAAAAATAAGGAGGATTTAGTGGGATATGATCCCTTAACCCATGCTTTAAAATCCTCTTGCCTTACCTTTCTCCATGATAAAAGAAAACCTGTATGATTAAAAAAAATAATCTCCTAACTTTATGAGATTTAAATTAAATATTTTTTAGCCCCATAAATAAAACTAACTCTCTAAAATTAAAAAATAGCTTAATCCCTAATAGTCATAAAATTACTTTAGCCAGAAATAAAGATTATAAGGGCCTAAATAAATATTTTGCAAGGCTCAAATTTTAAGAGCCATTATTTTGAAAGTGGTTAGTTTTTATTTATAAGGCTTACATTAAAAAAGCCAAGATAGATTTATTTTAAGGGGATTATGAATATTTACATATTTAATTGGGAGATTTTTGTAATCTTTTGGTTTTCACCGAAAATTGGTGAATTTACAAGTATTTAAAGGGGGTGTGAGGAGAGAGTAAGGCATCTCATTCTTTCTCTCTTCTTCCTTGCTTGTAAGCATTTTTGTGCAGGAATTTTGAGAGTTGAATTTGAGAAGAATATTGTTTTGAGTCTGTAGTAGGTCCTTTTAGGGAAAAGTCAGTGTTTTCACTCTTGGTAAATCATCCTTAGCTTTGAGAGCTTTTGTGAGGTGATTTTAGTGAGATAGTTTTTAGGACTTTGTGGATAGGTTACAGTTCTTTATAAAGCAGTGTTGCAAGAGGCTCCTTTGGAGATTGCACTACAAATTCAGAGCATTTTTAATAATTAGTCACTTAGTTGAGCTAGACCCAGAGACGTAGTCCACTTGGACAAACTTCATAATAAAATATGTGTCCTCTCTTTCTCTCTTGGTTTTGTGCTGTCATTCTCTCTGTCTAAATGTTCATGTTACTCCAATGTTAATGTCTTTTCACCTTTGTGCATAATCACTTAGCAATGTTTGTCATAGATCCCTTTTGCTTTATGGATCAATGTGCACCAAACTTCCATCAAGATCAAGATAACCAGGAGGATGGATGTAGATGAATGAAAAATGGATTGGATAAATGGTTCATGGATGAATGGATTTATTATGGTTGAGATGGATGGAATGCTAGATTTATTATGGATGAGATGAGATGCTTCCACCTAAACTGGCGCATGTAGATGCTTGATTCTACACATGACGCTTGTTTTCTAGGTTTTCATCATGGTACCTACCCAAAGCGCCACCATAGTGGTTTTCATTGGGGGATGATTTATATCTTTACTATTTTCATATTTTTTTATTATTTTGATGATTTTTCATATTTTTTTGTATTTCTCTATGAAATATTTTTAAGCTCATGCTAAATCACTTGGTGGTGTTGATGTAGATACCTTTGTCATAATGTGCCATCTATATCTTACTTGAAGAAGCTGCTTTGCCAAGATACGTGCACTTGAATTCAACTTTTGAGATTCTTGATTTTATTTGTTGACACTGGAGTTAACTTTGTCTTTGTGGGAATATCATGATAGAGTTCCTTTTGAATCCTTATGTGAAGGGTGGCTGCCAATACATGGTCAATATGAGAATTGGATATCATGCATGGAGGAGTGGATGGAGTGTGTTTAGGAATAAAAGATGGATTGGTTGATAGTTTAGAAACTTTGACTCTCCAAACTTGGGAAGATGAGCAATGATGGATGGATACAAATGTGTGTGTGGAATTAGGACCAACTGCTTGATATACTTTGTGCATTGCTTGAGAAGCCTGATTTTTCCTTTGTGGACATCTTTGATGGATACTTTTCCCTTTTTTATTTTTCCCCATGGTTTCTTTGACTAATGGAGTTTGATAAGGATAATCTTTCTTTGTATTCTTCGGTATCCATGTGTATTTTATTTGTCCATTATGCTTCTCATCTTCTTTTGCTTTGATAACATTCTTCTTGTTGTGATTCACATCTTTCTTTTGATGTTTTTCCCAATTTGTGGGTGGGGTGATGGGTGGATGAGGATTCGTGACGTGGTTGGTTGTAGTATTGGCATTGGTTTCACCATAACGACTCTTCGTACTCCCTATGTTGATGCTTGCACTAGATAAAATTGCCCCCAGTATTATAGTGGTATCACTAATATGTTTAGATCCCTTAATTTTTTGAATAACCAAGACCTTGATGCTTAGGATTTCCAATAATTTGCACTAGTTCTAGGATACCCTGTTCATGTAGGCCTAATCCTATGCCTTGATAATTCATCCGTAGAAACATTTTATTTGCAATAGGATATGATTTACCTTAGAAACAAGGTGCTACTCCTTCTCTGCTCTGTCATGGATCTTCAAAGGTGATAGATTCTTCATTGATAAGATAGCTTGCCCTTAAAAAGGAGTGATCCAAGTTTATAATTGATAGAATCCTCCATGTGTGGGATAACTTTTTGGTTGATATCATTGGCTTGATCTTGTGGAATATCATATTTGAGTGCTTCTTCAAGAGGTGTCGATGATTTACTTTCCATGTAAAAGTCTCCCTCATGATTCATTTTTTATATGCCTTCATAGTATGTTTCAGATTTCACAACTTCTATAAAATCCTTCTTCACAACCCATTTCTGATATGTCTCTAAATTTTTCTATATCTTGACCATGTGTACAAATGTTAAGAGTAGGAGACTCTCATTCCTTGGTAATGATATCAAGAGTATGAGACTCTTGTTTTGAATGAAGATCATCCACATGTCCAAAGCATCTCACAGGTAGATGGAGGAATATGTGCTATATGGATATGATCATCATTTGTGACATCTTGTATAGATATGAGAGTGTCCATTAGATCATTGTAGTATCTTGGAGATACAAATTCTTGATCTTGATTAATTTTGGAATTGCTTTTGACATGCTTTGGATCAAGTTCTTGACACAAGCCAATTTCAAAGGATAGATTTCTTATAAAGGGTTCTTGGATATCTTCATTAAGCATGAGAAGTGGCTCTATATTCTCTTGATCTTTGATTAGACTTGGATCAAATGTTGAGTTGAATATTCCTTCAATATCTGCAACCATGAGGTCGAAGGATATCAATATGTCTTGGAAAGGACCTTGCTAGACTTTGGTGAAAAATGTTGATCATGCTTTAGAATGAATTCTTGAGATATGTCTTCTAACTCATTGGGTGGTGTAGAGACATTTTCAATATGATCATTGGTTGATGGATCGTGGATTATGTCAATAGGATCAAATAATTCTAACACTCCTTGAAATAGATCATTGTTGAATATTGTTGAGGGGTTTTGATCATGACTAAAAAGTGACTCTTGATGTATGTTGATTTGATCGTTGGATGGGGTAGAAACTTCTTCAAGGTGCTCACTGATGGATAGATCTTGATCATTGTTTTCAATGATTGTGGTGGAGGGATTGTCAATGTTTTCAACCATAGGATCAAATGATGTTAATGTTTCTTGAAATGGATCATTGTTGGTGGACTTTGATCATGGCTGAAAAGTGACTCTTGATGCATGTTGATTTTATCATTGGATGAGGTAGAAAATCAAGGTGCTCGTTGATGAATAGATCTTGATCATTGTTTTCAACAATTGTGGTGGAGGGATTGTCAATGTTTTCAACCATAGGATCAAATGATGTTAAAATTTCTTGAATTGGATCAATACTTGGTGTAGGTACAAAACTAGAACTAGGAGCAGCTTCAGTGTATCCCATGATTTGGATCATTCTCAAGTTCTTTGGACATGTGGATCCGAAATGTTCATCATTGTCATGAAAAGGACAAAATACTACACTGTGTGCAGCTTCAATCATTGGTCTTAATGGAGATGTTGGCAAATGTGGCTTAAGATTGTCTCTCTTTGGCTGGTATAGTTGCTAAACTATAGTTTTTTACAGAGCTAAAAATCCTTTTTTTAAGCTTATGTTTTCCACCATTAACTATTTGTATCAGTTGGCAGAGCTTTTGTAGCATGAATTTCATCACATCTAGCCTAAATTAGCTCATTTCATGCATGGTTTAAATTTCACATTTGCATTCTCATAATTTAAGCATGATATTTTCAAAATATAAGTAATTTTTACGATGCACAAACCATTTCCTTGTTAAAGTTTTATTACCTTCCTTACTAATTCATATTTTATTTAAGTGATAATAATTTATAGGTCAAATAGCAGCTCAAACTTGGGTGATTCTGAGCAAGACGTAGCAAATCTAGAATGAATCCAAAATGATTACAAAAGTCAGTGAAGCTTTCAGCACATTTTTTTGAGTCTTCAACCAGGAAACCCTGGACTACAACCATCACATATATACAAAGAGAACAAAAAAGTATGTGGACTAAATATCCCCCGCATAAAGGAGAGTAGTCCCCTCTAGAATGTCTTTAAGACCAATGATGAACTGAGAAGCCAAGTTAGATAGACCTGAAGAGAACCCATCCATGTACCACGAGTATGAAGAAGTAAATGTGAATCCCCATATTGTTGGTGGAATTTGATCATGGTTGAAAAGTGACTCTTGATACATGTTGATGAATAGATCTTGATCATTGTTTTCAACAATTGTGGTGGAGGGATTGTCACTGCTATCACTAGTGGTTGAATCTTGATCATTTCCCTCAACAATTATTATTTTTTGACCAATAAAGTCTTGGACAAGATTTTTGAGTTGAATACAATTTGATGTTTCATGAAGATTTTCTTTATGATACTCACAATAAGATCTACCCCTATTCCAAGGGAAGTCTAGGATAGAGTTGAAAGCACTTTCTTTTGGAAGAGTGACGAGTTTTGCATTGAGTATCTTTCTTAGCATTGATTTGATTGGATATCCAAAAAGAGTGTATTTGTGTTTGTGCTCTTGTGAGATTTGTGCTTATTGAGGTGATTCTTGTTGTGATTGATCTTAGAGATGTGGTGATTGGGTTTGTTGTTGATGTTGTTGATATTGATATCCAACCTCTTGACATTGGGGATATTGTTCTTGATGTGGTTGTGGACACAACTAATTGCTTTGATGACATGGTTTAACCAATGGAAGAGTGTATTGATTTTGGGGTGGAGATGTCTCTTAGTGCAATGAGTCAATTATTTTGGTAAGTGAAGCAATTTGATCTCACAAAATTTGATCTTGACACCCTAGATATAGTTGATTTGGTTTTTGTTCAAGCAGATTGGAATGTATACTTGTGGTGTTTGTATGGGATCATGGACAAATTATTTTTGGACAATGTTCTGATTTGGGATGATGTTTAGATTTGGAATTATAGGTTGAAATTGAACATTGTTGTGGTTGGGAATCACATTGCCTTGATTTAGGTAACTTTTATTTTGCATGGTGTTACCTTGACTTGGATCAATACATGGAGTCGTTAGCATATTGTTTGGAGTTTGAACAAAATTTGTATGATTCACAAACATATCTATCCCAAATTTTACCAAGTGTGGATTTGAAATGTTCATGTTTGGTAATCTTGTACTTGGTATATTCACATTTGGCATGTATGGATTTGGTGGGATAATTTTTTTTTGTTGAAGACTCATGAATTGATTGTTTGGTTGATAGATTTGTAGGTTTGGACTTTGATTTAAATCTACCATAGGGAAAGGTTTTCCAAAATGTAGATTGGGCATACTCACATTTGTTGTACCATTGAGGTTTGTAGGAGATAATGATCCCATGTATGGATTGTATAAATGTGAGTTTTGATAATCAATTGGTGTTGTAAGGTTCTGATAGTTTGGTTTGCTTAGATCACTCATGATGTATGGAGAAAGTTTATATTCCATGTTCTTCTTATGTTGAGATCTGGACCATAAAATAAGGATCAATTTTCAAGAATGTGGGAGGTAAACCTTTAACTCCTTAGATTGGTCTAAACTTTAGGTACAAAAAAGAAAGTCTAAGATGTTAAGGATCAAAGGGTGATGATGAGATAAGTGAAAGATGGATGATGTGAATGATTGAACTCTTAAGAAATCTTGAAGGGGATACTAGACTTTGGGACTTTTGGATTTTTGGACTTTTGATTTGATTTGGATTTTCATTTTGACTTTGATTTGGATTTTGGATTTGATTTTGATTTTGGATTTTGGATAATGAACTCATAAACCCCAAGATGTTGGATGTTATCTTGGGATAAAATTGCTCACAAAGTGATAAATTAACTTGGGATAAAATTGCTCACAAAGTGATAATTTAACTAAGTGTATGAAGAAGGATGCATCCACAAACACTCAGTCAAACAAGATGATTTTTATTTTTGATTCAAAGGATTTGCCAAAAGTCTAGCATGAAGGATTTTTCCAAGATTTCTAAAAGTTGTTTGTGAGATGGGTTTTGATTGATGTTTGAGGATGGATGAAAGTGTTTGATTTGATCCTAAATGAACCTAAGAAGGACTTTATTTACAAGACAAAGATATTGAAGAACATGCTTTTCCCTAAGAGTAGTTCAAACCAAAAGACCAATGTTTTGCTTGGAAGACCATAAGACAAAAGATAACAAGCACGTGTGGGGTTAAATTGATTTAATCCTTGCTTAATAGATTCTTTTTTACCACAAACACTCTCTTGCTTAGCTTTTCAAACTAAATGTGGCAATCAAGGCTATAGTTCCCTAAAGTTGACTTTACTGAGAGAAAATTGAGATATAAATCCAAAACTTAGAAGCCTCTAGGGATGGAATCCCTAGGACAAGTAGTAGCACTTGGATTTTTCAAAGGTATTTGCTTCCTCCAAAGGTTTGAAATTTTGATGACCTTGATGAAATTTTGTTTTAAAGGTTTTGGATCCAAGCAATGTGTTTAACTGACTCAAAGATTGCACACCCTAGGATGGAAGAGAAAATATTTGTTGAGTTCGCACTTGGATAAGTCCAGTTGTGCTTATTCAGAGCAGATGACTAGAAGCTTGACCACACTGGCTCCCCTCCATGGCACACACTTCTTAGGTTAGCCATGTTGATGGCCAAATTGACGTGACAACATGCAGGTAAGATGTAAGCACCTCACCTCTCCTAAAAAAGATAAACAATTGTTAAACTGCTCACCTTCCAAGGTCCTTGATGTTGGGTCACAACATTTTTGTTTCACTAAGTGGTCAATGTGGCAATAATATTCAAGGGGCCTGCTAGTAAGAGGAATGCAAACTGAATCTATCTAACATTGGGGGGGGGAGTAAATAAATTGAAAAAGATAGGACAAAGCTTTAGAACAATTATGAATATAAACCTATTTAAACCCAAACATGTATCTCAAATATGAGTGTTTTCTCAACCAACCAAAACCATAACATGATGCAATCCATAGCATGAACTATACTACTACATACATCCATAGTGCAAGTACAATAACCATCACTATTCACCAAATCTTTATTTCAAAATCCAAAACACACCAACTCATTTCTTAGATTAACATATCAACAAACATAAACAAATTTAATTCATAGATAATCCCATGAAATAGTCTTAGATCCGACTTCTATTGATTTGCATCAAATAAGAAACAATTATGCACAACAAACTCATTGGCATACGAATGACTATGTTTCATTAACCTTATCACTTAACAACTAACTTCTGAAAAAGGTAACTTGATTACATAAAATGTAAAAGAGTATCAAAGTATCTTGCTTAAAACATGAAAATATGAAAACTATATCAACTATCACTATTGTCTTTCTCTCTAGGTGGCTAATCTTTCTTCAACTAGCTAACCTTTACAATATCATCAAAATTTTCTCTTATAGCACTGAGGACTAAGACAACTAGATGCCATGAGATCCACAATTCAAGGGAGCGACCAAGTAAGGATAAGCAATCCTCCAATATTTGCTACATTTGACAAGGGACACATCTCTATCCAAAATCCATCTGAAGAAGAGGAAGGAGCTGTAAGGAATCCAAGGTTGAAGTGGTCTTTTGATCTACTGAAGAATAAGAAAAGTGGTTGTGTTGTTGACCATGTCTTTAGGCACCCAATTGGAAGGAACATTCTTCTACCACCTCACTCCTACGTATTTTGCTCTTGGAGGTACTCATCATAGATGGAAAACACCTGTTGAAGCATTCCTACATCAGGGCCATCTACCTAATCATCTTCAAATTTAATTCTCTTTAATTTTGCAGAGGCAAATTCTTGCATATCTTTCAATTTGATCAACTCTCTCCTAGCAACCTTTACTTCATCTTTGATATCCATGAGTCTATCCAACAATAGATCTTCACCATCATCTCCTTTCTACATTATCTCCTCACATTTTTTATTCCACTTCTCCTTCAAATTGTCTAGAGGAAGACCTTCCTTTACAGGGATATCTATATTAATTAGGATGGCAATCACTACTTCTAGTTCATCAATCTACTCATTCAAATCTTTGCTTGCTTGATGGACTTCATCTCTATGTTCATAAATGAACTTGGATCTAAACCTAATAATGTTGATTGTCCTTTCAATAAAGTCCACATTATCTTCATCGATGGTAGATTGATCCAAGAGAATTTTCTTTGGAAACTAACTGATGTCCTTTAACTTCTTTGTATGCTCCCTATACTCTTCTTCTTGTTTCTCCAAGACTTCAACATGTGAATTCATGTCTTCCTCCAAATCCAATGCACCTTCATGGACCTTAAAACTATCAACAAGTAGCTCATCAATTTCTTGGTCAAGTCAATCAACCCACCTATCAAGCATTCCAACTTTGCTCCTCATTTGGACCAAATCATCAGCTTCCTTCTTGCTTAATAGAACTAGAGTTTTAGGGGAAGCAACTTGTTGAGAAACAAGAGTAGAAACATCCCTCAAGAACTTATGTAACTGATCCAATTAGGCTTTAATTTCATCTTTTATTTGTTTGTCTTTGATCATCCTAGACTTAGTAGAGGACACCATAATGTTAATTAGGTTCATTTGTTGATTCCGTGTGGGTCTCCCCAAGTTAATAGTACCCAACTAGTAATCAGTTAATTGCATATCCTTTTTGTCCTTATCCACCATAGGTATTGCACACTCGACTATGAGTTCACCTGCATCCATGAGCTTTGTATATTGAACTCTTGTCTTTTTCTTGGGTCTCTCCTTGTCTATTTCTTTCATTATTTCATCCCAATTCAATGGTTGTGGTTGAACTACTTGTTTTCTTTCCAAATCAAGATTTAACCATGTGAGAGAAGCAAGAGGAGTTATTACCTATGTAGAGGAGGAGGTAGTAGGAGAAAGAGGTTGCCAAATTGAGACTCTAGGTTGAGAATCAGCCTCTTGTTGTTTCTCTTTCTCTATTCTTTCCTTAGCTAATCTCTCAGCCTCAACTTTATCTTTTTGACCTTGCACCTTTTAGCTTCCAAATCCTTTTGCAATAGTTCTTCCTCCAACCTATTTTGTTCCATCATCTCATCCCTTTGTCTTTTGAGTTCTTTAACTTTGTCCCATGCTTTCTTGGACTCCTGCTCATGCTTAGCAAGTTCTTCTACCTCCTTTTCTCTTAACAAGTGCTCTTCTTCATCCTTCTTCTTTTGATCCTCTTCAATCATTCTGAATTTGGCCTGAAGGGTATTTCTTTCCCTCCTTTGTTGAGCCTTTTCTTCTTCAAGCTCATGAATTTTCTGTACCATGGCTATTTTATCATTATCTTCTTTAATCTCCAACTCTTTCTCCTTTTGTTGCTACAACAAGAGGTCTTTTTTTCTTTCTATTTTTGGCCAACTCCTCTTCTTTGGCCTTAGCCTCAGATTCCTATTGCCTAGCAAGTGCCTCAGTTTGTGCTTTGGCATCAACTTCCCTTTTGGCATCTTCAAATAGCTTCCATTGGTCTTCAAGATTAAGAACATGCTCAGTCCCTACTTCCTCAGTCTCTTCATTAGATGCAACCACATGATTTTCTTTGTCAGATTGGGTGGCATCAAAATCTATATCTATGTCATGAATCTCCACCTCTAGCTCCTTTCTCTTTAATAATTCAGTCTCCTTATGAAGGCTTCCAATGGGCATATCCTCAATAGGTTCCTCTGCAAGAAGAGGTTGAATTATGGTTTCACCTCCAAGAATTGTTGAAGTACTAGGTTGAGATGAAGCTTCCCCTCTAACACCTATTGTGGCCTCCTATCCTTGTGTTTTAGGAATGTCCTGAGTAGGCATTGCTGGATGAGGCTCTTCTCCAGAGTTAGGATGCTAAAAATCCAATGGTTCCTTAGGAGTTGTCTTTCTTTTCGTTCTATACCCTTGAGTGGCACTTGCAACCTTCCTCTTTTTGGAAGTTTGAGCCCTGGCTCCTTAATCCTCATGACCACCCACTGGATACTTCTATCCAAGACTAGCCTTGCAATTTTTTTAATTTCAAAAGACTCCTCTTCATCCCAATTCACTAGATCTAGATCTTTGGTGCCTATGTTTTCAACCTCATACTGGGGATCCAAGGTTACACCATCATCAGACAATGTGTCAAGAATATCTTCCTTCACCCCATACTCAATCATTAATGTGATGGGTAACCTTTCATAATTCCTTCTTCTTAGATCATACTCATCTTGTAGATCCATCCAAAATCCTCCAGCAAATTGAAATGCTTGTCAAAAATTGTAGGAAGCAAACTTTGCATCTTGTGTTTGGGATCAAAGTACTTCCTAGATGTGTATAAACCCAATTTTAAGGAAATTAATTCATCACAAATCACCTTTGCTGCCACATTGTGTGCAAAACTGTACTCTCCCAACTCCATGACAAACTTGTGACAACCAGGCTTATGTTTGTTAATAAATTTAACATTCACCCCTATGGCTTGATAAATGAATTCCATCAACACAATTCTATTGTTGTGGCATCTAGGAAGCAAATGGGGATGACCATGAAAATTGGTCAACTTGAAATAGGTGAACTTGGGGTATTAGATGTACCAATGTCCCCATTCTACAATGAATGCTATGGGATCCCTACTTAGCCTGTACCCTACATCTCCTATCAACTGATTAATGATGACATATAAGAATGCATCATTAAATCTTCTGTAATGTAGCTCAGATGTTTGCAGAGTTAACTTGTTATAATGATCCTAGACCTTCTTCTGTCTAGGGGCTTCTCCCAATTTTCCAACTACATTTAAACTAGGGAAAATGCCCCTACTTACAACTGCATATATTACATAGGAAGTCATAAAGAATCACTTTGTATCCCTCACTCTCAACATCTGGTTGTGTAGGCACTCTAATATAATCATTGGCCAATCAGATTGTTGCCTACCATCCAAAATAGTTTGTATGAATGGAAACATCCATTACTTAAAACATGAAGAGTCTCTTTTCCTGAAACTATAGAAAGCATCATATTTCCTTGGTGAAGTCTTATCTTTAAGGTTGATCACTTGATCAAGGATTTCTTCTCAACTCATCCATTTTTTGTTCATGTGAGTCCTGTTAGCCTCCTTCTTATTACTATACAATTTCAATGCCTCTGCCTCATTGAGTTTCTTGGGATCCGGTGGTGTAGGTGCATTAAACATCAACCTTATCTTTTGTGGAGTAAGGTTAATGATGATGTTTCCTTGCAAGTATACACATTGTTTGGTTGCAGGATTATATGCTCCTATTGCAGTAACTATAAGTTCTGGACATTGAACTGATAGAGGAAAGATGGGAACATATGCCCATCTAGATTTACAATCCTCTTTGTTCCCCTTGTTGCATCCTTTGTGAAGGTCTCTTCAAGAAACTCCTCATAATTGAATGGGTCAAGATTTGTATTAGTAATGTTGACCCAATCTGAATCTACCTTACTAGTAGTAAGAGTTGGACTCTTATGTTTGTATCTCAATGTGCATGGGAGTTGTTCCACCTTTATCTTTTTAGGGTTGGTTCTTTGTCTCAAACTTTCTGCAGCTTGGCTTCTTTGAGAAGCCTCCTCTGATGCTCCTGAAATATTCTATTCCTATAATACAACCCTGGATTAGATCCTCAAAAGCATGGAAATCATTACGCCATACAATACCTTTCATACCATTCTCCATTCCTTCTTATACTTATCCAAATTTCATACCCACCGGAAGCGGAGTCAGGAAAGAATTGGGAACAAGAAGCCTTTTAACATAGGCGGGGTCGAGTTCAGAGCCAGAACAAGATCAAAACCGGGATTGAAATGGAAACCAAACCAAGAACCAATCGATAGTTCCCAGTTTGACTCCCAATTCAGTTCCACTTCTGCCAATGAACAAGGGTGTAGACCAGAGTTAGCACTTACCGGAAGCGCAATTAGAATAGGACCAAAATTAGGATCAAAATGGAATCCAAACCCAAAACCAATTGATGATTCCAAGTTTGTTTCCCACTTTGGTTCCGCTTCCGTCGAGGAACAAAGGTGTAGATCGGAGTCAACATTCACCAGGGGCGGGATCATTTTGGATATTGATTCACATGCAAAACATTTGCGAAATGAGTTCGTTACCATATCCACTTCCGCCAATTCACCAGACACACCAAGCAACTTTTAGACACCCAGTCACATTAGCTTAAGAGTTGGGTCACCTAAAACCTTAAGGAAACTTTAAACAAGGGGCTTAAACTCACCCTTAATAGGATAAAACCAGATTTAAACTTTTAGGGGATGATATTATAATGGTCAAATGCACAAACCCTAGTTTGCATGACACATCGACTTACATAAATTAGGGCATCAAAACCTTGACGTTAAAACCACTAACTTGACATGATAAAAGGATTAGAAGGATTGTCAAACGGATCTAAACACTTTAAAGCATAAAAGATCCTTCAAAATGAAACCCTACTTAAAAAATAGGGCACAAGAGTACAAACATGACCACCAAATGTGACAACAATAGCAGAACGACCAAAACAAACAAAAAAAGACAACACACCAAATAGAAAACAAAAAACCCACAAGAAACAGGGAAAGATTTGCAAGACAAGGTCTCACAAATATGCAAAGAACACAACGAAAGTAGAAAATGGAAAAAACACAAAACATAATGGGGAAAGAACAAACACCTACCTCGAAATGCACTAAGAAAGGTTGAAACTTGACAAGAATTCATTCAGAAACATGTGCCCACAACCAAATCGTGCTCCTCTCAAGTTTTCTTTAGCTCTGGGTCATAAAAATGCTTCAGATAATAATTATGAGCAATAATAAACTTGATTAAGGTTTAAAAACTTGTTTCACACATGTAAGAGAGTTGCAATAAATGCCATTAATGCAGTTGGTTGAGGGAAAAGTCAAAGACGCAAATGAGTAATCAACCAATGTGTGAATTAAAGGCAGGGCAGATGCGGAAGTGGATCCAAAATAGAACATGAAACTTTATCCAAGTCTCACATCACATTCCAGATTTGGTTCTGGTTTCGCGACAAAGGAAAAAGACAAAAAAGGGAAACAGGGGCTAAATAGAAATAAAAACTGGACCCAAAAATTGGGAATTTCATTTCTATTTGTAGCCCTATGACAGAGACAATGAGAGGAGATAAGAAGGATTTTAGGTGGACATCTAGAGTAAACCATAGTTTTGAGTTGTTGAAGCAAAAGGTGACTGAGTAGCCTGTGTTGGCTTTACCAAATTTCAATAAGGCATTTCAAGTAGACTGTGATGCAAGTGGAAGTGCAATTGGAGCAGTATTGAGTCAAGAACCTGGGAGACCAATAGCTTATTTTAGTGAGAAGTTGAATGATGTTAGGAGGAGATATTTAGTGTATGACCAAGAGTTTTATGCCATAGTTCAAGCCTTGAAGAAGTGGAGACATTATTTGTTTCCTAAGGAGTTTGTGTTGTATACAGATTATTAGGCTCTGCAATATTTGAACAGTTAGGGTAAGTTGAATCAAAGACACATGAGATGGGTAGAATTCTTGTAGAGCTATACTTTTGTTTTGAAGCATAGGAGTGGAAAGTCAAATAGAGTTGCTGATACATTGAGTAGGAGAAGGAATTTACTGACAAAGATGAGAGTGGATGTATTAGGATTTGATGAATTGAAGAACTTGCATGAGGAAGACCCACCTTTTGTAGAACCCTGGAGAGCTTGTAAAGAACTAGTTTTGGAGGATACGAGTCAATGGTTGGATTATTTCATTCAAGAGGATATGTTGTTCCATGTAAATTAGTTGTGTATACCTTGGAGTTCAATGAGAGAAAATCTGATAAAAGAGAAGCATAGTGGGGGATTTTCAGGACACTTTGGAGTTGATAAGATAGTAGCAATGGTAAGGGAGAATTACTTTTGGCCACAAATTCATAAGGATGTTAGGAGATTTGTGCGGAGTTGTAGAGTTTGTCAAGTTGCAAATGAGAGTAGTTAGAATTTTGGATTGTATAAGCCTTTGACAGTTCTAGAGAGACCTTGGGAAGACATAAGCATGGATTTCATATTTGGATTTCTGAAGACATAGAGAGGTAATGATTCTTTATTCGTAGTGGTGGATAGATTTTCTTAGATGGCACATTTCATACCTTGTAAGAAGACAACAAATGCGGTACATGTAGTAGATTTATTTTTCAAGGAAGTGGTTAGATTGCATGGATTACCTAAGAGTATTTTTTCACACAGAGATGTAAATTTTGTTGGTTACTTTTGGAGGAAACTTTGGAAGAAGTTGAAGACAAATTTGAATTTCAGTTCCATTTTTCACCCACAGAGTGATGGATAGACAGAGGTAGTAAACAAGAGTTTGGGGAATTTTCTAATATGTTTGGTAGGAGAGAAGACCAGAAGTTGGGATTTGGTCCTTGCACAAGTAGACAATAATTTAGTGAATAGGAGTACTGTTGATGGTCAAAATAGCACAGCAACATTTAAACAGAATATATATATTCTATTTCTCCTGAAAAAGAAAGACAACATACAAGTATCTAACTCTCAAGGTCCTAGTAGTTGGTTCTCAACTGTGCTGATATTGCTCAATGGTCAATGTAATTGTAATGTTCAAGGGGCCTGCTAGTTATTGAGCATCTTGATTGTTGTGAGATCGAACTTTTATTTAAACCTACTCTAACAGGGGGGTATAAAGAAAAGGAAAAAGATAGATTAGGGACACAAAAGAAAGAAGAATGTTGATTCATTCAACTAATCAGACCTATTTCTTTCCAAGGAATCCATAAACTAGAACTGCAAAAGAAATCAACCTGTAATCCATACATAGCTATTCATTCATAGTGCAAATATTAATGGTAGATTGCAAAATCATAATTCGAACAAAAGAAAAAGATAGATTTCCATTCCTTGAAAGCTTCCAAATCAAATGATTAATAAACAAACATCATTCTAGAGCATAACCTAAAGCAGGTTTAAGTCTGGCTGCTTCTACTGTCAATGAAACAGATAAGCAACATTTACAAATCTGAAAAATCACCAATGTACAGAAACCCATATCTTCATATTACCTCCATCTAAACTAAGAATTGCAGAAAAAATACATCACCTGTCCTACTATGAAACTTCTAATCTGCTAAGTTGTAAAAACTTCTAAGTAATTTGCCTAAGTGTCTAACCAACAATCAACTTGATTTAACCATTTATAGCTCAAAATTACATGATTTTCTCCAGAACTGAAACATCAAAAAGCTCTAGCTTTTGTGCATACAATTCTTCACCAAGACAACTTTAAGTTTCAACTTCTGTTTAACTTCAGTTGAGTTTAGTTTGCAATTCCATTCTCCAGTTTGACTTCAGTTAACAATTACAATGAACTGTAAACTAGGACGTTAAAGTTATTCGAAAACTTAATCCAATTACAGATTTAATCCCTGATTGTAGCAGTAATGCGTGATTGTGACTAAACCATTGAAATTATTACAAAATAGAGTTCACTTATCTCAACTAGATTCAGGAAACATAAACTAAGAACTTTAAAGAATCAAAATGTTGAAAGAAATAAGGAGACAAAAATAATAGAGAGAGATCCCTTGATAACGGAGTTCGCTCGGTGTGAGCTACATCTCCAGGTCCGCTTCTCAACGTGGGACCGCTTTATTAAGATTTCCAAACACAACAAGTGTTTTATTACAAATCTCCAAGCTTGCAGAATCAACGTGGACTCCTCTTAATCTCTCACTTACAAATTTACAATTTTTGGTGTAGAGAAACACCTTGCAAATACTCACTCTCCAGGAAATCTCTATCTCTGAGTTTCTGAATTCTAATCACTTGAATTCTTATCCCTCCCCCTACTCACTCCTCTACATGCCCATTTTATACAAAATAATAAGCCTAAATAGGCTTAACCACTTAACCACATCCATAACCTCCTTTACAAGTTTAGGGAGTCGGCCATAACCCCTTTACCATTTTCCATTTGTCTTCATTTTATTTAATTGGGTGTTTTAACCATAAAAATGGCTATTTAAAATATATATTGGGGTTTAACAAACAATAAACAAACCGACTCTACTAACTATACACATTTGCCACTATGAGCTATCGGTGACCATACATTTTACCATCCTAGCGGACATGAGGTTAAACTGTCAGCCGTTCATTTCATTCCAAACCCCAAATAAAACAACATAAAAAAAAACCGCAAGCTAATTAGAGTTATGATGATGCCACGTGGTGCAACAACAAGTCCACCGATTGTTGAGGTAGAGGTTGCAGGCTCAAAACCTACGGATGTTTTGTTAAATGAAACAAACAATGAACTGACCACCAACCGGAGTAGGGAGAGGAGGACTGGACACGTGGCACAACAAGATTCGTTGTAGAAGCCGACGAGTCCTTCAACATGCGTACACATGTCAAGAGCCCATTCGTTGTCAAAACTGATGTGTTTCCAGTGACTACCACATGTCATGCTCCCATTCGTTGTTGATGCTGATTGGACTGCCACATCATCGCTGACTGGGTGTATGATTGCTGATTGGACTGCCCATTGGACTGCCACATCACACTATATGGAATGCCACGTCACTTGTACAGACGGACACGTGTCAAGATGAGATTGGTCCACTTCAGACTTGTACAGATTGCTAACATCATCTTGTACGAATGCTGATGCCATCACTATACCCTTTGTCCACCAAGTCAACCAATAGCTTTGACTGGCCGTATTTTGTGCGTACGAGCTCCGTTTTCAACGAAACGAACTTCGCTGGAATCGTCTCGACGAGACCTTCGATTTGACACCAATTTTGACAAATTCTGAGATGATCAATTTTTCCACTTCCTGTCGGCCCCTAGTACCCTATTTGGCTGGACCTTTGACTGAGCATAACTTTCACGTATGACCTCCTTTTGATGCGATTCAAGTTGCATCGGGATCATGTCAGTGAGCTCTTTGATCTAAGACTATTTTTAGTTGATTCCAAGACTATGAAATTTTGAGGTCTCCTAGATCCTCTTGGATCATTCCTCCCCACTGAGAAGCTTTTGGACCTCCAAAAGGTCTATTTTTACGTGCAATTTAAGTGGGCATTTTTGCCTCACTTGCCCTGTATTACCTATCCTTCCTTCCTGGAACCTGTGCATCTGACTCATCACAACAACAATCAAAACTGCATTGACATTGTTAAGCACATTAACAATATACACATCCACATTCACTGTTGTTGCTACCAACCAAACACTGCTGAAAAGTAGAATGCTGAATAATAGAACCAAATTTGCAGATGAGAAAAATAATGTACCAACATCATGCTTATCTTTCATAACTAGAACAACCTTAGAATCAGATATGCTTTTATTCCTTGACACTTCTTGTGGTACAGACATAAATGCCAAATTATCACTTGCATTAACTGTCCTTTTCAATTGCCCCATTTTCACAAAAGATTTATCAGTCTTAATTGAATGAGAATGCATAATGTATTCAATTCCTTCCTTAAACAAGTGATACTGATTATGTTCCCTGTAGAAGATTGCTTTCCTATCATATAAATATGGGCTACCCAACACAATGCCACAGATATCAAGTGGAACCACATCAAATTCAACCTCATCTATAAATTTAGATGTTATTGCAAATTTCAAACTGCATTGCTTAGTTACTCACAATTTGTTATCATTGCACACCCAACCTAACGGATAAGGTTTCTTATGCAGGTTGGTTTCTAATCCCGACTGTTTAACAACTTGCTCTGAAATTAGATTAACTTGAGACCCACTATCAATCAATGCATTAATCTTAGTGTTCTTAGAAATCACCCTTATATGAAACAATTCACATCTTTTGTTATCTTCAGGAACAACACAACTCTTAGAAACGTTAGTGGCAGAATCATTACCAGCAAAAGTTTTACCTTTCAAACCTACAACTAAAATTTTTGTTTCATCATTAGAATCTAATCCAAGATCCTAAACAATAGCTGTAGTCTTTTGTTTACCTTTACGATCCTTAAACCACTTAGGCCTCGATTTCAGATGCAATTTCCAACACTTCGCATCTGTGTGCCCTTTCTTCTGACAATGTGAACAAGTAGGCTTTTCACCTTCCTCTTTCTTCACAGTAGCTGCTTTCCTCTCCTTACCCTTCTTATTGCCTTTAGTTAGAGGAACAGATTCCGTTTTTGAATTGAAACTTATGTTCCTTCCACCTACTTCAATATGGGTTGCTTGTACACACACTTCATCAAAATTAGTTGGATTAAACATAAGAATTGTATGTTTCAAATGTGAATGCAATCCACCTATATACTTTAATAAAGTTTCTTGCGTATAAAGAGGAATACCAAGAGTAAGTGCTTTCTTCCTAAACACCTGTGTATACTCTTGAACTGTTTGTCCTTTACCCTATCTTATGTTTTTCCAATCCATAATAGCTTGTTGCATATGACCCAAAGGATAAAACTATTTCTTTAAAGTAGAAGTAAACTCATACCAAGATGAAATGATTTTACCGTGCTTAGCAAGATCATCTTTAATCTTACTCTCCCACCAAACCAATGCAGTGCCTCCCATTCGAAGAGTGGCTAGCTGGATTTTGGAAGATTCATCCAAGATCTGTTGAATCCTACAATACACTTCGATCCGCTTAAGCCAGTTATCCAATTTCTCTGTATGCAATTCACCATTATACATAGGCAACTCAAATTTGACATCTAATTTTAATAAAGGAGAATTAGTTGATTTTTGTGCAACTTTTCCTTGTGAAGAATGTTTTGGACTTTCAGAAGATGAAGAGGATGAAGAAGAAGATGGGGAAGAAGGTTCAAGAGGGTCACTACCACCTCCTACTCCTTTACCTTTCTCCTCTTTCGAAGTAGATTCATTTTCCTCCTTTCTGTTCTTGCATTCCTTTTTCCTCTAACGCTCTTGCCTTTCCTGGAAAAGAACTTCCATCATTGCCTTCATGTCCAGAAAAGCTTTTTGAAATTCCTTCTCATCAATTTCTGGAACTTCCTGTTCAGCTGCCATCTTTGATCATGGAAAAGTCCTTCGTTTTCCAATCTCTGGGTTGATCTCTGTAAGTGAACCTTCACCTTGCTTCAGTTTCAACCTGGTTAACATTCACCACCTGCAATTATCCTGCAAAACAGGATCTGATACCAACTTGAACTGTAAACTAGGACGTTAAAGTTATTCGAAAACTTAATCCAATTACAGATTTAATCCCTGATCGTAGCAGTAATGTGTGATTGTGACTAAACCGTTGAAATTATTACAAAATAGAGTTCACTTATCTCAACTAGATTCAGGAAACATAAACTAAGAACTTTAAAGAATCAAAATGTTGAAAGAAATAAGGAGACAAAAATAATAGAGAGAGATCCCTTGATAACAGAGTTCGCTCGGTGTGAGCTACATCTCCGGGTCCGCTTCTCAACGTGGGACTGCTTTATTAAGATTGCTAAACACAACAAGTGTTTTCTTACAAATCTCCAAGCTTGCAAAATCAGTGTGGACTCCTCTTAATCTCTCACTTACAAATTTACAATTTTTGGTGTAGAGAAACACCTTGCAAATACTCACTCTCCAGGAAATCTCTATCTCTGAGTTTTTGAATTCTAATCACTTGAATTCTTATCCCTCCCCCTACTCACTCCTCTACACGCCCATTTTATACAAAATAATAAGCCTAAATAGGCTTAACCACTTAACCACATCCATAACCTCCTTTACAAGTTTAGGGGGTCGGCCATAACCCCTTTACCATTTTCCATTTGTCTTCATTTTATTTAATTGGGTGTTTTAACCATAAAAATGGCTATTTAAAATATATATTGGGGTTTAACAAACAACAAACAAACTGACTCTACTAACTATACACATTCGCCACTATGAGCTATCAGTGACCATACATTTTACCATCCTAGAAGACATGAGGTCGAATTATTGATTGTTCATTTCATTCCAAACCCCAAATAAAACAACATAAAAAAAAATGCAAGCTAATTAGAGTTATGATGATGCCGCGTGGTGCAACAGCGAGTCCACTGATTGTTGAGGCAGAGGTTGCAAGCTCGAAACCTGTGGATGTTTTGTTAAATGAAACAAGCAATGAACTGACCACCGACCGGAGTAGGGAGAGGAGGACTGGACACATGGCGCAACGGGATTCGCTGTAGAAGCCGATGAGTCCGTCAACATGACATACACTTGTCAGGAGCCCATTCATTGTCGAAACTGACATGTTTCCAGTGACTGCCACGTGTCATGCTCCCATTCGTTGTTGACACTGACTGGATTGCCACATCATCGCTGACTGGGTGTACGATTGTTGACTGGACTGCCACGTCACATTGTACGAAATGCTACGTCACTTGTACAGACGAACACGTGTCAAGTTGAGATTGGTCCACTTCATATTCATACAAATTGTTGACATCATCTTGTATAGATGCTGATGTCATCACTATACCCTCTGTCCACCAAGTCAACCAATAGCTTTGACTGGCCGTATTTTGTGTGTACAAGCTCCGTTTTCAACGAAACGAACTTTGCCGGAATTGTCTCGACAAGACCTTTGATTTGACACCAATTTTGATGAATTCTAAGATGATCAATTTTTTCGCTTCCTGTCGGCCCCTGGTACCCTATTTGACCAAACCTTTGACTGAGCGTAACTTTCATGTACGACCTCCTTTTGATGCAATTCAAGTTGCATCGGGATCATGTCAGTGAGCTCTTTGATCTGAGACTGTTTTCAGCTGATTCCAAGACTGTGAAATTTTGAGGTCTCCTAGATCCTCCTAGATCATGCAACCCTCCAGTTTCAACTTTGAGTTTGACACAGAGTTCTTTGCATGATGAATCAACATAAAATCAACATCTTTCTCCAGAAAACTACTCCAAATGGGACCACCAAAGTTTTAGTTCATTGTCAGTTTTCACTCTCTTCAGAAAATATCCTCTTTGTATGAGAGTTTTGCAAGATCATCTTCATACCTTGACCATTGATTACTCCAACTTATTATCATTCTCTTTCAAAAGTACCTGGAAGAATCACAAGTGTATTAAATAACCAATAAAATTAATCAATTCATAACATTTAATTAATTCTAAATAAGAAAACTAATTAAATATCATTTTAATGAATATGATAAACTCAATAAATAAATCCCATTTGAGTTAACATTGCCCCATAATACAATAAAATAACACCAAAAGATTTCCATCAAATCTCTTTACACAAAATAGAGACTTTATTCTGGTAACAAAATCACCCAGCCAAATGATACAAGTTCGAGTACATTTCTACCATTAATTTCATCAACAAGGCTTTCCTCGTGAAACATTCCTTAGATCATCCATATCATACTTATCCACTATTTGGAGAAAAGCCAACTTGTATTCTTGTAACACATCAAGTCCAATTTCACTTCCTGAATGAGCAGTTCCATTTAAATTCAATGGCACTAAAATTGTCGTTGTAGTAGTTTCAGCTCCACATAATCTTCCACAAAAATCTCTCACACCATTTACATGTTCAGGGCTTAATTCATTATTATCCAAAAGCCTCAAAATAATTTCCAACTTCATAATCTAAACCTTATGCCATGTGATAGACTTCCCTAATTGTGTTAATTTTGCAGGTCAAACCTTTCCAATTTTTACTCAGAGACCCTCAACATCAGCTTTGTACTGGGTTTTAGATGAAATTGGGCAACTTTTATTAGAACGATTTGCTAAGCCCATTGCTTCAAGATATGACCTTTTTCCTTTAACAATGGAAGCAAACTTGTTCTCCAACCTATTATCAGAAGGTTTTCTAATATAATTTTACTCTGATTAAACATTGGGTGCAAAACATGAGGCATTAATTTCCATTTCAGATTATAAATCATTGGATCTCCCATAAAATATGATTGTGACCTCACTGCAAACTACTTATGGCAACGTAGTCCATCCCTGAACATTTCAAGCAATCCTCTACCACATTCATTATGCTATCTTCCTCCCATCGCCTCTGATCCTTCTTTAGCTCAATTTTTTTACCATCTGTACTTGTACCCTTCTTGCGACATGTTAGCCAATTTATTGTGCGGGTCCTACAAATATTGACCTACATGAGTTGGCATTTCTTTGACCTCATTCTTTACTGCATTCTTATTCAATGATCCATGCACCTTGAAGATTTTTAAGATCCCCTTCACATATCCATTGCGTGCATATCTGGTAACATTCCATTTCATGAGATGGAATCTCTTTTATCAAACAGTCAACATTTTGTCATACAATTCATGTGCCCTCTCAATATCTCAGCCCGCACGCATATCCTGTGCATTGCATTCCAAAAGATTACATCTCTTTGAGGAATTCTGTTTCAAACAATTTATCCACCACACCTTGTCTATGCATTTTGCTTGAGGGTTTCTTGAACTTTTCATCACCTTCATTTTGTGCCCCCTTTAATCATGGCATGTCCATCTATGCATGAGTCTGTCAGGGTAACAAGGGGGTTGCCAATGATATTTGCTTGAAACTTTCCAAAGTCCTTTTAACAAAATCCATTTCTACCATATCTTGTAGTACACCATTCCAGAGATCAGGCTTCTTTAAGGTATTTTGTTGAATAGTTCATGTGCCTTTTGCTTCATTCTCACAGGTCGCTTTCTCTGAGGCATTCCAAAATAATTCACTGCTCTGTTACCATGCTTCGCATTTTCCCATTTTTCCAGCACGTTTGCCAGGGCAATTACAACTATCGTTGCATTTAATGAGATGAGATTTCTATGAGGCATTCTATTCAAACGATTCACGTGGATTGTTTGTGCTCCACCATTTTAGCCACAATAGGGAGGATGTTGAAGAAGGTTGTAGGCTCTGGATTTTACATTGGCTTGAAAGTTTTTTAAAAATCTCTTCAATAGATCCATTTCTGTATATCCGACAATCACGAAATGCCATGAGATGATATCTCTTTGAGATATCCTATCAAATAGTTCACTACCTTCTTCATGGTCTGATGCTTCCACATTTTGCATGCTTTTCTCTTTGAACACATTCTGCAAAACAGTTAACGTGCCCTATCGATGCTCCCACTTTCTGCAATGATTTCATTCCATGAAACCATGTTTTGAAGCATTTTGCAAATCAGTTCACTCGCCGTGCCCTGTCTATACTTCCACATCCACATGCTTGTCACAAGTTCATATATTCCATGAGATCAACATCTTTGAGAGACATTTTGTCAAACTCTTCATATGCTCCTCTCTTTTTCCTCTGCAGTTTAGTTGTGCATGCATGGCAGATTTGAGATCATGTGCTCTTGTGTGGCACTCTGTTGAACATTTTATGCACCCTAGTCTATGCTTTCACATTTTGGCGATCATGGCATTCCATGAGACAACAATTCTCAGAGGAATTTTGTTTATCAGCTCATTTGCGTACCTCTGCTTCAACATTTTGCATGCATGCCTTTCCGTTTCCAGAAGATGGCACCTCTTTGCAGTGTTTTGTCAAATGGTTTACTATATTGCCCTACTTCCATGGGTGTTGATGCCCTACTAGAGCTCCCATGCATGCCGCGGATGAAGAGAAGACAATGGGATTTTACTAGCCAACACCCTACCATAAGCATTGTTCGATCAATTTCAAAGACTTTCCAAACGAATGAACTTTGTGCAGATCCCGCAATATTGCGTTCCATGAAATGAATCTCTTTAAGGCACTTTGTTTCAAATAGTTCACTTGTCCGTTCATGCTTGCACATTTCCCTCCATCAGTGTGGGTGGTGATATATTTCTTCATCTCGCGTGAATGTTTTTGCAATCATAGAATTCCATGAGATGGCATTGCTATGAGGCATCCACTTAAAAGTTTATGGGACCGGAGATAAACCCAACTCCAAAAATTTATCTTCATTTGCTTTGTTCTGCAAGTGGCAGGTTCAGAGCTATTTCTTAAGGGAGTCGGAACATGAGCAGGTGAAGTGCAGGAGAGGAATCCTTTATGTACCTTGAAATCTTCACTATGGCTATCGGGAGCAGGATTGGGTTGGCACCCGAATGTAAACTTTTGTGTTTAGTTCAGGTTCCGATATGGTTCCCACTCGGAAAAGAAATTTTATTGAGGTGGGCTCGGGACCATTTTTGAGCGATACCGGAGGTAGAGTCATTTCAAAATGTAGACACATTTTTTTTATTCCCAGTTCATCTTCTTTCCTGGTTCCACACAAATTTATTTCCTACCCTCTTTTTATTTCCCTATCACCTGGCAGGGTCAAAATATTTCATGAACGAAGTGGGAACCATTTTAACTTATTAGTACTCTCCACCTTGTTGAGTGCGGTAAGCGGTGTGGGTTAATTTTAAAACCCCAACATTTAATATTACATCTTTTAAAAACCCCTTCCCTCTTTTCATGCAATTTGACATTGCATTTTATTCTATATTATCATTATTATTTTAAATAAATCTTTTAAATAAATAAAATATTTGTTTATTTAATTTCTTTATTTTAAAACTTTTAAATTTAAATCTTTTTAAACTTAAAGTAAGAAAAGATTCATTTATTTATTTTTGTTTTCAAATGCTTATTTAATTATTTTTTTTGTATTTTGTAATTTTTTATTTTTTTTATTTTATATTTTCTAACTAACTCTAAGGTTGAATGACGCGACAAACAGCGATAACACCCAAACAAAACACGAAATCGGAAACAAATGACCCACGAATTGAGCACAACAAAAAGAAAACAAAAGGACAAAGAAAAACATATGACAACAAAAAGACGAAGACCAAAATGAACGAACAATGCAAAACGAACGAACAACGCAATGACGAAAGACAAGACGAAACGAAAAGAAAGGGATGGAGAACAAGACAAGACAACACCCGAACGAAGTGGGGAAACAGGACCGGGACGGAACCAAGAACAGGAACCTTGGAAAAGTTTATGTTCTGGTTCTAGATTTGATAGAAACAAAGAAAACAAAAAGAAGAAAAGAAGAGGGGGTCCCCAACTTTTTCCAAGCAAAAGTTGGGGCATGTATGCAAGGCATAACAAGTACTAGAAAGACACCTTTTGAGATTGTTACCGAAGTTCATCCTAGAGGTATAACAGAGTTGAGAGACATTAACATGGAGGATAAGAGGAGTGTAGAGGCAAAAGAATTTGCGGAACATATGAAGAAAGTGCATGCTCAAGTGAAGCAACAATTGGAAGACATGAACTAGAAGTATAAGGAGAAAGTAGATGAAAAGAGGAGACATAAGGAATTTAAAGTTGGAGATCAAGTGATGGTGTACTTGAGGAAGGAAATATTTCCAGTTGGCACATACAACAAGCAGAAGATGAGGAATTTTGGACCTTGTAAGATCTTGAAGAAATTTGATTCAGGAAATGCATATGAAGTGGAGTTACCAGATGACATGGGTATATCACCTATATTTAACATTGCAGATCTACATCAGTACCATGAATCAAAATTCAGTGAAGACAGTAAGGCAGAATTGGAGAGACAATTTCCTAAACAACAATCA
This sequence comes from Sequoia sempervirens, assembly GCA_007258455.2. Classification (NCBI taxonomy): domain Eukaryota; kingdom Viridiplantae; phylum Streptophyta; class Pinopsida; order Cupressales; family Cupressaceae; genus Sequoia; species Sequoia sempervirens. The sequence continues at coordinate 7,368,819 of VDFB02000009.1, read as the reverse complement.
GATGAGATAGAAGAGATTCTGGATATCAGAGATGGAAGAAAGAAGCATGGAAGACAATACAAAGAATATCTTGTGAAGTGGAAACACAGACTAGTGGAAGATTCTTCTTGGATTTATTAGGCTGAGGTAAACCATCTTGGTTTTCCTTTAGTCCTGACAAAGTGATGGACTCACTTTTTTCTTAAACCCCAGATGTCTAATGCAGGAGCATCCTTGGTTTTTGGGCAATCTTGCATCAACCAAAAATATTTTCTTTCAGTTTTGTTCTTATTTTGTTCTTGCTCAGTTCATGTTGGTGGATACATTATATTTTCTCACCAAACCTTTTAGATCTAAGTGTACATCGTGGACATGTTCATATTCCTTATTCCAAGATTTGAGCGCGATTGGAATTTTTTCTAGCAAGTTATCGATTTCAGATTTGATGGAAATTCTTGAACTGACACTAGAATAATTTTCAAGCCTAACAACTAATTTGATCGTTCATGAATCATCCTCGTAACTTGCAGATCTCAATAGTGTGATTTTAATTGTTGCATGGAGTGTTTCTAATCTTCATTATAGGTCCACACTTCATCGTATGCACCTATTGATGGAGTAAGTCAAATTTGAGGCCGAACTATTCATGCACACGTTACATTTTCCGTCATAGGAAATTGTGATAATCTTTGGCCGACATGGATGTTTCTTGACCTATGGATGTGATATAAATAATTGTAATAGAGAATTAGGAAAGTAGTCTTAGGTAGAGTTTGATAAGGGATTTGAATTGTAATATTCTGATCGAATTAAGGAGCATATGAGAAGAATGTATTCCTGAATATGTTGTATGAGGCATGTGAGCCCAAATTTGTAAGCCCAGATGTTGCCAGCCGATTCTAATTGAGATTTATGTTAATGAGAATATTTGCATCTGCATTTTCCTCCATATTTTGAGTTGCTTTCATTGTGTTACTCTTGTTGCATGGTTTAGATTGTTCTCTTTGAGAACCCTCCTACCATGGCTGCGCTAATAAAAATTGATGGTATAATTAGACCATGATGACCTGAGTCTTCCATGATTTTTGATATTGCAAGTTAGCACAAGCATCTAGGTATAATTGAACTGATATGACCTAAGCATTGCTTGTGTAAAATAGAGAAGAGTTAATCCTTTTCCTATGCAAATTCAGAATGTTATCAGTGATACTTTGTAGAGCATGTCCCACAACAATTCACATAGTAGTAATGATCAACTCAGACAAAAGACAAAAAAATATCATACTCCATCGTAGTTTCTCTAGTTCTCGGCATCCTCGAGATGCAGATGCTCTAGAGAAATGATAACAAAAATCAAGATACAACAGTTGAACATTCATGCCAAAATGATAAAACCATAATTCAGAAGAACATCATCCATTTAGATTTGTTTTGATTGATTGATTTTTCCTCGTGATTTGCATGGTTGATTTTCAAAAGATTGATGTATGTTCAATGTTGAGTTTTGTTGTGATTGTTGTGTTTGTGATGTTGTCATACTGTTGTTTGTCTGTTGGTTTAAGCTCAAGATTTATTGCCCCCAGTGAGTTTAGGATTTTTCCCCCAAACCAGGGTGAGACATGACTATGACACCAAGATATGTACATGAGGTTTTATGAAGAACATGCAAAATGATGGCAAAAGCAAATGACCGAAAATTTTTCCAATAGAGGGAAAAGATGATCTATCACAAATAGCACCTGTTGCCAGGTTTTCGCTACTTGTTTTTATTGCACTTTTTTAGATTTTATGATTTTTTTTAATTTTTGATTTTTCACTTTTTTTGTATTTTTTTTCTTTTTCAATTTTTTTGGATTCTCTCTTCTTTTTTTTTGGATTTTTCTGCTTTATTGATTTTTTTTGCTATCACCAAGACACCTATTTTCCAAGTTTTCATCAGGGTGACCATTTTTTAAGGACATTTTCTCATTTTTTTGTATTTTTCAACTTTTTACTGTGTACTGGATGAGTTAAGTATAAAACTTCTTAAGATGAAGACTGTTGATAGGTTCCTTGAACAGATCCCCTTTAGGTGTGGACAACTAATAGGCTCCGGATCCATAGACTGATATGATGACAAAAGGACCTAGCTAGATGGGTTCAAAATTCCTCTTCTTTTCTCGATCCTGTTGATTGCAAGGATTCTCTTTTTAGAACAAGTCACCAACCTGAAATATTCTTGGTTTTACTTTGTGATTATAACTCCTAGACATCCTTTGTTGATAGGATTTCAAATGATCGACAACATGTTGATGACATTCATCTAATAGTTCCAACTCTTGAAGCCTGGATACTCGATAATCCTCCTCTGAAATGATTCCCTTCAAAGAAACCCGGAGTGAACGTAGCTCAACCTCAATAGGTAAAATGGATTTTGATTCATATACAAGGGTGTATGGTGTCACTCTTGTTAGGGTGCATATGTTGGTTCGATATGCCCACAAAGTAGGGTTTAGTTGAACATGCTAGTCATGTCCAGCATCGTTGACAGTTTTCTTTAAGATTTTCAAAATGGTTTTGTTTGAGGCCTCTGCCTGGCCATCCCCCTGAGGGTAGTACGGTGTGGAAATTCGATGTTGGATATGAAATTTCTCACAAAGTTCTTGGACATCCTAGTTTTTAAAAGGTATACCATTGTCAATGACAATGGAGCTAGGAATACTGTACCTACAGATGATGTAATTTAGGATGAAGGAAGCAATTTATTTTCTAGTGATTATGGTTAAGGGAACAACTTCAATCCACTTTGTGAAATACTTCATAGCTGTGATGATGAATTTATGCCCATTGGAGGATGACAGATGAATTTTACCTACAAGGTCAAGTCCCCATTTACAGAAAGGCCATGTTGATGCGAATGGTTGTAGCTCTTACATTGGTGCATGTATGAGATTTCCATGGATTTGACACTTTTTGCATTTCTTGAAAAATTGAAAAGATTCCTTCTCCATGTTTGGCTAGTAATACCCCAAGTGTAGGAGTTTCTTAACAAGAGTTACTCCACTTGAATGAGTTCCATAGATACCTTCATGAACTTTGTGTAAGGCCATCTTAGATTCATTACATTCTAGATTTGGAAGGAGAGTACCATCAAGACCTTGTCAATAGAGTGTGTTGGCTATCAGAGTGCGTCAAGCAGCTTGATGGATGAAATTACATTTTTGGTTTTAGGATAGATCAAGTGGAAGGGTATTGTCTCTCAAATAAGTATAGATCTTCCCATAAATTGAAGACTCAACATCAACTAGATAGCATATGACTTGGGATTACAGATTTTCATAGGTGGGATTAAACACTTGTTCCACCATGAACTCATAATGGCTTCATTTTTTTGGTATTTGTAGAAGAGAAGCAATTGTTGCCATGGCATCAACAACTTTGTTGTTTGCTCTTGGAATATGTTCAAATTTGATCTCAACAAAGTAATTTTTGAAATCATCTACCATTTTCTTATACAACATCAACTTGTCATCTTTTGTTTGATAATCGTCATTCACCTGATTAATGACCAATTAAGAATCTCCATAAACTTGCAACTCTATGATCTTCCATTCGACTGCTACCTTGATACCAATGATGAGTGCCTCATACTCAGCCATGTTATTTGTGCAAGGGAACATAAGCCTATAAGATTTCGGGATAGTATGTCCTTGAGGAGTGACAAACAAGATTTCAACACTCAACTCGTGTTGAGTGTAAGACCCATCAAAATATAACATCCATTGTTGTGCCATCATGGTGAGGAAATATGAATCTGGAAACTCAATATGCATTGGATGGTCATCTTGTAATGGTGCTTCAGCTAATTGATCTACTATCACTTGGCCTTCGATTGCTCTTTGATCCACAAATTGGATGTCAAACTCACTCAACATTGTCACCCATTTGACTAATCTTCCTGTTAAGGTAGCTTTGTTGAGTAAATACTTTAATGAATCAATCATGGATATGAGCTTGACAATATGGGTTAACATGTAGTGCCGCAGTTGTTGACTAGCAAATACTACCACCAAACAAGCCTTTTCGATGAATGTGTAGTTGATTTCATAGCCATTCACTGTTCTGTTGATGTAATAAATAATCCTTTCTTTTCCTGCAAAGTCTTCTTGTGCTAACAAAGCACCCAAAGATACCTTAGTTGTTGCTATGTAGAGTAATAGTGATTTTCCCTCTCTCGGTGGCACCAATATGGGTGGAGACATCAAATACTGTTTTAGTTGATTAAAATCAGCTTCACATTTTTTGTCCCATTTGAAGGAAACATTCTTATGTAGTAAGTGATTAAAAGGATGACTTTTTTTTGCCATTTGGGTGATGAATATTTGGATGGATTGGAGTTTTCCTTGTAGAGACCTTAGTTAACTAATGTTCTTAGGAGGTGGCATCTCCATGATGGCTTTGACTTTGGCTGGATCCACTTCGATACCCTTAGCTGAGACTATATATCCTAAAAGTTTAGTTGATGTCACTCCAAACACACACTTCTTTGTGTTTAATCTCACATTGAACTTTTCCAATCAAGTGAAGATTTTATCTAGGATTTGTAGATGTCCCTCCTTGGTGAAAGATTTTGCTAGCAATTCATCCACATAGTCTTCCATAAATGTATGCATCATGTCATGAAAGATGGTTGTCATCGCTTGTTGATAGGTAGCGCCTTCATTCTTCAATCCAAAAGGCATGACATTCCAACAAAATGTACCCTAGGGACATGTAAAAGCTATTTTATCTTGATCTTCGGGTGCAATTTTGATTTGATTGTAGTCTAAAAATCCATCTATAAGTGATAACATAGTGTGTCATGCTATTAGATCCATAATGATGTGAATGTTAGGTAAAGGAAAGTCATCCTTTGGACAAGCCTTGTGAAGATCTCTAAAATCAGTACATATTCTAATGCTTCCATCTAGTTTAGAGACCGCTACAATGTTAGAAATCCACTCAACATAGTCAATCGGTCAGATGAATCCTACATCCAATAATTTCTTCAATTCTACTTTCACCAAGAAGGCGATGTTTGGATGCATTTTCCTCAGTTTTTGTTTTATCACCTTCACTCCATATGGTAGAGATAAATGATACATTATCAAATCTAGATCTATGCTTGGCATGTTAGCATAAGACCAAGCAAAGTTGATTTGTCTTTCTTCAAAGAACTTGGTGAAATTGGGATTTTCTTGTTCTCTCATGGATGTCGCTAGATGTAGAATCTTTACCTTTTTTGCAGTATCGATGTTGATAGATTGTGTAGGCTCAACCAACACTGATGATCTTTCATTATAGTTCTCAAGAAGAGTGTCAACTCTCTCATCCTTTAGTGCCTTAGCAAGGTTTTCACCATTGGATACAATCTTTATTTTTACTTTTTCTTGATTTAATACTGCAATTAAATGGTTTTCACCATTAGATCGATTTTTTATATTTTTGATTTTGTAGCTAAGAGATTTGGAACTCCCTTGGCTCGAAGCTTTGTTATGATATTCAGGGGTGGAACTTGTCTCTTGGTTATTAGAAAAAGGAAGTTAACAATGGCATTGTCATCTACAAAGATAGGGACATCAAGAGGTTCAATTTTCTCCCAGTCAATGAGTTCAGGATGTATTAGTGGTAAAGGATCATTAGATTGGTAAAGGTCAATGACAGTGAGGGTCCTGATGGCAATGTTTTCATGGTGTTCGATAGTAACGTCAAGGTCTATGATATTACTCTCCTCCAAATCATCTATCTCACTCAATGTCTCCTCGTCCTCACTTGAGTCATCAATATGTTGTGATCTAAATTCAAGAGGTCTAGACCCTAAGCTTTGTCCCTCCATACGTGTGGGTGCATACCTTTGCATCACATCAATTTCTTTATCTTGACAAGATTCTTCAGATAGTGAATCCCATTCATATTCATTTGAATCGGTTTTAGAACTATCTTGTAGCTGTAGGATTCACTCACAAATATTTTGATTGACTTCTTTTATTTCTTCCTTATATCCTAGTCATGTCTTGTCTTTTGGATTGATTGTGATAGGCCGGATTGGTTCCACAATACCCTCTCTTTTTTTTGCCGACAGGACCTTTTCCTTCATACCCCATCTTTTCTAAGATTGTTTTCCCTTTACCATATTGTTTTTTTGTATGTTGATAGCTACTATTGTGGATGCTTCTTCATCTTTGTAAATCCAATTGAGAATGTCCTTATCTTTGGATTCATTAACTAAAGTACTCACCTTTACAAATTTACCTTCAAAGAGTGTGATAGGTTTGAGGATTGTTGTTTTGATGTGGATGGCTATCCATAGGATCTTAGAGAAGGTAACAGTTGTGAGAGACATAGGGACTACTCAATTGAATATTCACCCATGCCTTTGTCTTTCAACTGGATCTTTTTCTCAAACAATTTTGATATAGAATTTAGTTAGCTTTCGTTACTTGATGGAGTAGAATCACTGACACCTTTATCTTTTGATTGAACCTTTTTCTCAACCCACTTTGACATAGAATTTAGTTGTCTTTCATTGCTTGATGAACTAGGAGTTTGAGCTTCTCTGTTATGTGGCACAAAAGTATCTTGGAATGTTTTGAGTGTGTTGAAATATTGAGGATTGTTGGAATCGGCTGAAATGGTGATCTCTTGTCCATTAAAAGGAAATTTCAATCATTGATGATACCTTGATGGCACTGCTTACATTTCATGAATCCAAGGATGTCCCAAGAGTATATTGTGTGCCAAATCCTTGTCTAACACTTGGCAAATTATATCCTTTATAATCAACCCCACTTGAATTGGTAACACTATCAATCCTTGGGAAGATCTCTCTTCATCATCATAGGCTTTTATAGTGATTTTTCTTCTAGCATCAATTGCATTTTCTGAATGTCCTAGTGCATGGATAAGCTTTAAAGTGAAGATATTTAGACTAGCTCCTCCATCTATTAGAAAATGTTTGACCCAGTGTTTGTGAATTAAAACCTCAATATGTAATGGTGCATTGTGTGGATGAGTGAGTGATGCATCATCGTTTTCAGAAAATGATAGGTAATAAGGTGTGGTCAAATGTCCCACCATGGTCTGGAATTGACAAACTTCCAAATTTTTGGGTACTGTGGTGGCCACTAGAGTTTGTTCGAAAATATCTTTGTGAGCTGGTGAAAATTTTAGAAGTTTTTATATTGACATGTATGCTGGGATTTTCTGCAATTGATCGACTATGTTGTATTGAGTTGAAGGGGCAGTGGGTGTTTTAGATGTTGCTCCTTTCAATTTCAATTTAGACTTCCCTCTTGTGGTCACATTGAATGGTTGATTATCTTGTTTTTCTCTGATTTTAATGACATTAATCTAATTATCAGTTGCAACCATGTATTGTTTGATGTCATTGATTTGATGTGATTTAATGTTGATGTCATCGAGTTGATTTTCAGCTGTAATAATGTCATGAGTTTTGTTACCAGTTGTAACAAGGTCTTGTTTGTCATTGATTTAAATATCATTAGTTTGATTATCAGCTACAACAATGTCTTGTTTGTCATTGATTTCAATGTCATTGTTTCAATTTTCAACTACAAAAATATGAAAGATAGTGGTGTCATAGACATAGTTCACATTTTTACCTTTGTTGTTTGAAGAAGATTCTCCTTTTTCATAGTTTGGAAAAGGTTTCTTGAATGCTCCATGATCATTATTTTTTTGAGGTTCTTCTACCAATATTTCCTTTTGATCTATCAGGTCTTGTACTAAATGTTTAAGTTGCATACAATAATTTGTTCTGTGTCCTTTGTTTTGATGAAAATCACAGTAGTATGCATCATTCCACCAGGATGGTTTAACTCTTGGTTCCCAATCTCGTGCCTTTGGTAATGTTATCACTTTATTTGCAAGAAGTTCTTTCAATGCTGATTCGAGTGACTATCCCAAAGGTGTGAATCTTCTTCAATTTGATGGTGTTCGATATGGTGGTGGTTTAGATTTAGTATTGTTTTGATTGGTATTTTGATTGGTGTTTTGATTGTTGTTTGGATTGTTTTTAGAGGTTGTTTTTAGAGATAGCAGTTGTCAACTTAAAGACTGGTTTTGCATTTTGTGTATCAGCTACGACATCATTACCAACATTTTTATTTCTTTGCTTGAATTTTGGTTTATCATTGCTATTATAATGATTGGAGGAGTTTTTTGAGTTGTTCCCTTCATTATAGATTTTTAATACCCTCTTTTGACCAAGGCTTCCTCAATTTTGAGTCCATTTTCAATCATTTTCTCAAAGCTGGGTGAACATTGTAATTCGAGTCTATAGCTCATCTCATCATTTAGAAATTATCAATGAAGATTTCCATCTTTGCCTTTTCAGGTATAAGATGAGCATATCTAGCAAATAATCTTCTCCATCTTTGTAAAAACATAAGGAATGATTCACCCTTTTTCTATTTTGTGTTACAAAGATATTTCATGGTTATCTCGTGTTGTCCATGTTGTAGGAATATTGAGTAATGAATTTATTGACCAGCTCTTCAAAAGACCTAATACTTGATGGAAGTTTTGAGAACCATTCCATGCATTGGCCACCCAAACTTCGTGGAAACAATCTCATCAAATAAGTCTTCATGTGCAAATTCTAAGCTCATGGTACAAGATTCTCTTATATGATCTATAGGATTAGTTTTGCCATTATATTTATCATATTTTGGAAATTCATAATGTTTGGGAAAGGGTATCATGTTCACAGTTTAGTCAAAAGGATATGGGTAGATGTCTTGCAACAAATATCTTTTTGTGGTTCCTCTTTGCATGTCTTGGATCTGCTGTTGGAGATTTTGCATTTGATGAGTTAATGTAGCCATTGGATATGTGTTTGGTGGATTAGTTTTTGTTCTTTGAGGAGCTCCTTTCAATTGATTTACATCAAAGTCATTTGGAAGTTTCACACCTTGATTAGCTAGCATTAGAAAGTATTTTTCTCTATCTTTTTCTAGAACTTTCTCCATGAATTTGTGAAACTTAGGATCTTGTTGAGCATGTTGGATGTTTTCCTTAGTTATTTCATCACTTTCAGGTTGGTGGAATCTCTCGAAAGGATTTTATTTACCCACAGCCATGGTAGTTTGAGTTTCAATTTCTTTTTAGATTTATGCTTTTGCTTTTGAGATCTTGTTAAAACAAGCATACAAGTGTTAAAGTTTTACTAGACTTTGATCTTTGTTTGAGAGTGCCAAGGATAATGATTAAGTCAAATAGGATGATGGATCCTATTGATGAGACTAAGTTAAATATGATTATATAGTGTTGTTTTGTGATGAAGGACAGACAAATCCTGATGATGAAACTTAGCTTAACAATCAGAGATGTGATGGATGATTAGGCATCCTAAGGTGTTTGATCTTAGTTTAGTTAAGAGAATTTCACTTGCAAATTCTAATTTCTTCTAGTTTAAACTAATGGTTTAACTGAGGAATAATTCTACTTTGAAAAGGATCAATCTAGTTTCAATTGTCAGACAAATGGTAAATTTTGGTCTTTGTTTGTGAATTGATTGGATGCACTAAAACAAGGTATATATGTGCTAAAAGATGGAACATATGCGCTAAAATAGAGCTTGAATGTGTTAGAATGTCCCCTAGATGCACCAAAAAATGGACTCAATGTGCTGAAAAATGGGTCAAATGCGCCAAAGAATGCCCTAAATACGCTAAAAGATGAACTAAATGCGCTAAAAAATGACTTAGATGCACCGAAATATGAGCTTAATGTGTTGAAACAGGGAATGTATGCGCTAAACTGGAAATTATTCATTGTTTTGATAGTCTGCCTAGTTATTTTGTTTTGAATCAGTGAATTTAAATGTTTTCAGGGGATAATCTTTTGAACAATGATTTTTTGTTTGTTCTTTTTGCTTTTGAATCATGTGAATTAAGTACTCTTAAATGTATAATCTCTTGAATAATGATTTCAAACACAATAGATTATAAAATAGTTGGTTCAAGCCTATGATCTAAACATTAAGTGTATGTTTAGGAATTTGGTCTAATTCCTTTGATTTTCATAGGTATTGGAAAAGAGCAAACAAATCAAACACTCCTAATGTCAAAGGTCATTAATAATATCACAACCCACATCTTAGAACTATGTCAGCTCACATAGCCATGTCACACCCTAGAGGGGGCCTGTGTTTTTGCCTTTTTCAAGTCTTAACCAAAGTGGAATCCTCCACTTTTGGATAGAAATCCCTGATAGTTATATGGTGAGTATCTCGAGGGTAGATTCTTCCCTCCCCTTGCATTGTAAATATTACAATGTTCAGAAACTGACTCGGCTGGCTTCTACACTTAAAGATTTTAGTAAGGGTTTTCGTTCGATGCGGAAAATGATAAACTCCCTCAAGAGACCTCATAACCTTTAGAACAAAGGCTTTGGGGATGGTTATCTTGCACACTACTGTTGATTGGGAGTTTCCTCACAATCTTGTTTGATTATAGTGGGTTGGAATACTTGGATTTAACCATTCTCACTTAGGTCGTTCTCATAGGGTGAGTACTTTTTCCCACAATGACAAGCCTTCTAAGGGTTCTATTGCATTAAATGAAATAGTGAGTTTGGCATTCTAGTCACCCAGTGAAGGGGAGAGCATAGGCCTATCACTTCACAAGCACAATAGACATGGTGTTCATTAATCCTTCTAATTAAACTAGGTGCATAATTTAATCAAAAGAAGACAAAAATAACTCCAGCCCTTGCAAACACCATTAATAGTTTCAGATAATTGTCTTTGATAGCGTTTACAGTACCTGCAAAATAGAAAGACATCAATTAGTATCTAGAATTTTGAGTTTTTGCAAAGAAAACCAGATGCACTAAAATAGAGACCATATGTGCTAAAATATCAATTAGATGCACTAAAAGAACTATTGTATGCACTAGAAAAACTACTGAATGTGCTAAAAGAACTATTGAATGTGCTGAAAGATGATCCTGATGCACTGAAAGATGAGTTGTATGCACTGAAATAGGTCTTGGATGCGCTGAAAGAAACCATAAGTGTGCTACATAGAAGTTCATGTCCAAATCTGTAAACAAAACTTTCTAGAAAACGTTAATAAAAATGGGCTGAGCCCCATGGTGGGTGCCAATTTATGTGTGATGTTAAAATAGGGAATAGAAAATTAAAGCTAAACAACACACCAATGGAACATTATATTAGAGAATCCAAATAATAATCTAATCGAATTGAAACAAACAAACTTTCTAATGTTGTCCCATTTTTCTTTATCTCCAAGGATTCATTAAATCATAATGGCTCTTAGATTTTGCACTTTGACTTTTAGAATGACAGCCTGAAGAATGAGATGCTAGAAAATGCAAGAAATCTATCCTACATGATGATTGATAAACTAAATGATTAATGTGATCATGGTTCTATGATGCTAATGCTGTTGTATGAAAATGAAGGTTATGCTATGATAATGATGTGATGAAACTTAAAAAACTAAGATGCAACTAATAAAAAATACATGATTATGTGAATGGATTCTAAATGCCAAAAATGCTAAATGCTCAAATGCTAATGCTCACAATGCTCTAATGAAAATTTTGCAGAGTAAGATTGGTCAAGATTGGGATCCGTCTGCTATGGAATGAGGCTGTATTTATAGATTTTCCAAGGCATAAACTAAGGTGGCAACAACCAATGGTCTAGATTTAATCTAGATAAATTGACGGTGGAGGATGAAGAAGGTAGAGCGAATCAAGGAGAGTGTTCCCTTCATTAGAACAATCTGACAAGTGTGAAGGAGAATCAAATGGAGGAGAAAGCCAAGTGTCTCAAAGTTGTTTGGAATTTGTTGAGGAAAAAACCCAAATTAAATATTTGGAATATTCAATTTGTTGAGACACATGATGAGGTGGAAGGTGGAAAAAGTAGTAGACATGTGACTAAATTCAAATTTAGCATTTAAATTTAATAAGAGAAAGATAATTAAATGAAACAAACTATTTAAATTTGTTTATTTAATTAAGATTAGAAGAATATGATTTAAGATAGAAGAATTAGAAAATGAACTATATAAATAAGTTTACAATTTATTTATAAGTAGACGAATTAAAAGGGTTTATTAATTAAATAACTTGTATTTAATTAATTAATTATCCAGACCATTTTTTGGTGTATGTAAACCTCATAAACATTTGTGAATTCTATGTTTGTCTTGGATCCATTTCTCCTCTTTGCTCACTGGAAATGTCCTGCTCAATTGATTCTGCAATTTCACATTAGTAGTCACTCTCAACTTTCCTCTTTTTATGCTCCTCATGAAACTTGTGTTATCAAAATTAACCTCCCACCAATTTACTTTATCAAAATTAGAATAATCAAATGTACTTATATATCCCTCTTCAATAAAACACAAATCATGTATTACCTCTCTTGCTGCTATACCTTTTTCCTCCTTTACCTGGTTTGCAATGTGGTTTGTCACTCCTATTATGCCTTCAGAAAGACATATTGTTGTTGTAATTTGATTTTCAACACTCAATTTAGTGTTGGTAACACAATCCATAGATTAATTCTCCACATTTTGTAACAAATATTCAAGCTTTGTTATCAAGGAATCTTTATCTTCAATACTTCGAATCAAATAATCACAAGAAAACTTCATTTTCACCTCAATCTGTTCACCACTCTCATCTACTTCCAAAGGATTTATTGTTGCAACCTTTATCTCTACTTTTACATTCTCAATATCACCCAAACATGTACTAAAATCTGAAATTACCTCTTTACCTTTGGCTGCAACCTTTGCATTAGCTAAAATTTTCTCATTCCACTCTCTTTCAATTGCTCCTAATCGCATTAGCAAATTATCTTTCTCATTTTCATCATGGATAGTGTTAAAGCCAATATGTTCATGCTTCATATAATATAAAAGTTTGATTTCATCAACCAAACAAGACCTTGCATTGCTGCAATCCTTACCTATTTCTTCTTTCAATGGCTTCAATTTGTGTTTCACCCCGCCCTTCATCAATGTATATGTGTTGGCATAACCATCATGCACCGCCTTCTTGTCAAATTGCTAAGGTCTTCCTAGAAGAATATGACAAGCATTCATTGGGAGAATATCACATAAAACTTCATCATAATAGCCTCGTGTCTTAAATTTTACCTCACATTGTTCGCTGATCAAAAGCTTCTTGTCATCTTGTACCCATGCTATTCGATATGGATTCAGGTGCTTCTTCCTTCCTAGTTGCAATTTCCTTACCATTTCATCAGACACAATATTTTTTGTGCTTCCACTATCAATAATGACATCACATGCCTTTCCTTCACACTTGCATCTTGTCCTAAACAAACATCTCCTTTGAATTGATTTGTCATTTTCATTCAAGAGGGTTCTCGCTATCAAGGTTTCACCATCTTCCACTTCTTCGGAGTGTGATGATCCTGCATCTTCTCTATTCACATTTGTTACTCTATTCTAATTTTCAGTCCTTCTTCTTGGTCTTTCCTCTTCATGACAACAACCATATGCTCTGTGACCCTCTTCCCCACATCTAAAACAAGTTATTTTGTAATTTCCTCAAATCCTCTACTTGCTTTTCCTCTTCCTCTAAAATTTTGACCACAGGACTTGCTTGAGCTTTCACATATTTCATCCTTGTTGTCCTTAATGTCTCTAATATATTTTTCATCCTCTTTTTGTTGCACATAAGCTCTATCCTTTCCCTTTTGTTTATTCTCAAACCTCTTGTTCATCCTTTCTTCTATCTTCAATGCTATTTGATAAGCATCTTCCATTGTCACAACTCTGACAAGTGCCATCTCCTCTTGTATACTTAACCTCAAACCGTTAAGGTATCTTGCAACCTTCTCCTTGGTTGCGTCGTAATGTCTAGTTATAATGAGCATTTTGTGAAACTCTTTTGTGTACTCCTTAACTGTCTTGCTTCCTTGCTTCAATCTTTGCATCTTTTTAAGCAATTCCAACTCATAGTCTATTGGAATGAATTACCTTTTCATTTTCTCTACCATTTTATCCAATTTGGTAATCTTATATTTTCCTCTTCTTACCTTTTCTAATTGGACCTCTCTCCACCATATTGAGGCATGTCCTTTTAGCCTTTTCTTGGAAAATTTTACTCTATCAGGATCCTCTAACTCTTCAAATTCGAAATACTGTTCCATTTCATTAAGCTAATCTACCAATTCCTCTAGATTAAAACTTCCATTAAAAGTAGGCACCTCCATTTTTGGTCTCTTTCCCAGTTTTTTTAAAGCTTTCAATAGTGGGTCATTTTTAACTACTACAATTTCCTCTCTTTGCTCAGTATCTAAACTAGCATTCTCTATGCTTTCATCTTCATCATCACTTCTTAGGTCTCTCATTCTTGCAAATCCTCTCCTTATCTCATTTTGTAAAGTTTCAACCTACCTTCTCAAGGCTATAAAATCATCATCTCTTAAAAAATTATCTCCTCTTCCTCTTCATCTACCTCTACCACGATGGGCTCCTCTCCCATCCATTTTTTTTTCAACACCCACAACACAATCCTAGTCCAACTGCCTCTCTTTAGCGGTTTGTTACACACTCAAGATCAACTTGCTCTGATACCACTAATGTAAGAGGAAAATACACCCAAAATTTCCTCTTCAAAAATTCTCACAACACACTCAAACTAGAAACAAAAGATTGCAATAACTTCAAAAAATTTATTTGCACAGGAAACTAATTTTATTCTTCTTTAACAAAATCTGATTACAAATGTTTTTAGTCATTAATGTACTGAGAAACAGTAAAATATCATCTTATAGGCATTACAGATGCAAATAAAATCCATTCTCAGTCAAGCTATGCTTAGACATGTGAGCTTTTACAAATATAACCATCTCCCAGCTCTTCCAAACCACCTGTAAATTTTGCAACTTCAATCCTGGAATTCTAAAATATTCATGGGTTGTTGTTTAACAATTGAAAACAACAATAATAAATTAAAAAAATGTGTCTCCAGAGAAAATCTACGCCTAACCTCCCCTACTCTACCTTCCCAAATTCTTCCATGAAAAGTGGTTTTCCAGATTCTTCTCACACCCTGTCATGAAATTAATTATTTGTGCCTCTTCAATATGGCACAACCCTTGCTATTGCTGCACATAAAAATCCTAAAAATAAAACAATTAAAATCCATTTCCAACAACCCACTCAAAATAGGAGTCTTTTTAATTTTTTTCTCTCCTTTTGACTCGTGAAAAATAAAAAATAAAAAGCAGGCCTGGGTGCCCACTTCCACAATCCCTATTATTTAGGAATCATTATTGAGTGTTTTAAAGCTCCATAAATCAAATCCCAATGCCTCATATTGTCTCTCAAGTATTTTGCAATTAAATATTTTTAAAAACTATTTTTTCTGCTTTTTTACCCTAGTCAACTTGTCAAAGTTGCAAAGGAATTTAATTGACAAGTTTAAGTATTTGAAGATAAATATTTAGCCATTCTCAACATGTAATCCAAGCTAGAAAAATTAATCCTCTTCAAAAATCCAAAATTACACAATTCAAAAATTCAACCTTTTTGTTGACACAGGATTGCAAGTCACCATGGATGCTCCTGCATCATTTGCACATTAGTAAGGCATTGCCATGAAATATGAATTGGCTAAACTTAAGTCTACACGTATATAAGCACATGAGGAATAAGTCAAATGCATTTAATAGTGTGTGAAGTAAAGTGAATCAAATCATATGCAAAGAGTTGATGAATTCACAAATTGATGACTTTGTCATATCCACACAAGAATAAAGGGCGTATGAATATTCTGGAAAGAATGAATAGAAGGAAAGTATTTTGTTACACTTTAAAACCAATGCATAAATTTTATTGAAAGCCTGAGACTTGGTATTTTTCATGAGCTCGTTGAGGTAGTCAACTTATATTTCAATAAGAAAACTTGTAGGTTGCATTTTTTGGGTTTAACCATTGTTGTCAACAAGATAAGGGCGACTCATTCTTAACTATGAAGCTAGAATGTGTATGTGTTTGCAAACTAGAGATTTTAGTAGCCACATCTCTCTCCATGAGCTTAGTTGATGCATTTAAGGTGGCGGAATTAGTAGCTTAATTGTAGCATTAAGATGCTCAGGTTTTTTGATAAATAGGGGCATTTTCTCTATCTTTGGTTACACTTTTCCAAGTTGATTTCTTCATTCGTTGTTTTGTTGTAGTTTTTTGTGCAAGCATATTTTAGAGAGATTTTGTGAGGAGACTAGCATGAATATTTTCAATTATTGAGAGTTTGTTGTGAGAGGCTAGAGTTTGGTGATAGGTTGAGTCTTGAAGGAGTAGCAAGCAAATTTGTGGAGATTAAGCTCAAAAACTAGTATTGTTAGTTGGGCTATATTAGGTTAGGCATGTTGATTTCTATCACTCTATTCTTTATGTTAAATGTTATTTGTTTGAAATTTCCTTTGTTTGGGAAAGGATTTTTTAATGCATGTTATGTTGTTTTTATGAACTTGGTTTATTTTCTTACTTTGGATAGGTTTGCATGATTCTGAAAGAATCTAGTTTTGATGAAACCCTATTATTGGGATTTACATATATACTATATATATTGGATTTTGAGTGGTTATTTGTTATTAGGAACTATACTAAGTTAAGACTATATGAATGTTTTTTATTATATAAGCACTATTTACAGGGTGTTGTACCCTATACAAAGAGAGCCCTCAAGGTCAGAAAGGAACTTAGTTCAAAACATTATAAAAAAGTCTATAATAAAAAACAACGGAAATAGGACATAGACACAGTACATTAATAGTAGAACTCCAACACCACCCATACCTAAACACTAACTGTCTACATTTTCCCATTTTTAAACTAGGAGGTTTAATACATTGTTCCCAATCTAGTTGGGACCTTCCCAACAATATTCTTATGCACTTCCTCCTTGATGACATCAGATAGAGTGACAACAAATCTGTGAATCATTTTCATAGTGAATTGGTCCATGCAATTAAATTTTTGCTCCAGTTTAGTAACCCATTCCTGCAACACACTGGGGTCCTCATTCTTGCACTTCTTACTCTGGATCTCCTCTTCCCCGCCAGCTCTAGAATTGGAGGAGTGAGTGAAGTCCTCCTTAAGCATCCAGTTCATGTAAGAGAAGTTACTAGGGCCCTTGACAAACCCTTCTTTCATCTCCTCAAGTGTCTTTTTTGCTCTCAGTCTTGTCGCCTGTCTGCTCCAAATCACTAGAAATCTTATCCACCAAGGAACCTTTTTTGTTCTTCACCAGTCTATGGGACCTCACACTAGTTTTGTCCATCCCCACCTCAAATCTCGTAGTCACCATGGTGTCACCCTTATAGTCTTTTTCCTTGGTGCTTCTCCCTTCGTTCTCAGACGCTGACAAGTCCACCTGGCCCGGAGACACTTTTTTTCCCCCTCTTTTTAGTAGTTGCATAAGATGTGAAGTATGAGTTATGTTGTTGCTTGAATTACTTTGGTAGGATTGTTAGTTTGAACATGGGTTGATAGCTTGGTTATTCTTGGGGTGAGCACAATCCATGGGAAAGGGTGTAACTTAGTGTAGTGTCAAAAAATGTACTTTATATTATCACACTATGTTTGGGTCCCTTAATAAACTGGACTTAATTAAGCCTCTAATTAGCCCAATTATGCATTTAAAAGCCTAATTAATCATGCTTTTTGAAAGGGAAACTTGTATTCAAAAATTACAAACATTAATTAAATTGCCTTGAAATTGGAGTGTCTTGGATTTAGGTCCTAGGACCCATTCACCTAAGGGTAACTGGGTTCCCCTTAAGTTTAGGACCCCAAATTTTAATATGTTTTTGGAAGAATTTTTATGATTCAAATTCAGTTTGTAATTGTTGACTTTTGAAATTTAATTTTCAGGAAATAAAAAAATTACCTATAAATACAAGGTATTTTTATCAATTCAAATCCTAGATTTTATATGCAAGCATTTCTAAAGCTAAGACCATTTTCAAGAGCATTCAAGAGTAGATTTCTCAATCATTTATTGCAACATTCAAGATCTCAAGCATCATGTCAAATTTATCTTCATTCATGCATGTTTTTGTTACATTAGTGGTTGTCGTTACACCAAAATATTGACTTGTTAATGCCCGATACAATCGCCAAATCTATACAAGATCCATGAGAGGCAGTTAAGCCATGTCACGAACCCAAGCATCGTGATGCACCAAGCAGACCAAGGGGCACACCATATTACAACAATTCCCCCAATCAAGCGAGGGGTTTGAACCTGTAACCTTAGCTTTGATACCAATTGTTACATTGGTGGTTGTCATTGTAGCAAAAGATCAACTTGTTAATGCTTGATACAACTACCATATTTATATAAGATCCATGGGAGGCGGTTAAGCCATGTCACAAACCCAAGTACCACACTGCACCAAGGAGATCAAGGGACACACCATCTTGCAATAGTTTTTGAGGCTAACATTGTGATGTAGGTTTCAAGCATTCAAGTCAAGATTCAAGCTATCAAATCAACATCTAATCAAGCCATTTCATGCAAGATCAAGAACTTGGAGAGATGTGTTAGATTTCAATCCTTCAAGGATCTCCATTCTAGTTTTTGGTGAGTTGCAACATAGCATTGCTCATTCATCATTCCTTCCATTCACGATTCATTTCATTTCAAGGTTTAATTACCAAAATAACATTTGACCAAGGTAAACCCCCATTCACCAAAAACAACCAATTTTTCCCTCTTGTGTATGTGCAGATTTATAGGTGGAGTGAAGATTGATCAAAAATGCAATTTTGCAAAGTTTTCATTGTTACCTATTTTTGCTACTAGCCCAAATAGGTGATGCTAGTTATATTTTACAAGTAAAAAAGGTACATTTTTATCTTGCTATGTTACATTCACGTGCATTGAAAATATTAGAAAGACTACAATACCACATTGCCTCATGTAGATGCATATAAAATAGAAAAAGTGCACAATCTTTTCAAAATGTAGTCTTTATTGATAATGATAAATGTATAGTATCCCTCACAAGTTGAGGGACTGACCATTTCAATGCATATAAAGAAAACACTATACATGTACATATATAAATGCACATAAAATGAAGGGGGACCCGTCATTGCCTGAATGATGAATCTTGTTGCCTTGTCTTGCATTGTCTTCAACCTCTTCCACTTGTCCCACTTCTAGTTATTGATTGCTCTCCTCACTACTCCTAGGTTCCCTACATTTGTAAGAAGAGTGTTGTTAGAGAAATAAAAGGTTAGTAATCAAATTATGTACAAGTATCCATAAATATATAATCTGATCTCCATAAGCATTAAAATAGACAACATACCATAGGTGTCCAGGAGAACAAAAGAGTTATCAAAAACACCTATCATATGCTTTGTTTATTGGTGATACCTTATATTATAGAAGTTTTGATGGGACATTATTAAGATGTCTTAACCAAGAAGAAGCTTACATCACCTTAAAAGAGGTGCATGAAGGCATTTGTGGGTCAAATTCGAGTGGCATTACTTTGGCTAAGAAATTATTTAGAACAAGATACTATTGGCCAACCATGGAGCAAGAGTCCAATTAGCTTGTAAAAAAGTGTTTGCAGTGTCAACAATATGGGGACCTCATCCATGCACCAACTCAATAGCTTCTATCAATCACAACACAATGGAATTTTTTGGAATGGGGGCTCGCTTTCATAGGGAAGTTTACTCCTGCCTCCTCAAATAGGCATAAATTCATAATTACCACCATTGATTATTTTATGAAGTGGATTGAGGCCATACCAATGACTTGAGTAGATGGGAAACAAATCTCAAAATTCATCCTAAACTATATCATTTGCCGCTATGGTGTTCCTGTTGATGGTGTTTTTATGCACTTCTCAACAGAGGCAGTGCGTAGGTGAACTACCTCTCTTAAAAGACAATCTTCCACAATCAAATTGCAGAACACTATCCCAAGGTCTCTCAGATGTCAGGTCATGACAGTGCTTAGATACCTTAGTAGTTTGATGTGATTTGCTAGAATCACAAGGCGGACTTATGCAGGAATTACAAAGCATGGGGTTGGATCTTGAAATGGAATTCTTGGGATGGAAGAGTTCTTATGCATTAGTTGTAGGTTTAGAGAGTAGTCTAGAATTCCATTTTATCATTAGATTTGGCTTTACAATGTGCAATGAACCTTAGTATAGATCACTCATTAAATAAAATAGAAAAAGGGCAGGGAAGAGAGGAGGTTCCTAAATCTGCAACTAACTGTGAACGGTGACAATAGAGTTCCTGCAATGGACAGCTTCTCAAAACAATATCCCACTTAACCAGAGTTCTCATAGTATCATGGAACTTGTGCTATCTTCTAAGGTCTGCAAATGTTTTGTCTTTCATTCACCATGTGCATGCTTGAATAAAGATAAAATTTTTAGAGCAGCTTCGAATTCAAGTCCAGGCTAACTTTACACAGCTATCTACCATCAGCAAACAACAAAAAGTATGGACAAAGAAGTCATCAACATAGCAGAAATTTTCATAATCACAGAACAACATTCCTAAAATCTACCCAAAGCAAGAAAACAACTAAATAGAACATCAATGAAACCAAAGTTAAGCATCTAACAATGGAGATTGAATCAAGTAACATGTGAGAAACTTAGAAAATACACCAAGTCAATGTATTTTCTTTATAAATTTCAACAGCATGTCTTTACAACAACTCAACTCAACCTTCAAATGAGAGGAGAGCCCTATTTAGTGTTCCAAAAGTCAAATGAATGGCCAAGATCAATTCTCATTGTGTGGCCAAGATTCATTACAAAATAGGGTTTCACCTACCCCCCAATTTATCACAATTTAAAATTACATTTTGTCCTTTTCCCTATCTTGTCCTCTAGTGACTGCATTGTAGCACTTTGTCTTTTAGCCAATTGCTGTTTTACTGTGGCTACTCTTTAGGGAGTTCTTCATCTTTGATGGGGCTGTCCTCCTGTCTCTTGGAAGTTGTGTATTCAATGAAGTTGAGGATGACCGCTTGGAGCTTGTCTATTTCAACGATTTCATATCGCAACACCTGGTAGCTCCATTCTTTTGCATTGTCTTCCAGCCTTTTCCAATCCTCATCATACTTTGTGCCTTGGTCCCTGAATAGCTCTGACTGATTGAAGGCATGGGTAGCAAAGTTCATGAATTCCACTGTGATTTCACTCGACATTCCGTCCTCCATCTTTTTCTAGAAGTAGGGCTTTATCTTCTCTGGATCCATTTGCATTATGGGCACATCGTGCTCTGTCATTATCTTGAGATAACGAGAGCACTCTGCCCTGATTTCCTTGATCCATTCAATGTCTGAATCCACTTTGCTTATTATCTGTTCTAGCCTTTCCTTCTGGTTGTCAAAGTCCCGCCACCACACATCCATTAGCCAGTGATCATCTTTCTCAAATGCAAGCTCCTTTTCCCATGCAGCTTCTGGTAAATGGAGGATGGCCTCAATCCTCAGAAAGGTGGAGTCGTAGGTCATAGGGAAGTTGGTGTAGAGCTTCCGTGTGCCTTCCAGAGATAGTTGCAGGTCCAAGAACTTGTTGGTTGTTCACACAGCTTTGTTAATTCCCATGTTTTCAACGTCCAAGACTTGTTGGAACTAGCTTTCCATGGTATTTTCCAAGTTCTTTCTCCTTTCCATCTTGTCGATTTGTTCTTTGGAGAGCAGCTGGGGTGTGGCTGTGGACGTAGTGAGCAGATCCTCCACTGAAGACCATTGCTATATATATTTTGTCAATGCTGCCACCTATGTCTTGAGCTCATCCTTGGAGGTCTTATCCTGCTTTATCAGGTGCACCACCGTGGCTACTGAATCCTCAAGGTGCTCTACCTTCTGTTCTTTGGTGGCAGTCCCTAGATCCATGGTGGAGACGTTGTAAGTTACCCCTTCTTGACCTATTATGGGTGTTGCTATCTACACGGTCCGAGATCCAGAGGCATCCATTGTTATTTTGGATCTAATCCTCAGTTCCTTCTTCTTCTTTGTTATAACCTGATCCTGAGTGAGGATAGCCTCTAGTTTTGCTCGTGGGTCCTTTAGCACAGGAGGTCTTCTCTCAAGTTGCTCCTCTAACCATCCAGGCAAAGCAGACTTATCCTTTGGTGATCCACGATCACCTTCACCTCCTTTTTGGGTTTCATTCCCTTCTTCTTCGTTGGAGTCTTGGGTGAATACGAGGCGCTTGATTGGAGGCCTGGCGGACAGTTGCTGCACAAGACTCTCTTTTCTTACTGTCTCCTCTTCTTTCTTCTCCTCAACACCCTCAACCTCGAGGCTTTTGACAACTTGGGATCTGCCTTCAGGTAATTCCTCTCTAGGACTATCCTCTGGTGGCCGCCTTTCTTCTTCACGAGGTGATTTTTCTGCTTCTGTTTTATTGTTCTTTAGTTGGCAGGCTAGCTCTTCTTCGAAGTCATCGTCAAAAGCTTGTATGATGGCCCTGCCACCGTCATCTACCTCGTCTCCACTCTCGGAAGAGCCCGTTCCTTCTTCCTCATAAGCCACCCTGTCAATGGTTCGATGTTCGTACTCCGGGTGCTCATGGTATTCACCAGCTTCTTCTTCAAAGGGCTTCGAGGCCTCTTGCTCTCGTTCCCCCCACTCCTTGGAGATTAGCATGGTGGCCTCCATAGCCGGTGGCCCTATCGGCAGTTGTGAAGGCTGCGCAGTAGCAAGGGCTTGTGCAAGGGCTGATTGAAGAGTTGGGTCCAGTAGGATCTGAGAGATCTCAGGGGGAGATTCTGCATGTGTTTCAAGAGAGCCTCAAGAATGGTGGAAATGGGAATAGGTGTTGTCACAATTTCCAGAGGGAGTGATGTGGTTGGTGACATGGCAGTAGAGGAAGGGGGTGTGGTCATGGTAGAAGAGGAGTCAACAACAATTACGGACTCAGCCAGAGGGGAAGGGGCGAGATGGACAAAGATATCCATTGCCGGCGAGGAGGTAGCGATCATGGCCAAAGAAGTAGATGGTGCAACAGCAGGGGCAGGGAGGGCCAAGAGAGGCTTCAATTGATCCATATCCTTCACTTCCCCTCTTGGGTGGAGGGCTGTTCCGTAGTGCTTCCCGCCTGTTTGAGCCTTTTGGAGGGTGAGCCTCCCGTTTCTTTCCTCGCATAGACTTTGGGGTCCAGAGACGGTTCCGTTTCTATCCCCTTTCTCTTCTTGGATTTGTTAAGTGGGGGAGACCTGGAGGTCTAGTTGACGTGGTAGCAACAACATCCTCTGTGGCACTTGGCTCACTTTTGAGCCCTTCATAGGTTAAGATCATTTCTTCTTGCTTTAGTTGGGCTACTTGCTCGTCAACCCACTCCTTAGTATGAGCCAAGACTGGTTGGGCTATAGTGTTAAGGTCATCGATATCCTATTCGTCCCAGTCTATTGTTGGTATTGGTAAATTGGCCATCGTAGGATACCTGGGATCCATTATGGTGATTTCATCCTCCTCGACTTGGTTCGGTATGGGGAAAGGCTGTGCCCTCCTTAAAAACTACCTAGTCATCCACATGTAGTGCCTTGCCCGCACCTCTTTATCATCTTGGTAGTTTGTCTAGAAATCTTCGATATGGTGAAGGTGGGCATACCTTGATCCTAGCACTTTCCTTACATGCCCGTATGGATCTATCGATGGGCGAGCAATGTGTAAGTAAAAATGGTAATCCTTTAGCTCTTTCTCGAAGGTACCAGCACACTGGGAAGTTTGTAGCTTATACATGCCCTGTCCGAAAGTCATGGGGTAAGAAATCCCTGCTATGTGTTTGCTGCTGAAGATGGCCTGTATGTGTTGGAGTTGCCGGGAAAGCTCCAAAAGGATGATCCAGTCATTGGGGTATCGGGGCAATCTGTTTGGTCTTTCAGAGAAGCCTTGGGCACGGATGTAGGTGAACTTTGGGTACTGGATGAAGAGAAAGGCATACTATTTCAAAAATGCCCTGGCACTGTGGGAGACCCTTCTCTCGAAGTCTTTGGCAATCATTCTGATAATGTGGCCAACAAAGGCGTCGTTTACTCTGCAATACTCCCTCTTGAAGTTTCTGTACTGAAGCTGAGGATACCTGTCATAGACTTTGAGTTTCTGACCCTGCTCCTGATCGGGTGCTACAAACAACCCATTGTATTATATTCGGTCCGCCAAGGAGTAGACGAGATAGGAGGTCATATAGAACTTGGAGCTCTTCTTCACATTAGTGAACTACTCATGGAAGTAGTTGCTTATGATTCCTCCCCAGTAGAATGAAGCCTTTGTGGTGACGTCCTCATTCCCCTGAAGAATCTGCTTAATGAAGTAGACCATCCACTCTTGGAAGTAGGCTCCCACTGGGAGACCCATCACCCTGCTTAGCATGCTCACTAAGTCATGGTAATCCTCATGGAAATCACTACAGAAGAGTTCTTGAGGAACCTTCGTAGCGCTGCCCTGCTTGTCCTTGAGCCAATGCAGATTTATTAGTTTTTTGCATCCTATCGGGTTAGCATCCCACGCGGCCTGGCATTCTTCTATGGTGGGGACTTCCATCTCTTGAAATGTGGGAATGTGGAAAGTTTTTGTGATCCCCTCAGGTGACATATCGGTGAGAATATTTCCCTCTCTATCAAATAGTGTTCTTGTGTCGGGTTGATATGCCTCTCAACAAGCCATGACCAACTCGGGGGCCACAAGAGATGGAAGGAATCTAGCAGCCTTTGCGATTCTACTCTGTCTTATCAATCTTGCATTCTTTGTCGTTGGATTGATTCTGACCCTTTGTATGAATTGACGTGGCCTATGTTGGTATCAGTAATCTCCTTCCAATCCGTGGTAACTTTAGAGTGTAGAGGCTCACCCTGGAATTGATATTTCATTTGGTCCTTGTCCTCTTTTCCTCGAGGAGTCTTGCCTAGCCTTTTCCCTTTGTCCTTCTCGACAGGCATTGCTGAAGGTCCCACGCCCGATTCCATATATTCTGCAAGCAAAGGCATAGTCAGCGTAGTTGATCATAAAAGCATTCATGTTAACCGAGATTCCAAAGATTACATCCATTTCAAAGGGTCTATCAAGCATAACATGAATTTTATCTCCTGATATTATTGATCTTTTGATTAAGGGCCCTGAAATAGTCCAGGCCCAGAAGGCCAGACTTCCCTAGCAGAAATGCTGTTTGGAAGGGAAAATTGGGTGGAGAGCTCCTGAAGATTCTTTTTGGTCAAATTTTAGTATTTTAAGAGGTTCGTAATGAAGGGGGCCAAAATTAAGCACGTGGGTCGAAGTTGGATTTCAGATTTAGGCTCATTTGGATCGGTTTAGGAGAATCTGGAGGTCTCAGGCTGAGGAGTCGTCTGGAGATGGCCATTTGGAACAACAAATTGAGAATGGAATTCTGAAGATGGAACTTCGGGGTCCGGGGTCCAGCGGGTCAAAAGGCAGTCAACAGTTTCTATTACCGGGTTTAGAGGGCTCGGGGGCCGGGAGGCACTTTGGCGTTTGGGATGGCAAACACTAGGTGGAAGTCTAGAGATTCAGGCCCGGCAGGGGATGCTGTCACTTTGTTTTAGTTTCAATTGGTGTGAAAATCCACCTCGGGGAAAGGTCTCGGTGAAAGTCATGTGTTTCATCAACAAGGGGCTTTGGCGTAAGGTTTGCATCTTCGGTGAGAGGTCTCACTGACATCCGTATGTCATGCTGAAGATGATGGGCCTCAATATATTGCAACGGGAGTCCTTGGCGTAAGATTATTAGTCGACGAGAAGTCTCGGCGAAGAAAAAAGCCTTGCCGACAGCCAGGAGCAATACCGAGCCCGACAGCTGAGCCCGCCGTTTGGTTTCATCTTAGTTCGAGGGTGGTCAGAAGGGTGGAGCCCAAAGCTCGGAGGGGTGAGCGAAGTTTTCCCCTCGGGATGGAGGATGACCAAAGGATCGTGGATGGCCCCACTAAATCAATTGAGTTAGGCATTTCATGCTTGGGTCCATATTGACATAGGTTACAGCTCTCGGGATAATGTCATACCGACAACCCTTTGTTCCCCCGACTTTCACTTTAGTGGCTCATCTATATAGATGGGGTGCCTTCAGTATAGGGTCATGGGACACTTATATGCTACACCGACGAACTTCAATAGGCCTACCATAATCGGCTCTCGGCATAGGGTTATGGCTTGGTGTATGGTCTCAGCGACACAAACATGTCTTGTCATCTTCGCATTTGGCTTTCCTTTTCGGCATGACTTCATTCTAGTTACATTGAAAATGCAATGAATGACCCCTTGTCGCTGTAAGCTTTACTTTCTCTTGGTGATCAAACGTGAGTTCGGGATGCTTTGGTGAGACTTTTGTTTTGGCATAAGTCCTGGCGAGATGCCCAGGGTCTCACCGAATGGAATGATGAAGTCTCCCCATCGGTATGACAATAAGGCTGTTACAGTGACACATAAACAAGTGGGTGCCCTCGGTGAAACAACATATGATCAGCAAAGGGTCTCCCTGACATTCAAAAGTTATGCCAAACGAGGATGTCGGTGAGACAACACTTAAGCGGGGAAACGTCTTGGCGACCGGGGCATGCTATGCCGACAGAGAGAGACTTCAAAGAAAGATTTTCAAATTAGGGAGAGGTCTTGGCGACCTCGCTAAGTTTCACCGACAGATAATGATGGCTTTCGGGGTAAGATTTTCTTTCTCTTGGCGAACGAAGGACTAACTCGGGGTGGCTTTCAGCGTAAGTAAAACATTCTTTATAAGGTTTCCTCAACTTTCATATGTTTCGCCGACAACACGATGAGGTTCCTATCAGTAAGAAAGCCAATTTGTCTTGGTGAAAAGAGAGCAAAACACAAGTGCTCGACGAAGGATTTCTAAGTCTGTGAGAGGTTACGCTGACCAGACTAAGTCTTGCTGACTCGCTGAAGAATAAAGGGATTGGGGTGTCGGTGAAAGGTTATGCCGAAAGGCCAAGTTATGCCGACAGAGGGTGAGGGGCAGAATCTCAGGGACGGAGGTCCAGAGGCTCGGGCTCGAGAGACCCAAAGGACGTTTTGACTTTCTGATTTCCCATTAAGTCCCTGACGGCAAAGGGAGGATCCAGGCCCGAGAGCCATGAATGCCTCTACGAAGAATGACTGTGCAGAGGTAAAGCTCCGAATTGGTCATGGGGATGCTACGTTAGTTTATTGAGCTTTCACAGACATGGGTTTTGTTTATGATGTTGGATTTTATCATTCACATGTCACTTTGATACTTGTTGTCCACTTTAATCCCTAGAAATGACAAAAACAATGCCTAAGAAGGTGATCAGAAGACCAACCTTGAACACTTGACGAGGAAGGCACAGGGATCCACTTATGATCAACAAGCGAGGGCAATGAATGAAGATCAACTGGAAGCTTCAAAGACGACGGAATCCTGCGGCAAGCTCTGATTATTCCTCTGTAAAACTGTCAAGTGAAAATGACACACCTGAATGGGTCTTTTATACCCCTAATCGCCATTAATGATCCTATTGAATGCAAGTATGGCGAGACAGAGGGTTGGGGGATTTGAAAATCAGAACAGTGGCAGGATACCCGGGGTTTAGTGGCCGGGAGGGCGCAGGAAAACGACCACTAGAAGATTCGACTTGGTAAATTCACTTAGTGGCAAAGGGGATGTCAGGGTCCGAAAGGTAGGATGACACCAGAGGTTCGCCGTGAGGGACGACGAAACACTCTCGGAACCCTGGGAGCGGAACTCCGGGGTCCTGGGCTCAAGAGGCTGAACAGTCGTCAAGATTTTTTGTAGTTTGAAAGAAACGGCCAACGGAGGTTCGGGCCCCGAGGGCTGGGAGGACGCAAGCCAAATGTCGTTAGGAACAGTAGGAGTGAAAAGGAAACTTGGGGTGGGAAACCCAAACGGCCGGGCCTGTGGGGGGTCGGAGCTGTTTGGAGGGAAATCTGCTAAAGAGACCCCGCAAGGCACCAAAACATGACAAAATTAAAGGGGGAAGGCATGGTCAACTTATGGTGGGGATTTGAAGCGATATTGACCATTTGGGACACAAAAGGGGTGGAACGCAAAATGAGGTGGTGGAAAAATGACCCGACAAGGCGAAAGAAAAAGAGGGCCCTATTCGAAACGGGGTGTGTGTGCTGAGAGCACAACAGTTCCACTAGCCATTATCACAAATAATGGAACACCATTCAAAAACTAGGATATTAAAGAGTTATGCAGCCAATTTAATATCAAACACTATTTCTCAACCCCTTATTACTCCCAAGGAAATGGCCAAGCTAAGGCTTCTAACAAAACCATTATCAAGATCCTAAAAAATATATAGTCAATAATGCTACCCGAGATTGGCACCTACAGTTAAACCCTATCCTATGGGCTTACAAAACTAACATTAGAACACCCATTGGTTCTACCCCTTACTCCTTGGTTTATATGAATGAAGCCATATTACCTGTTGAGTTCAAGCTCCCGTCATTAAGAATATCATTGCAACACCTGCTAATAGATGAGGAATATAGAGTGTCAAGGTTAAATGAGCTAGAATTGTTAGATGAATGTTGTCTAGAAGCCTTGAATCACCTCCAAGTGTACCAAAATCAACCTAGCATAAGTTATAACAAGAAAATTAAGGCTCTTCACTTCCAAGTTAGAGATCTTGTTATAAAGGAAATCCAAAATAATCAGAAGGATTAGAATAGCAAGGGAAAGTTTGAGTGAAATTGGTTAGGACCATTCATCATCACAAGAAGTTATGGATCAAGATCTTATCAACTTGTAATACCTGAAGGAGATCCCTTGTAGGAACCAATCAATAGAATGCATCTCAAAAGGTTCTAGGCCTAGCCCATGAGGGGTATAATATTTCCAAAAAAGCAAAAATATCAAAAAAATAGAAAAAGGATTAAAACAAGAAAGAGAAAAATTGTCCTCTAGTGAAAACCACTTCAGTGACGGTTTGGGAAAGTACCTTGGTGAAAACCTAGCAAACAGGTTCCTTGTGTAAATAAGTACCTACTATCATCTATCAAATACTCTTATCCTTTATCCATTTCATAATAAATTAGCATCCGTCCATCCATCTTTCATCCATTTATTCCCATCCTTACCATGGCTTGGTATTTAACAAGTATTTATTCGTTCTATTTGGTTCTATCCCTAGGTCATCCTATTCATCTCATATAATGGTATCCTAACACTTCATTGGTGGAATTTTCCTACATATTCTCATTGGATTGAATTCTTGTATATCACCTAAGTCATTTAACACTTTGAAAATCCCACAAATATTCAAAACATTTCAAAATCCCAAAAACATCCAAATATGTTCAAAATCCAAAAACATCCAAAACATGTTCAAAATCCAAAAACATCCAAAACATGTTCAAAATCCAAAAACATCCAAAATATGTTTAAAAATTCCATAAACAAGTCAAAAACTATAAAAATAAAAAACGTCATTAGCCATCATGTGCTAATATCCCAGTCCTATAATCAAACTATGAAGCCTCTCCATAGTTATGTAGGAAAGGCCATCTCTGATGAGCCCTCGAGGCATAGGCCTTTCCCCCCTAGGTCATGTTCTCTTGGTATAACCCTTTGAAAATTTTAAAAACATTTAGAAATTTTGAAAACCAAAACATTTGTAAAATGTCACAAAAAACACAAAACAACCCCATAACATTATGACAACTTGAAACATTCATAAAAACCCCAAAGTACCAAAAATAGCCTCAAAATATTTCAAAAAAGTCAAAAACATTAAAATAGTGGGAAAAAAAAATCAGCCATCCCTCCTCACTTTCACCCACAATAAACTTTCAAACATAATAAATTGATCGTCACCTTCAACCTTTGGTAACATGTAAATGGAAACAAATACAAAAATCAATGAAACACAAACATTAAAGGTAAAATCCTAAGTCTTGATTATTACTCAAATATGGTGGTAAAAATTCATGTCAATGGCCTATTAAACATGTAAAAAACAAATCAACATCCAAACATGTCTTATGGATATATCTTTCCTACAATAGAGATCATTGGGTATCAACCAAACACCAACATGGCCTTTGGCAAGAGATATGAATAATATTGACAGTTTATTAATTTTGATATTTTCTTATGATTTGTCTTATTGGTCCATTTCAATGATATCTCAATGATGTCTACAAAATGATTTAAAGATAGAAAGGAATGGGGCATTGATCATCGCTTTTTTTTGTTGTGCTTGCTGGATATTCTTGTAACACGACCTTGGTGAATACTTGCCTTGTGTGTAGGGATAGTCTCAAGTAAAACAATGGATAGGACATATCAGGTTATTCATACCTTTTGTGTATTAGTCTTCTTACTTCAATGTCTTTATTATTTCACATGTTCAAACAAGGTTTCTATATGTTAGGTATGAACAAGGATACTCCTATTTGTTGGCAGAGTCAAAGTCCACACATTAGATACAAAGTTACCCTAATTCTTCATACCTTGGTGCATCATGTCTATTTGCTATATCAAAAATAAGAATTGACATGATGAAATTAAGCCTAATCTAAAATCAAAATCAAAATCATCACATATCTAATAAAATTTGGAAATCCATCCAAATAATTATAGATTTGTTGGTACCTTGATCAATATCATTCATTTTATCCTAAATCACTCCATTCTATCTTATTCTAACTAACATCCAAGTATCATAACATAACAAAAATAAAGTGCATCCACAAATCATCAACATTGCATCTCATACCATACATCTTTCATAATCATTGTATATCATATTAAAATACACATAGTAACGGAAAAAGTATCCCTTTTTCCTTAATTTGGGAATGAATTAATAAAATAGAATTAATGATGCCTTATTTAGGGTGTTGTAAACTATATCTTTACACTTTCACACTAATCTAGGTCTCTATTAATTAATTGAGGTTAATTTGAAGTTAATTGGCACCTTTAATTCAAATCCAAGCCTAATTTATTGCACTTTTTTAGGGATAAAACCCAAAACTTTTAAATAATATTACACAACACTTAATTTTGCAAGGAATGTGTCCTAGGATGGTGACCTAGGACCCATTTTCCACCTAGTGAATGGGTCCTTACTAGGTCCTAGGACCCCCTTTTAGCAGGTTATTTCACAATCCTCGAAACAGGTCCTTGTTGAGTATGCTAGGACCCATTCACCCTATGGAAAATGGGTCCTCCTTAACTTAGGACACCCCCCTTGGGATGTGTTTTTGGTGGTATTTTAATAATTTCAAATCCTAGATTTGATGTTGGCTTGTGTTATTTGAATTTCGGGATTTAATCTTAAGTTATGTATAAATATAAGGTAATTTCACATAGTTTCATAACTAGATCTTCATAAGCAATCCTATAATTTCATAAGCAATCAAGAGTACTTTTACAAGAGAATTATAGAGCATTCAAGAGCATTTCAAAGTCATTTAAGGGTAGATTATCAAGGTTTTATTACAACAATTAAAGACCTATTTCATCATGTCAAAGGCATAGTGTATCATGCATGTTGTTGAGCTATCATAGTTGATGTAGCATTGAAGATCTAATCAAGTGTATTCAAGGCATTATTTCATATCAAAGTTCATGATCAAGATCTACATTCTTTAATGCCACTTCATGCAAGATTGTTGATTTGTACTCCAAGGTTCAATTGAGGATTGGTGAGTTGTGGGATTACATTATTCATTCATCTTTCCTTTATGCATTATTTCCCTAACAAACAACAATTATCCTTTGATATGTGATTGTAGTTTTTAAATTGAAGATCAAGTGGAGAACAAAAGTTGAAAAAGTTGTCATCTTTATTACAAGATCATAGAAAGATTTCTACAAAATTTATTTTTGACTTTCAGGGGCTGAACACCTCAAATCTGGGAGTGTAGATATTGGAAAATAGGACCTAGAAATCAATTTTCCAGAACCCTAGTATGGACCTATTTGCCACTGGGCGAATGAGTCCTTAGTGAGGCTCAAAACAACACTTTTTCAAAAAGGTACACATCATTTCAACATCTTAAAACCTACCTTTTTATTGTTATAATAGTTAGGTTTGTTTTCTAATGTTCTTCTATGCAAAGTTGAATGAAATAGCAAGAGAAAAGTAGTGGTTTATCATCTTGTTGATCCATCTTTATAAACCCTTCTTTTCCCCTCATTTTAATATGAAAAAAGAAATCATGTATATATGCATCCACCCTACATCCATAAATTATTAGCAACATGTATATTAGATGTTGAACATCATAATAAATCAATATCCATCTCATATCATTGCATATCATGAAACATTTGCATTCATTCATGCATGCATAATACATCCATAATCATAGCCATATCCATACATCATAACATCATAAAATATCAAAGGATACATAACAGAATGTAATATCACATCACAAATCTCTCATCTCATATATATATATCAAAAAGATAAATGTCATGATACATGTCAAGTGTGTGATATATCTAAAAAATATACAAGAGGCTATCAAAAAATCTAATGAATTGATATACATCAAGTCTATCTACATCAAAATAAGATACAAAATATCTATATATAGCTATCCCCTACTCCCTTGGTCTTCTCTACCAGCAAAGGGTTGGTGTGATGGTGATCCTCTCAGTGGTCGTTGGTGTCCACCTAAATGGCTTGGATCCTGTAATGGCCCTGGTCTACTTGATTAGCCTACGAATGCACCATCTGACCTATTGGGTCCTAGGGGGCTCCTATGTGAGTACACTAGCTATCTCCTGTGCATTGAAGCATACATGAGATATATAGTCCTATAGTAGGATATCTCATCCTGAACCAATCTCAACTCTTAGGTATACCAAGAAAGAGGAATAGTCTCTCTTTGAGCCTCTAATTGTTGTCGAAGCGCAATCTCCTACGCTAACTAGACCTCTAACTGTTGATGTCGTGTCACCTCTACATCTCACTCTTATGTCCTTTGATCTAGTTTCCCCCAGAGTTGATCCCACTCCTGGAAAGCCTAATCTTGCTCTTGTCTATCTTGCTCTCTCTGAGAGTCATCCCTCTCTTGAAGTGTAGCCTGAAGTTGTTGACCCACCTATCTTGGCACATGTTGTGCCACATCATGCTACTACTATTGATCATTTTTATCATGTACTAGTGGTGGTCCCTCAAGAGCCTTATGTGGAAATACATGCCCAAGCAACTATACTCTATTGGCTCATGGTCCCTCTACACCTACTCTCAACCCAACGTCTCAAACGACTAGGCTCACCCCTCTATATTCAAGGTACACCTATTGGATCTATCAATTTGAATGGCCTTTTGGCCATAAACCATGCATCATAATCGACTATAGTGTCAGCATCAACTGGACCTCCTAGGTATACCCATGGAAAAGGAACAAGCTGATCAAAATCTATGGTAGCTATTATATTAAGCATATCTCTCCACTCTCTCTACTCTTGATGGATACGAGAAAATATAACCATATAATCTACTGGTGGAATAGTATGAGTCTCTCCAAACTATCTCATGCAACGATAAGGAAGTTGTTACTCAATAATGGAAGTGGTCTGATGGCAGTAAGGAAAGTAATCATTGTCATTGTCCCAGGCCTTGACTCCTAGTTGCGGCCTCCATGTGAACTCTGAAAGGTCATCAATCACTCACCTCCAATATGATCTAACTCACCCATATGGTGGTGATTCAATATGCCCTCATAAAAAAATACAAATGGCTCATCAATATCCTAATGTAAGATACAAACTAGTCAAAGCACAATGATGTGCTCCCAAGCCCAAATATGTAAAAGTGTACAACCAACAAATAAAGTATTACCACCCCTATAGACCACCTAGTTCATATCATGGTACAGGTGGGCTAGGATACATGGGCCCCATATAAAGTGTACACCATCCTTGATCATACACTCTAGTATGCTCCCTAATCCAAGGTTGAACATGCGAGAGCATCTATCTAGAGTTCAAGTTTACTCATAATTAGATTGATAAGAATAAGAGTGACATCATCAATGGTATCAACATGAGCTTGAAGGACCACTTGAAAATCAACCAACTCAATCTCCTCCACCCTTAATACTCAGAGAAGGGCCTAACCACCTCGAACAGTATCATAGATAACCCATGGTCCATGAATTGGAACCTTAAGGATATGCCATACATCCTCTAGTGTAATGTCCGCCTCGCCAATAGGAAAGTGAAATGAAGATGTCTTAGAATGCCATTGCTGCATGACAATAATGATCAAGGCATAGTGAGCTTGAATCTTTGGCAAGTACAAAACATGAAACAATCCCAAAGCATGAAAAATGGTAATGTTGCTAGGACCAAGAGAAGACATTTGCTCCATGATGGTTTCTCTACGCTCTCGAGAGGTAAGTGGTCTAGCTCGGTTTGCACACACAATGCACACAACTTAAAGTTTCAAAAATCTAACAAAAAACCATTAAGTCAAAGTCAAAATGAACAAAAGTGTGCCTTTGTACAAGAGCACATAACTATCTATAAATAACAGTGTGGTTTATTACAAAAGTTTAGGTTTATTACAAAGGTATGCACTATAAGGAAAACACAATAACATAGGATTTTAACAAAAGTGCAAAGCAATAGTGTCAAGGTTTTACAATAGAATAGGCAAGGTTTCAATTTTTTTTGCCTTTGCAGAGAATTTGCACTTTTGTACAAAATCATAACATTGGTGAAAAAGACACACCAAAATATACTTCGAAGCTTTTGTTCACCTAAATTCTATGCTACATTTTGCTATCTAGAAAAATGTGTAAGGTTTCTCGAAGTACATACCCAGCCACCCGAACCAGGAGGGTGTTGGAATTGACGAACTTGATCAACTCGATGTTAGGCATGCATAATGAACTCTATCATCACAGGATCTTTTCAACAACTCTCTAAGGGAATCTCTCTAGAGCTCAAGTTTCCTCAAAGTAATGTGTGCAAATGAGTGGTGACTTTCTTCAAATGAGCATATATACCCTCCTAAACTCAGGGTTTTGACCTTAAAACTCATTTTTTTAGCCTTTTATGCACCCAAGTCAATATTTGAGCCTTTTTAGAACATATTTTTCATCCTCTATGTAGCTAAACCACTCATGTCACCATTTCGCGATATTAATCAAAAAGTCAAATTTTTGTAACATGCCCATTATTCTACCCATTGATTTTACTTTGTTTTACCCACAAGTGA
Organism: Sequoia sempervirens; assembly: GCA_007258455.2. Classification (NCBI taxonomy): domain Eukaryota; kingdom Viridiplantae; phylum Streptophyta; class Pinopsida; order Cupressales; family Cupressaceae; genus Sequoia; species Sequoia sempervirens. Next base: position 7,333,586 of record VDFB02000009.1, on the reverse strand, counting down.
ACAGTTTATGATACTATTACCTAGTCAATAATTTTTTTCTTTTCTAATTAAATAAAAAATGCATAATTGGTAAAACACTTTTCAATTTTTGTAACGTACTAACCCTTTCAACGAAGTTAAAATTTCCAATTTTACCCTAAACGAGTAAATAAACAAGTAACATGCCATTGCAAATAATTTTTTTCTCTTCTTTATTGATAATTTCCAACCAAGATGCAAAACCTAATACAAAATTAACTTCTTTTCATTTCATAATTACATCAAATTAAGTAAACATACAATTACAAACATAGCTCAAAGAGATTTAGAACAAATAGCTATAAGATGGTCCAGGATCCTTCCTTTCAAATCTTGGTTCTTTGGTCATCTGTTATGGAGGAGAAACATCACTTAGGCACTTTTTCGCCAACCACAAACTCTTAATGTGGTCCCTCACACATCTATCATTTGATAGATGGCCCTTCCCTTCGACGAAGAGATTGGTAGAGTAACCGATAATGACAACCAACTAAGCATAGTGTTATGTCCTACATAACTAGAACTTGTAAAATGTACAATCTTGGTCTAGCATGTAATACAAGATCACAGTGAACTGACAGTGTTTAGTCTCGATAGTAACACACAAACTAAGCTGGAGTCTCGGACATACACACTACTTTAGCCAAAGTGTTCTCATTCAGTATTTCAAATGAAGTCATCTATCGCATACACTACTCAGGGCTAATTTGACTTAAGGCTATCTTAAGCTATGCATAGGTGTATCCTTCATTGGATAGTCCATCATCCCAGATAGCCTACAACATATCAATCTACTTTAAATAAACCTACTTAACTAGTAAGTACCAAAGTTAGGTGTTTCCTTCTATGGATAGTCTGTCATTCCAAAGATAACCTATAAACTTGGAAACCCTAATTGTAAGTTTATAAAATTCCCTCTCATATAGGATGACATCTCCTAGGAGTATGAAAAAGCTATCCAAGTTAAAACAATAACTTAGCTAAATGCATCATATGTGCTTATCGTGTTCAATAATTCCTAGAATATAATACCTATGATAACACCCATATCCTATTATGGAGTACATAAAAACACAATATGAAGACAACATAAAAGCTTCAACTTTCTTTTCAAAATAATCTACTTTCACTAAAGCATAACTTGGAAAATACATCTCATACAAACAAGCAAGACACATCATAAAATAACAAAGAATAAGTAATCCTCATGCCTATTATCACTTATCCAAATTAAAGACAGTAAGCAGCCTTCTCCAACAGCAATAAGCTCGACAATTAGCTTCTCAAGAAATCCACTATAATATCCCTCTCTCAAGTTGATAGCTTACTCCTTTCAAAATATAATCACCTCACAACTATAAGAACTCTCTTCCTATCTCTCTCAATTCTAATCAAAGAATGGTTGGTTATAAGCAAAAAATAAGAATTGCAAAAGATATATAATCTCTTGAAGGAATATAGTTCTCACAAGTGAAAATGGAAGAGTGATAATCATATGATAATGATGCCTCTCAAGTGAAAAGGTTCGACTATTTATAGAGTAGCCAACAATTGGAAAGCCTATAGTTTAGGCATGCCAAATGACAACTGGTTTCATGTAAAGTGAATCAGTAATAAGGTGGTAATGAATAAAGCTTATACTTAGCAAAACTTCCAACAAATCGACTTACCTCAATGACAACAATTCAAAGACCAATTCAAAAAGCACATGGAGAATTCAAATTCTTCTCTAGCAAAGACATGTACAGGAAAATGCTTCAAGAGATGGCACCAAAGCCTCTTTCTACCATCAAATTGGCACGGTTTTAGAAGGAGTGAAATATTCAATCATATTTCTGCAACACTTAGCAAGTATTGACTAAAATAAAGGATGAGTCAATTAGCCAAATTAAAACGTGAGAATAATTCAAGCAAGGTCTTTTTTATTATGTCGACTAAGTCAAGGTTTCAATTGCTAGCAACCCGAATGTAAAGCCACACCATAAGCCACATGTTATTCATAATGATAATCACTACATACCAGTAGTTGTAAGCTTATAAATCAGCTTTCAAAGGCATGGTCTATATCAACCATTAAACCGTAGTTTATATTGACTATAAGTCAGCCTTGATAATTGATTTCAATAACTAAGAGTTAGTCAATTTCAATTGACATATTTAATATGTGTAATATACATTATTATATATATTTAATATATATATTATATACATATATATATACTTTAAATACCTTATATATATATATATTGAATGTGTGCTTACATTTTATATATGTGTGTGTGTGTGTGTGTGTTTACGTTATATAAATATAATGTAAGCACACATTTGATATATATATATATATAACATAAGCACACATTCAATTTATAGTAAGGATACATTCAATATATATATATATATATATATATATATAATGTGTGCTTATGTTATAGCATATATATATATATAATGTAAGCACACATTTGATATATAGATATTTTTATGAATGTGTGCTTATGTTTTATATATATATATATATATATATATTAGTATAGACAAGATAATACATAATAAACACATTATACTAAATGTATGCATATATATATGTATAAATGTATATACCGCTATGTACATGTATGTTTAGGTAAATCTATATCGATGCATTCGTACGAGTGTGTCCATTCACCAATGTACACATGTATTGACATACATATACATATAGATACATGTATATACTATACACATATATGTATATGTTCACATTCTTTTCACATAAATCCTTTCATGTTTTACCATCATATTGATAAGTGTGTGTGTGTGGTTTATCTATACATATGTATATATGTATTGTTTGGATATCGTTGGCATGCATGTGCATATATATAAACATACTTCCACATACATCCCACTTGTCCATATGATCATAATATCACAAGAAAGATCTCAAAGTCTTAAATAGATAAACATCACCTAATGCATGCAAAAGTAAACAAGACTCTCAAATGCAAACATGTCAACTAGGGATGACTTACCTATTACTCTCAAACTGACTCAACTCAATCTTTCTAATGTGGTGTGTGTATATGCTCAAATAGTTTAATTTTACCAATTACCTGACCAAGATCTTCTCCCAAGTGATACTTCCCCTCTGCTTGGAGGAATGGAACACATACCTGCATCCACTAACACATGCATAGGGCAGTCAATTGTTCATAACAATATGCGGTATACATTTACATCTCCAAAGTTAGAATAATGATGACTCAATAATCTTTCATCCACATATATACAGTATTTTACCATGAATAACATCAACAGAGATAACATTCAAATGAAGCAATCATCAAATGAGATAACATTCATATTGATAACAAGGTATAAGCATATTTTATTCATTTCCAGAATTCACATTACATCCATATTTACCCTATTCAGTAATAGTAACTAGTAACTAAATAGTTGGGGTGTATCATACTCCCCCATTATGAATCATCATCCTCGATGACCTAAGGTATTATTCAAAACATAACAACTAATATTACTTTATTCAATATTCTCAAAAGCATCAAGAATATTAGGAAATTTCTATTGAATTTTTGCATAGTCCTCCCAAGTAGTTGTGTCTTTTGTGTACTGGTCCCACTGGACTTTGCATTGCAAGACCTCTCTATTACGTAAGCATAGCTTATGTGTTCCTAGCACCTTGACAAGCTTGGGAGTCACTACTTTGGGGTCTCTTACTTGTAAAGTAGTCCAATAAAATATATGATTATCCCCCAATATATACTTTTTAAGGTAGGACACAACAAAAAAAATTAAACATTCTAGCATGAGATGGTGGTAAAGTGATTTGATAGGCTATGTGATTCACTTCCTCAAGAATCTTAAAGGGTTCAATGTAACGTGGGGATAACTTAGGAGACTTTCCAAATTTAATGGAGATTTTGTGAGGTTTCACCCTCAACAATACTTTATTGCCTAAGGAAAAATTACGGGGTACTCTCTTAGCGTCAGCATAGCTTTTTTGTCGATCATTAGCTTTAGCTAACCTTTTCTTAACTACTTCAACTTTTTTTTTTGAAAAAAAAGGGGGTAAAATTTTTATTGAATATCAGAAAGAAGCATTACAAAAAATTCAAGGGTGAGAGCTTGAAGGAACCAAACAACTGACCAAACAAGGCGAAGACACAATCAACCAACACCCATGTTGTCCTCAGTAAGAACCTTATCCAAGTCCAGACAGAGTTCCAGTAGAATCTAAACCCTATCTTCAATCTTCCAGCCATCCAAATGCTCAGAAGCCCATTTTACCAGACAATCAGTCGTCCTATTCCATTCCCTTGGAATATGAACAAACGACACCATTTCCACCAATGAGCCAATCTGTAAGATCTGTTGCACCATCCACAACACAACAAGCAATTAGCATAAACTTTTGTGTCAGATTTTAGTATATTTTGAGCCATGAATTGTATAATTTGGCTGGTGCTAAACTTGGCGCAAATAGGCATGGTCAACTCGACATTGGATTTTGTGCCAAATTTTTCATTGGATTTAGCGTTGGATTTAGTACCAAAAAATCATAGTGCCTTCGAAAGCACCTAAAATAGCGCCAAGAAGTAACATAAAAAATTGTGCCAAAATTGGTGCCCAATGTGGCTTCTAATTTTGCTTCCATGTCTACTCCCATTTTTTCTTCTAGTTTTGCTTCCAATTTGGCATCCAATTTTGCTTCCAGTTTTGCCTCCAAGTTTGCTTCCAATTTTGCTTCTAGTTTTCCTTCCAATTTTGCTTCTAGTTTTGCTTCTGGTTTTGCTTCCAAGTTTGCTTATGGTTTTGCTTCCAGTTTTGCTTCCGGTTTTACTTCTAGTTTTGCTTCCAAGTTTACTTCTGGTTTTGCTTCCAGTTTTGCTTTTGACTTTGCTTCCAGGTTTGCTTCTAGTTTTGCTTCCGGTTTTGCTTCTAGTTTTGCTTCCAGGTTTGCTTCTGGTTTTACTTCCAGTTTTGCTTCCAAGTTTGCTTCTAGTTTTGCCTCCAGGTTTGCTATCGGTTTGCTTCTAGTTTTGGTTTCGATTTTTCTTCCAATTTTGTTTCCAGGTTTGCTTCCATTTTTACTTCCAAATTTGGTTCTAGTTTTGCTTCCAAGTTTGCTTCCGATTTTTCTTCCAAGATTTCTTCTGGTTTGCTTCTAGTTTGGCTTCCATTACTACTTCCTTTTTTGCTTCTAAAAATGCTTCTTGTTTTGCTTCCATTTATTAATTTAATATGCTTTATTTCAATTTAATTAGTTAAATATATCATGCCTCTTAAATAACTCATATGATTATAGAGTAAGTCATTTAATTATTTAACTCATATGATTAAATAACAATATAATTATTGTAACATGATCATCATCTATAATTAAAACAAGTGAGTCAAATATCTATAATTTAATTGAATTTGACAACATCCATCCTAAGTAGTAAATTAAAACCATAATACTTAATAAATATCCATCCAAAAATCATCGACCACTTTTCAATAATATAAATTGACAAGTAAATACTAATAAAATCATCATCATATATAACTAAAACAAGTGAAAGTCAAATATGCCAATACATCAAAAACATATCAAAATGATACATGTCCAACAGTCGACATAAGTGAAAATGATACATGTACAAATGATATAAATAAAATTAATAAATTGTGTAACTCAAATGATACAAGTCAAGATGATACATGTCCAAATGATATAGTGAAAATGATACATGTCAATATGATACAACTCAGCAATATAGTACTGTAGGCCGTGAAAATGATACATATGATAGTAACCATGAAAAGAGTCATCATAACGATATATCAGCAATGATCCATGATGTAGTCTATATGATCATGAATGTCACTAGTTACTATTACCAACTATCTCATAATCATCATCACCATCCCCATCATCATTGTCGTCGTCGTTGTCATTGTCATCATCATTGTCATCGGCCTTGGTGTCTTCCATATCTACGTCATCATCATCCTCTTCCATGTGATCTGTACTGGTAGAACCAATATTTTGTGGATCTATATCATGTTGAGGATCATCTTGATCTTTTGGAAGACTCATGTTCTACCAAAAAAAACATTTAAAATGAAAAGTTATTATTTATTTCATGCAATAATTTATTTTTCAGTTATATATCTAATATTACAACATATGAGATGGAACCATAATCATATTACATCATATCAAAGTGCACGTACCATAATAAAATTTCAAAAAATTTATAGCTAATACTAGTGAGTTAAGAGAAACTTCAACTTTCAAAAACAAAGCCAATTAGGCTAGCAGACTTGTGGATAAGGCTAGCATTTGGTGGAAAGGAAGAAAGACGATTAGAACTCTAGAGGCCCACCATAATGGATTTCAATAATATTCAACCATGAGAGCAGAAGAGAGAGCTGATATCATGTATCAAAACATTAAGCATGCATTCTTCCCACCAGCAGAGAAGGAGATGATTACTTTGCTTCATTTTCATTTGCATAACCATATCATGGTATGGGAACCAAGAATACCAATGATGTCTAGTTTTATGTGGAGGTAATGGTTGTGGTCCAAACTTTAGGAGGGGCAAGAAGGTCAATGTATGATCCTGATGAATTTGAGGAAGAACAATAAGAGAGGGACAGGAAAAATAAAATCAATATAGAGTTTCAAGGATTTGTTAAGTGAGTAAGAGAGCTATGGGAGCAGCCTCATCTAAAAGGTTTTGAACTAGAGTTTGATATGGAATTTATAATATGGAATATGGTGGTTAGGAATTTTTGAATATGGAAGCTAGTGATTTTGATTCTGATTATAATAATTCAAAAGAGTCAGATCAAGGATTTGAATGCTCTTATGTAGAAGAGGAATCAAAATTAGATTTCATATAGCCACCATCAAGAGTGTTACAAGCCAACAAGATGGAGGGAATTATTATATAAGGGTAATTTTCAATGTTGTAGGTATTGGCTTTAATGCCAACTACAATGGCAACATTGAAATTCCCTAGCAATATTTATGTTAAGGAAAATTCCTTTAGATGCAAGGATTCAAAGCACATCAACCATGTGGTACAAATGATTAAATCCCAGATATGATCTATAGCAATGAAAGAGTTTGAGAAGGAAGAGAAAGCTACAGTAGTGACTTAGGAGAAACTTCAACTTTCAAAAACAAAGCCAATTAGGCTGCAGACGTGCAGATCAGGCCAACATTTGGTGGAAGAGGACAAAAGATGACTAGAACTCTGGAGGCCCACCATAATGGATTTTGGTATTCAACCATTAGAGTAGAAGAAAGAGAGATGATATCATGTATCCTAATGTTTGCCAAGAGGCATAAATTCAGACGAATTAAGTTCACCTACATGTCTTCCAAAGTTTACTTCCTTCCAAAGTTTACTTCCAATTTTTATGACTGTTTTTCTTGACTGTTAGAGTTTACTTGCAAATTTTAAATTTCTTTCTGGTCATTTTGATGAGGATATATTCAGCTAGTGTGTAAGCACTTTTTGTTTGTATCACAACCATAGTAACGAAACTCAAACTCACCTTGAACTCGGCTAGGGTGACTCGACTCGGGGACTCGGTGCCCGAACTCGATGTAGACTTGAAAAAATGAAAAAACCCTAGAAATTTAAATATTTTTAAGGATTTAAAACTTGTTTCATGCACCCTTTATTAAATAGACCTTAAATACACAATAATATCATTAAATAGAAGAAAATTTTATCACATACACAAGTATACATCAATCACTTAAGTATAAACACAAATTTTAGCTGAAGGAAATACACATACACAAGTATACTACTATTATACCCTTAATAAATTTTTACCTGGCTGCAATGTCATTTGAGTAGTCTTAGTCTTATGCTCCAAATTGCCAATACTTAGTATATCTATAACTATAAATTGTCTCTATCACATTCACAATAGAAAGGAACTTGTTGAAAGTAGTATGCTCTAAATTTCCAATACTTAGTGAATCTAGATCTATAGTTAGTAATGTCCAAATAAAACTTGTCCCAACAGCCATAGGCAAATGGGAAAAGTTAATGGGTAATAATCAATGGGCTATGCAAGAGGCTATCATACTATCAGTTGATTACCTAAGCCTTCCCCCATGCACTCTTGAATTGGTGGGGGGGAGTCTAGAAGAGCTTACATTGCTTCTTACCATTAAACTTAATGCAAAAAAATTCCACATCTTAAACCACCAAATGGTCATGTGCTCAGATTTCCTTTCGTAATTGGGCAAGAGGAAGCCATCCTCCTTCTAATTTGGATTCAACATTTACTATGCACATCTAGTAGGTCTCTTCCTACAAAATTCAAGACAAGTATCATGGAAACAAAATGGTTGAAAACCTCTAGAGGATATCAATCTCACAACATGTGTTTCTTGTTAGATTATGAGTGGTCATAGGCCGATTTGCAATCAACTGATCTTTCTATCATTGGGTGAAGAACCGATGAAAGAAAGATTAGTTGACTACAGACTAGCCTATGACCACTCATAATCTAACAAGAAACACATGTTGTGAGATTGATATCCTCTAGAGGTTTTCAGCCATTTTGTTTCCATGAAACTTGTCTTGAATTTTGTAGGAAGAGACCTACTAGATGTGTGTAGTAAATGTTGAATCCAACTTAGAAGGAGGATGGCTTCCTCTTGCCCAATTACTAAAGGAAATATGAGCACATGACCATTTGGTGGTTTAAGATGTGGAATATTTTTTGCATTAAGTTCAATGGTAAGCATCAAGTAAGCTCTTTTAGACTCCCCCCACCAGTTCAAGAGTGCATGGGGAAGGCTTAGGTAATCAGCTGATAGTATGACAACCTCCTGTGTAGCCCATTGATTATTACCCATTAACCTTTCCCATTTCCCTATGGCTGCTAGGACAAGTTTTGTTTGGACATTACTAACTATGGATAGATAGATTCACTAAGTATTGGAAATTTAGAGCATACTACTTCCAACAAGTTCATTTCCATTTTGACACACTATGAATTTGATAGAGACAATTTATAGATATAAATAGTAAACAATGTTGCAGCCTACAATAAGCCAATAACACAAAAAAAATAACATTCAAAATTTATACTTTATAATTGAATTATTAAACTAAAAAATAGGGTTAGCTTTTAGTTATCTTTTTTGGATAGCTCTACTAGGTCTTGAGGACATTCCATTTATCTTTTGAATGTTAAGAATTCAGAATTTCAAGGATTTGTCAAGCGAGTAAGAGAGCTATGGGAGCAACCTCATCTAAAATATTTTGAACTAGAGTTTGATATACCTTTTAGAGAGATTGGTTTTCATGCAGTTCCTTTCAAAGCCTCTGTTTTTATTGTTCCTACGGTAAACTATTTGGTAGAGTTGGTGGAATTACCTTTCTTATTAATCACTATTAGTGAGATTGAGAATTGTTAACCTTGAGAGAGTAGGACTTGGGCAAAAGGAATTTGATATGGCTATTGTTTTCAAAGACTTCAAGCGGGATGTACTCCGCATGTACACCATTCCTCAATCTTCACTTGATGGCATCAAGGAATGGATGAACTCCATGGATATAAAGTATTATGAAAGCAGGATGGACTTGAACTAGTGGCCAATTTTGAAGAATATTACTGATGATCCAGATAAATTTATTGAAGATGGTGGTTGGGAATTTTTGAATATGGAAGCTAGTGATTCTAATTCTGATAATTCAAAAGAGTCAGATCAAGGATATGAACCCTCTGATGTAGAAGACGAATCAGAATCAGATGAGGAAGGTTCAGAAGATGAATCTCTTATGGAGTCAAAGGATGATGATGAAGAAGAAGAGGAGGTAGAGGAGGAAGGTAAAACATGGGATGAATTAGAAGTTGAATCCAAAAATGAAAATAAGGAAAAAGGAGATGAGTCTAATAGTGAAGAGGAAAGGTGGAAACGAAAGGTAAAAGCTACAAGGAAGTCTCGGGCACCTGATATTATGGATTCAAGAGGAATGTCTGCCAAGAATCATAGAGTCAAATTAATTGAGTTCATCTACATCCTTCTACTATTTATTCATGCACATAAATGGTCATCTTGTAATCATAAGATTTGAGCTCTATTTACTCATCCTATGCATCAATAAACAACTCAACACAAGAGATGCAAATTGACATATTAACACAACAATATCCAACTAAGTTATTGAAACTAAACTATTGATACCTCATTCTCCATCCAGATTACAAAATCGTTCCACTTTTTTTTTGTAACACATTCTTTTCAAATTGCTTTGGATGGCGGCCATATTTCTCCTCCTGTCACAACATGGCACATGGACTAGTTAAACTAATTAATATGCAATCATTTACTTTTTACAAGGAAATAAAAAAAATATATCATTTAACATATTAAATATACTTACAAATTATTGAAGGAATGTTTTTTGAAATTATTGAAGAATTAGCTCTTTTTGTCGGCACTGGACGTATGTTTGGCATTAATGTTGATGGCTGACAATTTGCTATGTAATGAAGTTTTTTGTTGCAATTTTGTTTGTGGGAGTAAGGAGAGTGTTAGGATGGTGGTGCAAAGTAGTCTGGTGGCTAATGTACCAGAGAAGAAATAGAGGATAACTTCACTCTGAAAGCGAGGAGGAAATTGAATCCTTTTGATGGCAAAGTTATGGTGAAGAGACTACGTGGCTTGTTCCTGTACAAGGATGTGAAGGTGTTGCAATCTGTGTAAATCATTCTGGGTAATGGATTCAAAGATTTGAAGCACGAATATTGAACTAATATGGATATATATTCTTTGATCATGGTGTGGGGACTAGACTTAGGAGAGTCAATGGAGGTTGTAAGGAAAGTGATGAAAGCATTGGTGCATAGGGATTTCTTAGTGAAGATGAAGAGTATCCTGGAAAGGACTATACCAGGACAAGGCTTTGTGAGCCAAGGTATGGAAGGTGTGGACCCAAAAGTAGCATAGATAAATCACCCTTTCATTAGGTGGCCAAAAGGAAGAAACAAACCCATGTGGAGAGAGGGTGCGAAACGGGGGTGGCAAGCTTTGAAACTATGCATCGAATTAATGGAGACTAAGGATATAATAGCAGGACTCAAAGCCATCACGAGAGAGGAGTTGTGTGAGAACAAGGGTTTGCGTTCAAGAAAGAAGGTGAAGTTGCTCACAAAAATGTGCCCATTGCAATCTAAGCAGTGCTTCTGGAACTTTCGTGTAAACTAGTTTATTGTGTTTAAGCTAGATGTTGATGTATAAGCTTAAGGGGTTAAGCCCTATTTTTGGTTTCAATATTATAAATAGCTGGTGTTTGTGTAGTAGTTAGTTGGATAGTTTTTAGGCGGTTATGGTAGGGCTTTTTGATTTGTAGGTTTTAATTCTATTTTTACAGACATGATGTGATGGTGTTGGAAGAACTTTTTATTTTGAGCTTTGTATATTTTGATTTATCTTAAATAAAATAAAAATATTATCACCAATCGAAGAAAAAAATTTAAATATCATTTGATAAATTTGATATAATCTTATGAGAAAATTCAAATACCTGTGTACTCTCCTCACTGGACTTCCTCTGTGCATCCTAGCTTCATGCCCAATGGTGTTACCCTGCTCTCTTCAGTTGTTGGTAGTGCCTTGCTCTCTTCCTTCGCGCAATGTTTTTCCCTTTTTTGTCGTATGATTTCTTCCTTCATGTGGTAAATTTTTTAATTTTCAATTTTGATTTCTTCCTTCGTATGGTGTTTTTCCCTTTTTTCCCTTTTTTTTCATTTGATTTCTTCCTTAATGCCAACTTGAGCACTAACTTTTGGTCGTTAATGTAATCAGTTTGGGGTGCCTCAGGTGGCACCAAGTGCACCTAATTGAGCACCTATCATTGTTGTATAGTGACTATTTTCATTCTTGTAAGGGTACATTTTTCCTAGTCTAGCCTTGTGACTCAAAGTTCTCATCCTCAATTCGATTACACTGACCAAACAATGCAAATATTTCTCGACATCACTAGCTAGCTACACTTGTATAAAATCATAAAACATTCTTTATTTTCTATCAAGTAGTTATTTTGATAATTCATGTGAAATCAATTATATTTGTAGATAGGGAAAATAAATCAGATTTAAAGTTGAAAACAATAAATTAACAAATTTCTATCAAGCACAATAGAGCACGAAATAGCAAGGAAATCACAATACAAAGCACAAATGCAAACCGATCTCCAAGCCAACTCGCTTTATCTCCATTGCTCTTCACCTACACAAGGATGCAAGATTTTGAAGATTGATAATAGAGAAGGAATGTTGATTGCTCACTATTGCAGTGTAACGACTGGATATGATGAGAAATGGAGAATGATAGAAATGGATGAAAGATTGAGAAATGATTTTGGCAGAATCAGGATGTCTGAAGAAGATCCAATGTGAAAGGTTTGATTTATAGATTTTTAATGTGGACAGAGATAAGATTTGATAAGATTGATAATGATTTGATTTTTTTCGAAAGAGGAAATACAACAAGATGAGATAAGATTTCAAAAAAAGATAGAAAGATTTCATTTCCTGTTTTAAAGGAAATAAATCTTGAAAAAGACGAGAAGGATAATTGATGAATTATCTAATTAAATAAATTAATTAGATACACATGAGTTCAGTTTTGGAAAGAAAGCGAGAAGATCTTTTTAGGATTTTATTAATTAAATAAATATTTGATTTATTTAATTAATGTTGGATTTATGATTTCATTAATTAAACAATATAAATTATTTAATTAACATTAGAAGAATTAATAGAAATGATTTAATTAATTAAATAATATAAATTATTTAATTAACATTAGAGGAATGGATGAATTATGCATTAATTAATTAAATAATATAAATTATTTAATTAATATTAGAGAAATGGATGGATTATGAATGAATTAATTAAATAATATAAATTATTTAATTAACAATTAGAGAAATGGATGGATTATGAATATGAATTTAATTAAATAAATAAAATTTATTTAATTAAATAGATGATGACATGGGTACCTAGGGCAAAGTATGCTACAAGATGCCTAAATGATGTAATGCCGAGACAGGTGTTGTAAGAGGACAATTTTTTGATGTCTACATTTTGCCCCTCTTTGAGATGATGAGATTTGTGTCGAGTAACATCATTTCAAAGAAGTTAAGGTATGGATAGACAAAAATGGATAATGATAGAAAGATAGGATGATGGAATGATGATGCCCCCTCGAGAGGATAGGCGGGTTGAACAAACACAGGTAGGCTCTCGAAATCAAATGATAAGGATAGACAAGATGATGCAAGATAGAAAGTGGATGAAGGAGGTGAAAGTATGCGCTATGCTGCAATGAAGGTGAGCAACCATGACATTTGATATAGCACTAGACGTTATGCACCAAGATATAAGGACCAAGGTGACGATGTGTCTCATGCCCCAACATTATGCAACCTTGTCTAGACGTATGAGGAAGTAGACTTAAAGCATTAAAGTCCTAATGCACAAAAGGTATGATGTGACCTTAGATGCAAAGGATAGTGCAAAAAGCTACTGCAACACACACAAGATATGAATATTAGCCACAATGATATGAATTTGATACAAATACAAGATAAAATGATAACACACACAAGCAAGCAAGTAAGCATGCACAAATGATACAAAAACAAACAAGACATTGCCCCTATCAAGTTGTAAACCGTTGATTGATTGATTGATCAATGATGATGATAGTGTTGTCAGTGTGGGGAGCGACATATCCCTAGAGCAACACAAGGATGATGATAATTGATTGATTGACTTTGATTTGGTTTACGACAAGATTAAGATCAAGACCAAAGGATGTGATTGGATAATTTGACAAGATTGATCAACTTGATTGGTATGGATTAAGGATTGACTTGCATTTGGATTATTGCTTGGATTGATTTGATTGGATGAAATGGTTTTGATGAAGATGATTCATTTGGATTGAATGGTTGAATGATTTGATTGAGGTGAGGGATTGAATTGATGAAATTGGAAGAAGTAATTGGATGGATTGATTTTATTGTGTGGATTTTTGTTGGCTATTTGATTTTTTTTGTATTTTTGGAGATATTTTGATTTTTTTTGGATTTTTGAGATGTTTTGATTTTATTTTATTTTTTAGATGTTTTGTTTTTTTGGATTTTTGAGATGTTTTGTTTTTTGGATTTTGAGATGTTTTGTTTTTTTTTGTATTTTTGAGATGTTTTGAATTTTTTTTTTTGTACTTTTAAAATGTTTTGATTGTTTTGGATTTTGAAATGTTTTGATTTTTTTGGATTTTGAAATGTTTTGATTTTTTTTTGGATTTTTTTGAAATGTTTTGATGTGTCAAAGGATGAAAATATGAGTAGCCTTTGTGCTAGATACCAATGACAAGGGGAAAACCAAGTCTAGGTGCAAGGGTGGGTGATGGGATGAGGGATAAAATGTTCATGATAGATGGGTGGATGGTATGGATGTATGGATCATAAGAGAGCAAGGATGTGATCTCCAAAGACTATGTCACATAGGAATAACATGCCCCATTCTAGGTACAATACTTAGGATTTTTCTAGACAAAATGTATGACAACAGGATAATGGCAGGCTTGTTTGGAAGGATGAGGTATATCAAGAGATACCCAAGACATGTTTCAACATTTTGACCCTGTATCTTCATCAAGATCAAAAGAAGGGTGGATGAATGGACTTGATATGATAGATATGTATGAATAGACTCAATATGATGGCTAAAGATGGCAGGTAGGATGCAAATGATATGATATGAAAATGATAGGTTGGATAGATAAGACATTGTGCCCCCAAGTGTAAGTGACGTAGAAGATCAACCTACACATGATGCCTATTTGCCAGGTTTTCATCATGGTACTTATCCAGGGTGCCTGTTTACCAGATTTTCACCATTAGACGAAGGGATTTCTCTTTACTTTTTTTTCTTTTCTTTTCTTTTTTGTTTATTTTGAATTTTTTTGGATAGGAGAAGGGGAATATGGATGGGAGGGACTCAAGTGTCTAGTTTCGTGAAAGGTGATAGTCCCACTAGATATGGATGTCATTACATGGACCATGTCAAGTGCTCATAGATGTCGGTAAGGGATGACATGAGTGTGAGATGGATTAGGTAGAGGGCATATTATGATGTGGATTATGGAGGAAAATAGTGGATTATGATATGGTTTATGTAGGGAAGATGATAGGGATTATATAGGACTTATGAAAAAGATGAATGGGGAGACTTAGCCAAAAGCATGAACCATAGGAAGATGGTGGGGGAGATATGTAAGATAATGAGTGAAGGATGAGGATATGGAGGTATGTGGAAATGTTGAGAAATGGAAGGGAACCATGACCAATGGTTGGACACACTGTGATAAACGTTGAAGCTTTTGATGTGGATGCGGTGTAGGAAGCAATGGAGATGTTTGCTTAGGAGGTGGTGGATGAAGTGTTTTAGGTACCCACATAGACTTAGTATTTTTATGATTTTTATTTTGCTTGTGGGTTTTAAGAATTTGAGATTTTTGAATGGAGTGGGAATGTGAGGTGGAAGTGAATGGTTGGGATTTTTGTGATGTGGATGCCTCATTTGACTTGATTTCCTTTTTCTTAGGTACCCAAACCAGTTTAGTTTTGGCCTTTACTTTTGGAAGTATGGGCTTATATGACTTTTTAGATGTACTTGGCTTTGATATTTTGCAATTGTATGCTAAGGCATTAGGACCTTTAGAATTTTAGAATTTATGTGTAGAGGCATCCAAATTCTTGCTTTTGAATCCCATGGGTATGGTGGAATGGGTGGAAGCTTCATGTTTATAGAATGTGTACATTTGTTGGTCATGATTAGGAATGCTAGGGTATTTATGGATGGAGGGATAAGGGGATTGGATGATAGGGATATTAGGTGTTGGAAGTAATGGTGGTAAAGTTGATGGTGGGAAATTAGGAGTTGGAAGCAATGGTGGTAGATTTGATGGAGGGATATTAGGAGTTGGAAGAAATGGTGGAAGATTTGATGGTGGAAGGTGTATGGTCACATGCTTTTGACATTTGTACGATGATGGAGGAGGGATGGAAACATATTTTTTAGGGATATGATAGGATTTATGATGGAAAGTGGACATAGGAGGCATGGAGGAAATACCAACATCTTTAGGTTGTTGTCCTTGGGGTGTAGGTCCAAGGCCATAAGAGCGTGGAGGGAATTTGACATGTATGGGCTCCAAAATATCTTGTTCATGAAGGTCTAGACCTTTATCTTGGTGGTTCATGTTTTGGAGTGTGCAATGGACAATGGGAATAGGTGTAGGTGGAACACTAGACACTAGTTCCTTATTGGATGGAGAAAATGACGCAAGGGATGATAATGGTTTTTATTTTTCTAAGGAGGAACATTCATGAATGAGGGTGGAAAGACCAATAGGATATGATGGAGGACTTGCAATGGGGTCAATAGTGGGTGATGGAGGATCATTAGGATCTTGATTAGCATTGTGTTCACTTATATCCAAGGAATTTGTTTGATCTTCTATGTTGGCTTGGGAGGCATGTGTCTCATCAAAGGAAGTGGATGTTGATAGATCATGGATAGGACTAGGTAGGGGGTAGATAGGAGCAAGGGAGGTTTTTTGCTCATGGATAGGTGAAGTGATAGGTTCTTGACCATGGAATGCATAAAGTTGGCTAAGGGGATCATCATGGTCTTCTTGATCATAAAAGGGATCTTGATCAAAGATGAAAGATTGATCATGAATAGCATTAGGTATGTTATGAATGAAATCATTAGGAGGGTGTTGATCTTTATGTGAATGAGGGGGTAATGTTTTCTCATGTTTAGGATTGTGCTCTTGGCATGCCTCATGACTTATCTAAATGGAGGTGGAAGGGGATTTCTCATGGAGAGACTTGTCATGTTCTTGATGGTAAACAACATAGGAGCATGATAGAGGGTGAATTGGAATTAATGGGGAAGACTCTTGAATTGGATCAAGCGGTTGTGGATGATATGGTTGGATTGAAGGAATT
The DNA here is from genome assembly GCA_007258455.2 of Sequoia sempervirens. Classification (NCBI taxonomy): domain Eukaryota; kingdom Viridiplantae; phylum Streptophyta; class Pinopsida; order Cupressales; family Cupressaceae; genus Sequoia; species Sequoia sempervirens. The sequence goes on along the minus strand of VDFB02000009.1, from coordinate 7,316,499 downwards.
GGAATGATGTTTGAGAATTCTTTTGTATGTTCAGGTATATGTGTTGAATGACATGGCGATAGTTGATACCTTGCTTGTAGCCCTTGGGTCACATCCTTTGGAGGTGTAGGGGTGGAAGGTGTTGTCTTAGGGTTTTGATTTTGATTGGAGGATAGTATGATAAAGTTATAAGGTGCATGCACTAGATTGGTATTCCCCTTGTCAATGGTTGCATTAGAACATGAGGAAGTTTGGCCTTGTTGCAAGGTAGAACTTAGAGTCACATGTGTTTGTCGTGATGTGGCTTGATAGGTTAATGTGGCATTGACATACGAAGAAGTGGATGGATTAGATTGGTATGGGGTGGAAGCGAATGAAACATTAGTTTGAGGTGGCATTGGTTGATAATGAATGGATAGGGGATGATGTTGTGGTTGTTGAATTTGACAAGTGGCAATGAAATGATTGGCTTGAGCTAGGAGGTGTTGGATTTGAGGTGATTTAATTTTTTGAAAATCTTGGAAGAGGGTTTGAAGGATTTGTATGGTTTGGTGGTCTAAGGGTTGGGGTATTTGGTGAAGTGTTTGAAGGAGGTTTGGAAGTTGGGATGCTAGGGCTTTGTGTTCGAATGTGGGCATGGTGTCACACATGTGTGTCAGCTCTTGCATACCGATTTGTTCTTCAAAGTATGCAACATAGTTCATGTCATCATTAGAGGTGGTAGGAAGAGCCCCTCGAAGTATGATTTTATGTTTTGGGTTTATTTCATGATTTGAACTAGAGAAAGAGGCTCCTTGAATTATGACTTCAGGCTTAGGTTTTGTCTCATGATTCAGCCTAGAGGGATAGCCCCCTTGGATTATAATTTTGGGCTTATGATTAGGATTAGGCTTGTTTATGATTATGGCCATTTTGACAAGTGGTGACTAGGAATTTTTTGATGATGGTGGTGTGGATTGATTAGCTTGGATGACTTGGTTGATTAGGATGAAATGGATAGGATGTGGCTAAGAAGAGTGATTAGGATGAAAGTGATTGGATATGAATGTGTTGGAAGAATGTGTAGAGTGACTTGTCTTTATGTGTTTGTTGTTTAGCTTGATTTGGAAATGTTTAAATGAATGATCACACATGTACACACATAAATCACTCACGCAAGACACATAAGCAAGTTTTATTTTGAAATTTGAAGAATGTGATTATTAAGTACACACTTGAAGAAGACACATCAACAAGTCCTAGAACTAGTCAAGTGGGTATGGCCAATTAGGTCTCAAGCTAGTCTGCACAAGGTTGACTAAGGATGATTTGGAAGAAAATCTTGCCAATAAGCCGGGAGAAAGGGGTAACCCACCCTTCACCTTCACTTCCCAAAGGTATAAAGTTCTTTGGGGCTTAGCTTAGAGTGACATGATTTCAACTCCCAAACAAGCGTGTCTTTCGATTCACACTTTAATTGAGGTCGTCCCTAGGGATGATGAAATCCCCTAGCAGGCCTCCTAGAAAGGGTTTGACAAAAGCAAACCAAGTGAGGTGTTTGTGATCACACACACACTTGATTCACACTCACAATTATTAATTGACCCTTAGAAAATTGAAATATGTGTAAAACAGTTTCAAACACTTGTTCTTTTTAACCCCAAATCAAGATGTATGGTTGAAGACAAAATTCATTTTAATCCCAATTTCAAATATGTGATCAAACAAGGTTTGATTTTATGCCCCAAATTGAAATGTGTTAACAAGCAATGATTTATGAGAAACAAAAGATTAGAATGTATGCACTTGATTATTCGCTTTCCAATTTGTTTTTGTGAGTAATCCCAATGATTTTCCAGCTCCGTATGATTCACCAACAAGTCACTAAGACAAAAAAAAACAAATTACCAATGTGTTGGAACAAAAGTAATATGCGTCGAAGAATATATGAGAATTTGAGAAATTTAACTCTATCAAAGTTAATAAATGACTACACCATTGGATATCTTATGAAATTTTACCCCATATCAAAAAAAAGTGTTGAAAAAGACCAAAAAATGACTAAGATATGACCATTTTAAGATTTACTATCAAAAAGCTAAAAAAATGGCATATGCACTAAAACAATCATTGTATGCACTAAAAGAACTATGAAATAAGCTAAAACAACCATATATGCGCTAAAAGAAACTTCATATGTGCTAAAAGAAGTGTTGAAACTGTTAAAACAAAGCTATATGCGCTAAAACAGTCCCTATATGCGCTAAAGAAAACCTTAAATGCGCTAAACTAACCCTTAAATGTGCTAATCTTGGAAAAGAATATTTAAATTCTAAAAATAGTGAAGATAAATGCTCTAATCTGTTCCTTATATGTGCTAAAATAACTGATGGATTTGCTGAAACAGTCCCCAGATGCGCCAAAAGACCTGCAGAAGAATCGTTAAAACCCTGCATGTGCTACGAAAACCCTCAGATGCGCTAAAACGAGAATTTTTGTCAGAAAACTGAATTCCAAAATGTGAAAACCTATCAAAAAACCTGCAGATAAATGTTAAAAATGGGGCAAGGCCCCATAGTGGGCACCAAAATGTAGATAGGGAAATAAATCAGTCAGATTTAGAGTTGAAAACAATAAATTAACTAATTCCTATTAAGCACAATAGAGCACGAAATAACAAGGAAATCACAATACGAAGCACAAATGCAAACTGATCTCTGTGCCAACTCGCTTTATCTCCATTTCTCTTCTCCACCTGCACAAGGATTTAAGATTTCAAAGGTTGATAATAGAGAAGGAATGTTGATTGCTCACTATTGCAGTGTAACAACTGGATATGATGACAAATGGAGAATGATAGAAATGGATGAAAGATTGAGAAATGATTTTGGCAGAATCAGGATGTCTGAAGAAGATCTGATGTGAAAGGTTTGATTTATAGATTTTCGATGTGGATAAAGATAAGATTTGATAAGATTGATAATGATTTGATTTTTGTCAAAAGTGGAAATACAACGAGATGAGATAAGATTTCAAAAAAAGATAGAAAGATTTCATTTCCTGTTTTAAAGGAAATAAATCTTGAAAAAGATGAGAAGGATAATTGATGAATTATCTAATTAAATAAATTAATTAGATACACATGAGATCAGTTTTGGAAAGAAAGCGAGAAGATTTTTTTAGGATTTTATTAATTAAATAAATATTTGATTTATTTAATTAATGTTGGATTTATGATTTCATTAATTAAACAATATAAATTATTTAATTAACATTAGAAGAATTAACATAAATGGTTTAATTAATTAAATAATATAAATTATTTAATTGACATTAGAGAAATGGATGAATTATGCATTAATTAATTAAATAATATAAATTATTTAATTAATATTAGAGAAATGGATGGATTATGAATGAATGAATTAAATAATATAAATTATTTAATTAACAATTAGAGAAATGGATGGATTATGAATATGAATTTAATTAAATAAATAAAATTTATTTAATTAAATAGATGATGACATGGGTACCTAGGGCAAAGTATGCTACAAGATGCCTAAATGATGTAATGCCAAGATCGGTGTTGTAAGAGGACAATTTTTTGATGTCTACAATATTATTTTACAATGAACAAAAATCAGCATGAATCATAAAATGTGGATAAGGATACAATGTTCTTTCATCATTTACTCCCAAAAAAATGCATGGGTAACGACACAAAAATATGACAAACATAGTTATATGAAATGGATGTGAAGTGTGTGTAGATGTATATGAATGCTTACAAATGCAAGTAAATGAATGTAAACTAATTATTATCAAATTTTCGCTACAACTCAATTTGATAGAGTTGTTTTGTTCAAAGTTTTATTTTAAGGTGAAAATTCAAAATTAAACTTTGCAGATGTTTAATCATTGCAAGTGTTTAAAATATTTTGGAGTTCCAAGATGTAATGTGTTTAAGTTGTTTGATTCAATTACAGCATTAAAGAGTTAAATAAAAGAAAAAAGATGCTTTCATTTTGTGTTCAGTTGCAGTGTTCAAACATTGTTTTACATGAAAGGAAAAGATACAAAATTGAATAAGTGATTTACAAATGTTGAATTTATATTCATTGGGTAATGGAAAATAAAAATGTTGCCCTACACAAACTGGCCTCCAACTCCTGCCTTGTTTTTGTGACCACTATTGTCTTGTGGCTCCTTCATCAGCTCAGTGCGGTAGAGCGGTTTTTACTCTGGTCCCACAAGGTGCTTCATCCTTCTCAGTGGTAGTGCAGTGAAAACTTTTGTGGTAGCACGCGATTCTTCCTTCTATTCCCGGTGGTGTTGCAGTGACTCCCGCAAGTCTTCTACCATTTGTGTGTGGTAGTACGGTGACCACCATTATCCCATGGCTCCTTCATTAGCTTGGTGTGGTAGAGCAGTTTTTACCGCAGTCTTGCAAGTTGCTTCTTCCTTCTGAGCAATAGTGCAGTGAAAGCTTTTGTGGCAACATTTTTATTCACAGAGGAGGCCATGGAGAGAGGACATGGATGACGTAGAAATACTAAATCACTAAGAGGAAAGTGGGTGGAAATAGATGAGATAACATTGATTAAGCAACAAATTTATTTTGATATTTTTTTGTGTGAGAAAAAATTACTAATGACCTTTTCATAAATGTTATGTAAGATTTTTGGATAAACTGTGTGCAAATTTTTACATAAATATCATGGACTGTGAAAATTGAATGTTATTAATTTTCATAAATGTGTTTGATAGCATATCATGCCATTGGAAATTAGGGGGGATTCATGTCTTACAGTTGACTTAAGGAATGCGATAAGTCGATTGCCAACATTTACAAGGTATGTGGTTATATGAAACGTTCATGTGTGAGAGACATAGAGATATTATATTGCATTTAAATTTATGACTAAAGGTTCATACTAATTTACTATTATTATATTAGGTGGGTGACCTTCAAGGAGATCCATGAATCTCAAATGCCTAAACTTTGAAATGTTTCAATAATATTATGTTGTACTTGGACAATTGAAAACCTATTTTATTCTTCTAGCAAGCTTTTTTATTTTCCATTATAATTCTAGACCAAACAACATTTGCAGGGATGGCCTTTTACACCAATCTTAATTTGTATGAAGTTCATGAACCTATTGTCAAGTAGTAAATTCCTTTCATAGACAGGAAATGTAAAAGCTTCATTTAAGAAAAGATAAGTAGTCTCTTTATAAGGGTAATCCACATGCAAAAATTAAAAAGCACATAAAAAAACAATTGTATAGTAGAAAATTAGATTCAATCAATTTCTGATAAGGAAAAATAGGTTTTGAAGGGCCCTGAAACCCTTTACAATGACGCCAAGTTGCAAGAGAAATTAAACCACTAAGACCAACAGCCCAAAAAACCAAAAAGCTGACATAAGATGGAACATTAGCAACTTGTCAACAAACCCAAAAGCAAAAAACATCAACAAACTTGTTGAACCAAAAAGGAAGCATGAGCTACAACAAATTATCTAAAACATTAGCGGAGGCCATGTTCTCCTTGATTACCTCCTCATGGATACTAATAATGTCCTTCAACTCCTCAACAACAACAATAGCCCTCTTTTTCATCTTGGTCCTCGTCCTAAGGCACGAGCCTGCTTGCATGTACTTCTCCAACACTAGAGTAGAAGCTTTAGCTTTCTCCACCATGTAAGAGCCACTAATCTCTTCAATCCTTTCCTCCATATTACCCAATTCAAGCGGTTTTCCAGTCCAATTCAATGCTTTCTCATTCAAAACAAAAAGATCCATAGAAGTGGTCTTCAAAGAGTTATTGTTGATATTGACCACTATTTTCAAGTCCTCTGACATGTTTCCCATTTTATCCTCCAAACATGCCACTCTATTCTCTAACATTTTATTAACAATAACTTCCAAAGAGGAAAATTTTTCTTCATGAGAAATGTTAGAATCAAACATGATTTGATACCATGTTAGAATTAGGTATGGATGCCAAGATCTATGGACCAAATGGAAAGCACAGAAAGAGAGATGAATATGACAAGAATAAATTGTATTCAATTTCAAATGATATAAGATGATTCATGTGCAATGAGAGATACCTTGGTTATATAACCAAGGTGAGATGCAAGATGTCATAGGATTATGACAAGTGTCTTAATCATATGACATGTGACAACTAATCACACTTACCTAGGTTCACATGTAGTAGTTGTCAAAGGATAAGATAACAACTAGTGACAACTCACACATTCTAGAAAGATTCCTTCCTATGACCTAAGTAAACTTAACTAAGATGTAAATAAGTCCCCTAGTAATGAGTGAACTAGGTACAAGACTGTATTTACACCAACAAACCCCCAAATGATCAACATCAACCAATAGCTTATCAAGCTTAATATGCATTGATTTCACTTTTCCTTTTATTTCCCACTCCTTTTGGTTACCTCTTAGCATAGCAACACAAAAATCCTACCAATTTTTCATCTAAATATTGAGCTCCTTAACCTTCGAAAATAACCACTTAACTAGGGAAAGCAGGTTTCTCGTCCCATCTTCGGCCATTCTACAAAACATATTCATGTAAATTTCATCCCAGTTAACCAGAGGTTGACCCTTCTACTCCAATTCAATAAGGGCATCAAAAAAATCCCTATTCTGTTCATCCTTTTCTTCAGCTAGGGAATCCTTTACATACACAACATCCACCTTTATCCTCTCCTTATCTAGAAAATTCTCCAAATCAACTAATGCCTCCAGACATTCCTTCTTCACTTCCTTCTCCACAGTAGAAAAATCCTAAGAACAATTAACCACATCAATCCCCTGCATATCCACAAGGCCAATCTCATTAGGATTCACCTCCATCTTAGAGTTGCCCATATCAGCAGGGCCACTCAGCTGACCACCCAAATTAACTGGAACCTTAAGCCCTTGCACTGGTGAGCTCTCTAGCAAACCATCCTTACCAAGAACATGGTTCCCCAACAAAGCATTCTGAACACAATCAAAATTTGAAGGATCCACATCACCCACAGGATGACAACCCTTCAAACCCTCTTTTCCAGAAGACAATGTGGGATTCACATTCGAACTAGGGGCAACCACCTCAATTTTCCTTTCGGTCAAATCTTTAACTTTTTTCATGCCTTTGGTTTTCCCCTTCAAATATTTTCTAACAAAATTAGCCATAGTCTCTTGCAGCTCCACATTAGTCTCATAGCCCTTACCCCATTCTTCTAATTTCTCATCCCTTTCCACAAAGCCTCCTTCATCAACAAACATATCCTCATATTCTGACTCTTCCTCCTCTAAACTACCAACCCATTCACTGATAGAGTCCCCTATTTCATACCCATCATTTTTAACTTCCTTCTTACCAAGAGTTTTAAGGGAGACCGAGATCAACTTTAGCTTGATATGAGCAAAAATCAAACACATAAGCCCTTGATGAAGAACCACCTTCTTAGGTTCTTTCCATGGTCTTCAATACTCTTCTCCATAGAATGTAATAGGTAAAAAGGAAACGAGACATTAACATTATGCCTAAAATGATTTAAGAGCATAAAATGGTGAGTGTAAACCATAGAGAATCTACCTTCAAGGGTGAAGTAGTGCATAATGGCCAACACAAGGTCCCTCCAAAGTGGCTTTAGGGACTTCCTAGCATAACCTCCACTTCCAATTTCCTTAACCTTCTTCCTCTTGTCATGTTTAAAGAAATTTGCAAAATCCTTCTTAGCCGCTCCCCTATCTCTAAAAAACTTTCTCCCAACAACTGAAAGACCAGTTACCCCTGCAATAAAATCCTCTTCAATTCAAAACTCAATGCCCTAGTAATGTAGAGACCTCCCATTCCATCCTTTCACAAAGAAATCTGTTACATTAGGGTCTGGGCCTTAAATTCTCTGCATAAATTGAGTAACCCCCCCAATTCCAAGTGATCCCACACAGTAGCATTTTTCTTAAACTCTTCACAAGAACTCGACTCAATTCTACAACGATCACCACCCATAGTGACAGGAAACAAACAAAAACCCAAGAACACTTAGAAGAAATGAAAAAGTAAAATGAACCAGGCACTACTCAAAATAATACAACAAACACCCACAATACGTGTGGGCTTATCATTCCAAGTAACCCTGCCAAAACTACTAGTCCATCCTTCTATGGAAACTAAGGAAAGAATAATGAAACTGAAAGAGAAAAGGGTCGACGTAAAAAAACCAACTTAAAATCATAATGAAAAACCTTTCCTCGAGAACATCTTGCCTCAAAACAAGCCAGTTGGTCATCATTAGAAATACACTTTAGATTCAAAGTTAGTGATTCAAAAGAATCCCACTCAAATCTCTCAGCCACTCCCACATTGGCAACCCCATCAGCCATCATGTTTGCTTCACAAAAAACATGAGTGCTTTTGATCTCCTCAAAAGAGTTAATAATAGATATCAAGCCATTAATAAAATTTGCAATTGACCATTAAGGAGGACATTTCATCATGAGACATTAATCACATTAAGAGAGTCCCCCTCTAGCCATAGTTTAGAAACACCTTGTTTCTTAGCCAAAACTAATCCATGATAAGTTGTTGCCTTCACATAAAAAAAATTGTACAATAGAAAATCATGTTCAATCAGTTATGTCTTATTTCTCTTGCACACTTATCTGAAAGACATAGGGTACTCACCATACATTTCCCTTGACAAAGAAAACATGTGCTTTTATTTGTTTTTACTGTAGATCTCAAAAGTGAAAGTTACATAATGATGCACTGAGAAAATGTTTGAAATTTAACATGCAACCTACTATGTTGTGCTAAAAGGAATCAAGATTAACTAGGACAAGAAATAAAAATAAAATTTTGATGATTGTACTTAAAAGTGAACAGGATATGAAAAGTGTGGACAATGATGGTGCTGAAATTGAAAACCCTGATTCTGATGGCATTACTATTTTATGTCACTAGAGATAAAGAGCACATATGATTTTATATACATAGAAAATGAAGATTTGAAACTAGTAAACTAAAAATGTAAACACTGTAAGATTTTTCCTTGAACAATAATTCACATACTTACAAAAAAGGGTGAAGCTTTTTTTATTCAAACTCTGTTTTCTTTAATAGACATAATAGTAAAAGAATATTTACAAGTACAAGAATATATACACTATTTCATAGAAAATAAGGAATGTTTCATAGAATATATCTTTGGAATGTAGGAACTTCCTCTATCGGATATTTGGAAATTCCCACACACAAGTTCTGCTTCAAAACAAAAACACCCAGAAGTGTTTCACACTGGCTCAAAGTACAATCATAAATTAATGCGTGTTGATTATTTTAGCTGGAGATTGGAGAAAATGCAGAGTTTGAGCATTCAACTAGAAAAATAAGAATATATTTACGTGGACATGGACCTAAAACTATTAAAGAAACAATTCAAATGAGCGATTGTACAAAGACAAGTAGATTTATGACTTTATCTTTAGAATGTACAAACTTTCTCTATTGGATATTAAAGATGTCTAGTTGGATCAAAAACTAGATAAGAAGATTTATGATTTTATCTTTAGAATGTAGGAACTTCCTCTGTTGGATATTTGGAAAATCCTACACTCAGGTTTTGCTTTTGAGTGAAAACACCCGAAAGTGTTTCAAACCGGCTCAAGGCACAATCCAACCTAGTTATGATACCAATAGCAATCCAATTTTTCTTGAACCATCCATACCCGAACGTTGCATCACAATCTATTCTTCCTGCACATAAAAATGCCACATATTAACCCCTTCTAAATAAAACTCAAAATACCATGAAACAATGAGTCCCCTATATTAGTAAGTAAGTAGGCAGTCTATAGGGCATAGTTTGATTCTATACAAGGATGCTCATGAAAGGAATCTTCAAGTGATAGTGAGTGAGTTGTTTGAGATTGCAACTGATGGTGCAATATCCAGTCTTAAAGGCAGTTAGCAAAGCAATAAATGTGCAAGAAAATCAAATTGTACACAACAAACAATTCACAATGTTATCATGCATAATGTCTTAAGTTTGAAGACAAAAATCTCATTGTATCTTGATGAAAGTAGTGGCCTTAATAGTCAATCACTGGAAACCATGATTTAAAACATGCTAGTGTGCTAATGGAGGTAGCATTTTAAGTAAGGCAGTGAGTGGTAGTTTGGAACAATGGCAGGTATGAAGGAGTTGCTTTATATGCATACTATGCAATCTAGCTTAAGACAACATTCTTATTAGAGATTGAAGGTGGATTATGGAACTCAAGGGTCACCATGATAAAGATTAAAGCAAAGATTGAAATCTATTTAAAAGCCACTATCATGAAGATACTAAAGATGTCAAATGCAAAACCCTAGCAGTTGGAGTAATGAACATAGTGCGAAAGAGGATAGTGTGCTAGGGCAGATTTAAGAGATCTCCACATTATCTAAACACAGGAAAATACATCATTTATTTATTTTTTTAAATTAAAAGAAATTATTCTAAACCCTATATAGGACACATTAATACTTCAAAAGCATCTGATTTATTTTTTAAAATTAAAAGAAGTCATTCTAAACCCTATATAGGATACATTGATACTTCAAAAGCATTTGAAGGTATTTGAGATTATGCAAACATTTGTCAATTAAATACTTGGATTACAAACAATAGTGTGAACATCATAACCCTTGTTGATCAAAGTAGGAATGAGATAAACATCAATGAATCCTATGCCTCCTATCACACACATCTCCTTACCATTCTATGTCATTCTTTACTAAAACACTTCTCCATTTTGGCGGGCTATGCCTGAAAATAAGGTTTTAAGAAAGGTTTATTGTATGTTTATTAAAATGAAAACTCCATTATGGTGGGCTATGCCTAAAAATAAGATTTCGACAAAAAATTTAGAGTATGTTTATTAGAGTTTTAGAGTATTTTGGTGGGCTATATTCAAATGGATTGTGACTAATGTGATTTGTTGCATTTATTGTTATAAATTGTAATGATGCCATGATTACTGTACTATTGTCATCTCTTATTATACTTGCTATGGTATGGCAATATTTTTCCCTTGCCTTCTGTTGTTTACCGCACTACCACCTTGCTCAAGGCTTCTTGTTGCGGGGTTGCAATGTATACCACTTTATCACATATATTTCTCACCTTCCTGGTGGTATAGCAGTGTATGATTTTTATCATTACTTGAAGAGTGTCGATGAGACAATATTATTTGTCTTACCGATATCTCAATGTCTCATCGACATTAGATCTTATGTTTCTCTGATATTGGTTGTCGGTGTAGATGAGACAAGTTAATATCTCTTGTCGATATGCCACTATCTCATCGATATTTTCCTTTGGTGGTATTTCTTTATATATCAGTGTAACTTTGCCATCTCGGGGAGACTCAGGATTATCGTTGCGGTATGGAAATGTTTTTCCCTTCCCTTCTATTGTTTACCACACTACCGCCTTGCTAAAGGATTCTTGCTACAGGGTTGCAGTGTATACTGCTCTACTGCATATGTTGCTCACCTTCCTAGTAGTATAGCAGTGTATGCTTTTGATCATTACTTGAGGAGTGTCGATGAGATAATATTATTTGTCTTACTGATATCTCAATGTCTCATTGACATTACTTCATTATATCCAAGAGTTGTGTTTTGCTAAGAACTTGTAGATATATCTTGTTGATGTGATGTAAGTGATTCTCTCCTCAATATGCCCCTATATTGTTGACATTTCACTATTTTACATCATCAATGAGACATATAAATAAGTCTCTTCGACATAGGGGTGTCTAAACCAATGCTAAACCCGAAGCTAAAGTTAGAGATAAAAGTGGCACTAAACTCAAAGCTAAACTCAGATCCAAATGCATTGCTAACAGTAGCACCACACTTGAAGCCAATATCGGTGTTAAAGGAAATGCTAATGTCGGTGCTAAGTAGCACCAAAATTAGTGCCAACTTGTCCTAATTAGCACAAACAAATGCCAAAAATAATGCCATCCCAATAAATAGCACCGACATTTTTAAAAAATTGGAAAAAAATCCATTAAAATAGTGGGTGGAAGCAAAAAATGGAGCAAATCATAGGGATTTATTGTAGTGATCATTGCCAACTGCCAGCTAACATCAAACACCTTTTGTGCATTAAGCAAGTTGACCAGCACTTGAGAATTTGATTCACAAATCACTCGACACCATCCCAACTCATAGGCCAATTCCAAAGCATAAAGGATCACCTATCCTTCCATAAAGTTGATAGTTTGTACTCTTTTATGGATAGAAAAGAGGAAAACCATCGAACCAGAACAGTCCTTGCCAACCTCACCAGCTCTAGCCGATCTCGGATTTCCTTTGGAAGAGCCATTAGTATTGACCTTCAAAGTGCCAACTGGATGGAGTTGCCAATTTCCCCCTCTTTGAACTCATTGACTCCCTTGCCTACCCCTTTTACTATAAGCAGAGGTTGAGGAAAACAAAAGAATACCTGGCCTAGCCACCATCTCCGCATCCCTTTTCTCCAACGGCAATACCACATCTCCCTTAGCTTCAATTGTCACCTGAATTATACCAAGGATTCTAAACCACACCTGTTGTATCTGCAAGCTCTCCCCTTTGAAAATCCTCCTATTTCTTTCCATCCAAACTTGCTAGAGTAAGAAGATAGGCCCAACATTCCACACATCCTATAGAAAAGGAGCCATCGAGGGAGATCTCCCCAATCTAGTCTAGAATTCCACCAAGGAGGAGGCTTGAATGCAAGGACTATTCCACACTCCCCACCAATAGTGCCAGAGTTGCAAAGTGAAAGAACACCAAAAAAACAAATGAGAAGAATCCTCCTCACCCTTCCCATAGAGAACACATCTGGAGGGGCCCTGAAATCCATGTTTTTGAATATTGTCCCAAGTCAGACACCTATTCCAAGCCAAGGTCCATATGAAGTAATTGCACTTTGGCCAAAAAAACTTATTCGACACCCTCTTCCACCAAGGCACCTCCCCCCTCAATATTTTGAGAGAGTGGCCTCTGGTATCTAGAGGCAACCATATAATGACCTTTCTAGTTGGGAGACTATGCAAAAACATCCATATCCATGAGGGAGTTTCCTTTCCTACCTACAAGAATATTATGAAGCACCACACACTCTTCTTCCATACCCTCCACAGGCCACTAATCAAGATTCCTCCACTTAGTGCACACACGCTACCCATGGAAAGAAATCAACTTAAAGTCACTCACCCTCGACTAGCCAGTATCACTGAATCTCAAGCTTAGGGCCGCCAATTTAGGAAATTGAGAGATAATGGGTGGGTAACTGTCCCAAGAGTCAAACCAAAACTAAACCTTTGTCTCATGCATATAGATATAAAATAAGCCATCTTTGACAAGCACAACACCTTTCTTGAGAGTAGCCCATATAGTAGATCCCTTTTCCTCTAAAGGGTAATGAGGGATATTCTCTTGAGGATTATCTTGAAGATACTTATGGGAGAGAATCCTGGCCCATATTTGGTCCTTCTCAATGCACCACCACCAATAAAGTTTAGTTGCTAATGCCTTGCCAGCCAACGAGGATTTCCTTAGCTCCAAACCACCATACTTCTTAGGATAGCATACAGTATCCCAATTTTAACCAGACTCCATTTGGAAGACATCAAACTGCTAGCCCATAAGAACTGTCTAGCTAAGGCATCCATTTCTCTAACAAAGCCCATCAGGGCCACCTGAAGCATACTCCGATAGATAGGGAGAGCTTGAACTATAGACTTAAGTAACTCTTCACACCTCACAAAGGATAGCCAACGATTGGTCCAATGGGTGACTTTTGCATGAAATTTATCCAAAATAGGTTGTCACAACTCTCTAGCTAACCTACCCACAATAATAGGAATCCCAAGATAAGACAAAGGAAGAGCCCTAGTCTAAAATCAAAGAATCTGAGCAATTCTCCTCTAAATAGGCTCCAAAGTGTTGAAGAAAAATATGGAATTTTCTTCATTGATTTGACCTGACACCACAAGATAGATATCCAGAACCTTGTGGATATTCATAGTTTCCTAAGTAGTGGATGCACCCATCAAAGCAGTGTCATCCACAAACTGTAGATGGGATTGTGGTGGTAAGTCACCTCCCCATCGCCACCCCTAAATAAGGCCCAGCTCCACATGTCTTCTTAATAAGCATCCCAGGCCTTCAACCAATTGAAGGAATAAATAAGGAGAGAGAGGGTCACCCTGCCTCAATCCACAAGACACACCGAATAGTTCAGAGTGCTCCCCATTAATTAAGACATAGAATGAGATAGATGTGACACAACTCATGACTCAATTAATCCAATCATCTCCAAATCCAAAAGTAGCTAGAACCTTCTAAAGAAAAGACCATCAAGCTCTAGCCATATCAAGCTTGATAAACATAGCCTTTTCTCTAGAATTGGCCATAGAATGTATGGTCTCAGCAGTAATGACAATACCATCCAAAATCTGTCGACCCTCCACAAAACCACTTTGCTCCTCAAAAATGAGCACCTACAGCCACTTTTTTAACCTATTAGCAATTAACTTTGAAATGATCATACACACCACATTGCAAAGAGATATGGGTAAAAATTTTCTTAGTCTATCTGCCCCTTCACACTTGGGGATGAGCACAAGGAAGGTGGAGTTCAGAGCCTTTAGCATCTGCTTATTCCACTGAAATTCTTGAACCACTGCCAATAAGTCTAGCTTGATAATCTCCCAAAACTCTTGAAAGAACTCAATCAAGAAACCATCGAGTCCTAGGGCCTTCCCTTTCTTCACCTAAAACATAGTCCCCTCCAGCTCCTCTAGAGTGATATCTCCCATGAGATGATCCATCATTTCCCTAGTCACTAGGGATGGGATACAAAAAAGGACTTGAGCTTCCTCCACAGAACTACCCTACACCTCTTCTCGAAATAGTGAAGCAAAGTACTAAAAAGCTTCATTCAAAATATCATGAAATGAGGAAAGAGTCTTGCCCCTTTCATTGATCAAAATAGGAATAGAATTACCATGCTTCTTAGCCTTTACCAAGTTGAAGAAGAATGCAAAATTTCTATCACACTCCTGGAGCCACTCAACCCGGGCTTTTTACTTCCAAAAACTCTCCTCTCGGAACTCCCATTCTTCCAAAACTTTCAAGGACCTTGATTCCTCCCTTAGCAGATTCTTCGTCACACCATTCTCTTTGATTTTCCTGGTAATACCATCCAGCTCAGCCTATGCATCAAACCTGGCACTGAAAATATTTCTGAAGCATTATCAGTTCCAACACTTAAGCTGGTATTTAACAAACTAAATGAGCTTAGCAAAGACATACATAGCCATGCCCTAGGAAGGTCTCCCATCTTGCCACCATTGAGCAACATACCCATGGAGATCAAGATCATGCAGCCACACTAGTTGGAACTTGAAGGAGGAAGTCTGAGGCCACGAAGCTAAGAAAATAGAGAATTTTATAGGCCAATGGTCCAAACCCCTCCAATCCAAAATCTTCAAGCTGGAAGACCACATACCACCAACCCAGATGCTAGAAACCATGAACCTATCTAGGCATTTTGAAATGCAGTTGTCACTAACCCTCTAATTGTTCCAATTAAATTTCCTATTGCCTAGCTTGACATCTACAAGATTCAAAGTAGAGATGTTATCCTAGAATAGCAATGCAGATGCTTCCAGCCTCACAATACCACCCCTCTTCTCCACAAGCTCTATAATAGGATTAAAGTTACCCCTAATAATCCAAGGATGGTAAGGAGCCATGCTATAGACAAAATGAATGTTGGACCATAAGAGTTGCTTGCCCTGCAGCTCCATAGGTGCATGCACATTGGAGAAGAGAACATATTCCCTCATCTCAAAGCAAGAAGCCACCATGGAGAGAGAGGACTTAAAGGACACCTACCCCAAGGGGAAAATCCTCTGTGGGTTCCATAAGCAAGCCACCCCCCTAGAAGATCCTTGAGCACCAATGCATTGGCATTCACCATTTTTCCAAAGCTAGGGTACTAAGCTCATCATAATCTCAACAAAAAGCTTGGTTTCTTGTAGAAAAAGGACATCAAGAGACTGATTTCTAACCAAATATTGAACAACTTTTTGTCTAGGGTGACTATTCAAGCCCCTAACATTACATGAAAGAAAAATCATTTGAAGGGGCTTGAGAAATGTGAATCTAGGGTCTTGACTAACCCTGACTCCATGAATGTCTCCCCTATCATTTTAATCTTTTCCACATCTTTCTTCCTACCAAGCTTAGAAACTTTCTCTACCACCCCTTTCTTAAGACCCTTTTGCAAAATTACTAGCAGTTGTAAGCTTATAAATCGACTTTCAAAGACATGGTCAATATCAACCATTAAATTGTAGTTTATATTGACTATAAGTCAGCCTTAATAATTGGCTTCAATAATTAAGAGTTAGTCAATTTCAATCGACATATATAATACATGTGTAATATATATATTATTATATATATTTATATATACAATATATATACTATACACATATATATATACTTTAAATACCTTACATGTATATATATATATATTTCCATTAATTTATATATATACATATAAATATATATATATATATATATATATATATATATATATATATATATATATATATATATATATATATATATATATATATATATATATATATATATCTCTATATTCATATATATATTGAAAGTCTATAACATAAGCACACATTCAATATATATGTGCATGTGTGTGTGTGTATGTTTATTAGTATAGACAAGATAATACATAATAAACACATTATAGTATAATTTTTTTATTATGTATTATCTTGTCTATACTAATATACATACATATGTATGTATGTATGTATGTATGTATGTATATACGTCTATGTACATGTATGTGTAGGTATATCTATATCGATGCATCTGTATGAGTGTGTCCATTCGCCAATGTACGCATGTATCGATATACATATACATATAGATACATGTATATACTATACACATATATGTATATGTTCACATTCTTTTCACATAAAGCCATTCATGTTTTACCGTCATATTGATAAGTATGTGTGTGTGGTATATCTATACATATGCATATATGTGTCATTTAGATCTCATTGGAATGCATGTGCACATAATTGAAACATACTTCCATGTACATCCTACTTTTCCATATGATCGTAATAGCACAAGAAAGATCTCAAAGTATCAAATAGATAAACATCACCCAATGCATTCAAAAGTAAACAAGACTCTCAAATGCAAACATGTTGACTAGGGATGACTTACCTATTACTCTCAAACTGAATCAACTCAATCTTTCTAATGTGGTGTGTGTATATTCTCAGATAGTTTACTTTTACCGATTACTCGACCAAGAACTTCTCCCAAGTGATACTTCCCCTTCGCCTAGAGGAATGGAACACATACATGCATCCACGAACACATGCACACGATAGTCAATTATTCATAACAATATGTAGTATATATTACATCTCCAAATTTAGAATAAAGATAACTCAATAAACTTTCATCCACATATATGTAGTATTTTACCATGAATAACATCAATAGAGATAACATTCAAATGATACAATCATAAAATGTGATAACATTCATATTGATAATAAGGTATAAGCATATTTTATTCATTTACAAAATTCACATTACATTCATATTTACCATATTCAATAATAGTAACTATTAACTAAACATTTAGGGTGTAACAACTTTCCCATTGCATTACAAACAAACATTACTAAATTCCAAGTAACGTATTTGTTTACATAATTTCATGATAACATTTTCTATTTATAATTTCTCAATAAGAATAGAGATACATGATTACATACATAACTTCCATAAGCTCAATAAATAGAGTTAAAAATGGTCTAGATGTCCTTGCTAGCATACATCCTCA
The DNA here is from genome assembly GCA_007258455.2 of Sequoia sempervirens. Classification (NCBI taxonomy): domain Eukaryota; kingdom Viridiplantae; phylum Streptophyta; class Pinopsida; order Cupressales; family Cupressaceae; genus Sequoia; species Sequoia sempervirens. The sequence goes on along the minus strand of VDFB02000009.1, from coordinate 7,298,564 downwards.
AATATTGGCCACTAGTTGTATGAAGAAGAGCATCACTTATGCACTTTTCTGCCAACCATAGACTTACTGCGGTCCCCTGCACATCTACCTAACTTGTAAGATGGCCCTACCCTTCGACAAAGATATTGTTTTGGTAACCTCATAATACTAGCCTTCCTAAGCATGGTGTTGTGTCTTAAAAATCTAGAGCTACCATACATTGGCTACAACCTACATGTATGACTAATCGTGCCTAGTTTGCAACCCTAGATCACAGTGAACTAACAATGTAAACAATGGCTACTTACACTACTTTGGTCAAAGAATTCAATACCAGTAATTTGAGTGTAGGTCGTATGTTCACCCAACCTTAGCTTGATTTGGTATTTGACCATTGATACTCTTACATACATTCCTATAAAAAGGTGATGACATGATAATTTGACTAACTAGGTGAAATGATGAAAAATAGGGTTTCTCCAAAATGATGGGGAAATGCACATATCTTTCTTATTTCATTAGGAAAAAGAGATCCCCTAGGGAAAGATTGAATTTCAACCCTGAGGTGAGTCGACCTTAATGGAGATCTTGTTGTTTTCCTTATGATTGAGGAAAAGGTAAATAACTTGAAATGCATTTTTAGGATACAAATGAAAAATACTAAATGAATCCAATTATGCAATGTGAGACTTGAAATATTGATTTAAAACCTTAATCTATTAGAATCCACAAAATTTTGAAAAATCTGAGAGGAGTAGGAATTTATGCACCTGTAACCAAAAGCAGTTGTTGAGTGTCCTCCGGGGATAGATTCGCCCTAGGGTGAATGGGTCTTGCTATAGGGATCCAAAAACTATTTTGACAGTCCTTTGCTCTTGGATCTGCACTCCTAATTTCTCTGGATTTCACATTCGAAAAGTCAAAAATAAACTCTACAAGTGAATTTCTATGGCTTGAAAACTTTGTAAAATTGCACTTTTGATCAATCTTCACTCCTTCACCTGCAAATTTGCACATACACAAGAGAAAAAAATTGTTTATTTTTGGTGAATGGGGGTTGGCCTTAGTCAAACCCCATTTTGGTAATTAAAACTTGAAATGAAATGAAACATGAATGGAAAGAATGAACAATGAACAATGCTATGTTGCAACTCACTAAACTCTTGAATGGAGATCCTTGAAGAAATTAAATCTAACACATCTCTCCAAGGTCTTGATCTTGCATGAAATGGCTTGATTGGATGTTGATTTGATAGGTTGAATCTTGATTTGAATGCTTGAAACCTACATCATAATGTTAGCTCCAAAAACATTCATGAATGAAGATAACTTTGACATGATGCTTGGGATCTTGAATGTTGCAACAAATGACTGATAAATTTGGTCTTGAATGCTATTAACAATAATCTTAGCTTTTTAAATGCTTGCATATAAAATATAGGATTTGAATTAATAAAAAGACCTTGTATTTATAGGTAATCTTCTAATTTCTCGAAAAATTAAAATTCAAAAGCCAACAATTGTAAATTGAATTTGAATCATAAAAATTCCACCAAAAACATATTAAAAATTGGGGTCCTAAACTTAATAGGGACCCACTCACCCTTGGGAAGATGAGTCCTAGGACCTAAATCCAAGACACTCCAATTTCAAGGCAATTTAATTAATGTTTTCAATTATTTAATACAAGTTTCCCTTTCTGAAATCAGGATTAATTAAGTTTTTAAGTCCATAATTGGACCAATTAGAGGCTTAATTAAGTCCAACTTATTAAGGGACCCAATTATAATGTGAAAATTTAAAGGAGTACATATTTTTGTTGAGAAAATGTGTCTCAACCTTGCAAATACATAAGGTATTATTGATACATAAGGTAATATTCAGCCGATGACAACAGGGGGTGTGGGGGGATCCCCCCCACAAGGGGTCCGGGGGGATCATCCACCCAATTGGGGTCCAGGGGTAGTGCACCCTAGTGGGGGCTCTGGGGTAGTGCCCCCAAAAGGAAAATTTTATTTATATTTTATTATTGTAAATTTGGACCATTCATTATTATGTCTCATATCTGACAACCAATATTTATTAGCTTGAATTGCCCTAGAAGGAAACCCTAATTTATGAGGGCAATGTAATACAATTGTGTATTGTGATGCATTCTGAGAGTCTGATAGTGGTTGTGTTGCCTCTAGATCTTTGAATGGCAATACTCTTGTGAGAAGCTTTCTCTACAAGTATATTGTAATCTTTCTAATTACTAAATAATATATTGGGAAGATTTTGGAGTGTGGAGTTTTTCTATTGAAAATGTTTTCCCCATGTAAATCATTGTGTTGTGGTATACATGATATTTGTGTTTATTTCTATCTAAGTTTCAGTAACTGTTAAAGATCTATAAAAAAATTCATTATTCTCCTCTCAAGATTAGTGTAGGAAGTTGTTCTACTAGCTTAGCTACCTTACAAGTGGTATCAGAGCTTGGTCACCTTTGGTTTCAGTTGTGGGTTGTTGGGTTTTTTGAACTAATCCAGATTTGAGTGGGAGCTTGTGCAGAAGACACTTTGTGATCTTGTTGCAGGAATTTTTAGATGGCAAGTTCATTAGGGAGAATAGACGTGGATAATTTTTTTGGAAATAATTTTTAAATGTGGAAGCTAAAGATGGAGGATCTATCGAGAGATTGAGATCTGTGGGATGTTGTTGATGAGAATGTTTCAAGGCCTGCAGATCCTACTCAAGCTACTCAATATGATGTTATGGACTGTAAAGCCAAGGGTCTAATTAGATTATGTTTGGAAGAATCTATTTTAATCAATGTCCATGAAGAGACCTTTGCACAAAAACTATGGAAGAAGCTTGGTGAGATGTATCAAGCCAAATCTTTAGTGAACAAGATTTTCTTGAGGAAGAAATTGTATTCCTTGAGAATGGAAGAGGGTGGAAAAATTGCACACAACTTGGAAGCATTCAATATGGTGGTGGCTCAGTTGGCATCAATTGGTGTTAAAATGGATGAGAAAGAGAAATGTCAAATCTTTCTTTGTTCTTTGTCAAATTTGTGGGACTCTCTTGTTATGGCTATTGGGAGTACTTTTTTTGTACTGAAGAATGAAGATGTGGTGGGTTCTTTGCTTTCTGAAGAGATGAGAAGGAATGTATCCATCAGTGCCAAGGAGGCCCTGAATGTTTGTGGAAGACCTAAGGGAAAAGGAAAGAATAATGAGAAGCGTGACAAATCCAAGTCCAAAGGGAGATCTAAGTCTCCTGGAAAGTCCAAAGTTATTTTCTAAAACTACGATAAGCATGGACATGTTCGTAAGGATTGCAAAGAAGAAAAGAAGAAGAAAAAGAAGAAATTTGATTCTAATTTTGTTTCTGAGAAGGAAGATGGTGACACATTCATTGTAGCTTTGGCAACTCATGCAGGTAATAATGCATGGTTAATTGACTCAGGTGAATCTTTCCATATGACCTTTAACAAAGATTGGTTTTCTAAATATGAAGAATTTGATGGAGGTAAGGTGTACTTGGGTGATGATTCTCATTTAGACATTTTTGGTTGTGGTAAAGTTAAAATCAGGTTTCCTAATGGTAGAATAAGAAGGATTAATGGTGTGTTGCATATCCTCGGTTTAGCACAAAATTTGTTATTTGTGAGTTGTCAGGTCTCAATCCTCAGATTTGCATATAAATTCAAGTTTGCTACTATACATAGTGTTATTTATGTGAATTTATTCTACTTCTTTTCTAAGTTTCAACTTTTAGTTATTAAAATTCTTTGTACAAATCTATATGTATATATTTTAAAAATAGACTTTTAGCTGAAAATATAAACTGACCTATGTTTCCTGTTTAGTACCAATGACAGAAAGTTATGTTTTCTATAGATATCATGATATATATACCAGGTGTTATATATATATATATATATATGAGTATATATATATATTTATTAATATATAAATATATATTTATTCATATCTATTTTCTGTGTAATTCATTGACAAAGGTAATATTTTCTAGGGGAGAACAGAGCTTTCAAATGTTAGTGTTTGTATATTTTTGTATATATTTGTGTATTTATATATATATATAGTTGTGCGTGAATATATATATTATACAAATTTTTACATTCTACATACTTTTCAACGCATGCACTTCATATATTGTAAATCGTTCTTTGTATGTATTTATATTTATCAAACAATGCAATGCATATTCCATTCGGAATTCCTATGGCGAGATGCAGTTATGCAAAGAATTTCATACATTTTTTAATTGCATACAATATATATAAAAGGCATACACCCCACCCACATGGGGAGGCGCTACCTGTGGGAGGCAGCACTTCCTCCATAGGCCACAACTTGTGGTGGGAGTGATGTCTCCCACAGTGCAGCCCTTCCCTTATGGGGAGGGCTCGGCTATGGAGAAATCCCAACCACCCTTCTAAAAGCTATGATTTTCCTTTAAACAAAAACAAATCAATAATTTCTAATTCAAAGATTTCAACAAACAATTGTTCTCATAAATTTGTTTTTGAAGAAATACATTGCAATGTTTTCTCAATTAGTTTGTTCCAAAAACATTAAAAAGAACTATGGTATAATACATAAAATATATATATATACATACATATGCACAGGGAAATCATATATGTATATATATATTAGAATTCCAATGTACTGAAAGAGCAATCAGAGACAAAATTTATAAACCATAGTTTGTAAAGGAGGAAAGCCCCAAATCTAAAAGGGTAAAATTATACAAATTCTTTCAATGCACACAAAAGAATGGCATATTTTCTCAAATTTCCTCAGTTTTTGCAAAAAATTCAAACACTTTGCATTCAAATTCTTCAAAAGTATTTTCATATTTCAATAAGACATGTAGAAAAGAATGGAAAACCTAGATAATTCACTTCTAGCTAGAGATTGGGAGATGCTCTGCAGACAACCTCTTCTTGTGCCTCTTTCCAAATTGGTTTTTCTAAGAGTCTTTTTCTTCTTTCCTCCTTTCTAGATGTTTTTCCAACCCTTTAACTCTCCACTATCTACCCAAGATTAATTCTCAACACACTATTTTAAAAAGATTCAACATTTTCTTGGCAACCATTAGAGCAGAATTGCAGAGCATATTTTCAAGAAAGTTTTTCCAAGAACCGTTACCTTCTCGAGAACTCTTTTTCCATTTTTAAAATTGCTTTTCCATTTCCAATTTCCTACCCTAATCTTGAAATGGATTTTAAAAAATAAAAATAAGAATAATTTTCAGTTTAATTGCATGTAAATCCCCTTTTGAAAATATTTACTCAATTATAAAATAAATATCTTATAATTAATGGTTAACTTATTAACTCCAAGACTAAAAAAATTTAAAAGAAGAATAGAATGCATGAGTATTTAAATAAAAAATATATAATTAACTTTAATTAAAACTTAATCCTTTATTTTATCATGCTTTCACTACATCATTTATTTAATTTACTAATTATTATTTAATTTGCAAATAATTCAAAACAAACACACAAAAATTAGACATTCCTATATGTAGTCTATATGAAACTAAGTGTGTGTGTGTGATCAAGAGGTCTTCCTGCTTTGTCCTGTCAAGAAGCTAATCACCTCTTCTTAATCACACCCTTGGTCTTCGACTTCCTGCAACTCAAGTGCACTCAAGCACACAACAATAATTGAATTACTATCACATTAAGATATAAATAAAGCAATACATTACATTAATTAAAATGTTTCTACTCTATTTTGCTTCATTTTCAAAGTAAAACATATTCAATACTATTCAACTTTTCATAATTTAAATAAACACTTTCATTTATCTCCACGCCAAAACATCATCATATTAATCATTACTCTACCAGGCACAACAAAACATGTAAAAAATCCACATAGAGCCAAAAGTAACCTGCATCAGGATTGAGATGTGACACCCTTCCCCACTAGGAAGAGACATCGTCTCGATGTCTTATTACAAAGCCACAAAACAAAATCTGAAACATCATTGTATCATAAGTCTCTAAAAGCAAGAAAATAAAAACATGCTAAGATCTCAAATGAGGAAAAGCTCTATCAATGTCCTCATCATTCTCCCAGGTGGCATTATCCTCCCAATATTGGTCCCACTGGACCCTATACTGCATAATGTCCTTGTTTTACAACTTAACATTTTGCTCTTCCAGTATCCTGACAGACTCCACTTGCATCACTCCTGGGTCTTGTACCTGCAATGCACACCAATCAAGAATATGAGATACATCTGGATGATAGGGCTTAAGCACCGAGACATGAAAAACATTATGGATCGGGGATAGAGCTAGTGGTAGAGCAAGCCTGTATGCAACTAGATTAATCACCTCCAAGACATCAAAAGGCCCAAAAAGCCTAGGGGCAAGCTTAGAGTTCTTGTCGAAAGAGATTGAACTCTTATGCGGCCGAACTCTCAAAAAGACCTTGTCTCCTACAGAGAATTTTCTAAAAGTTCTATTCTTATCTATAAGACTCTTCTGTCAATTTGAAGCTTCCTTAAGCTTTTCTTTGATAAGCTTCATCTAGTGTTCCATTTCCTTCAACATTTTAGGACCAATCACAATCCTGTCCTCAACCATGTCCCAACTAATGGGTGTTCGACATTTATGTCCATATAGAGCCTCGAATGGTGCCATACCCAAAGAGGCATGCTAGGAGTTGTTATAAGCAAACTCCACCAAAGGAAAATACTCCTCCCATTTGTGTTGTTGCTCCATACAATACATTCGAAGGAGACCCTCCACAATCTGGTTCACCCTCTCAGACTGACCATCGGTCTAAGGATGATATGTTGAACTAAAATTTAATTTAGTTCCTGGGGAAGAATTCAAAGTAGTCCAAAATCTAGAAGTCATCCAAGTGTCATGATCTAAAATGATCACCTCTGGCACTCCATGCAGTCGGAAGATTTCCTGTACAAATTTCCTCGTGAAAACCATTGAACCATCCTTGAGGTTCCCAGGAATGAAATGGGCTACCTTAGTTAATTTATCCACCACCACTAGGATGGTATCATGTCGATTCCTAGACATCGGCAATCCCTAAATAAAATCAATAGTTATCACCTACCTCTTATATTTTGGCACCCTATGTGGATATAAAAGTCCTGCTAGATGTACATGCTTAGCCTTAACTCGCTAGCATTCCAAACATCGGGCTATAAAGGTAGTAACATCTCTTTTGAGTCCTGGCCAGAAATATAGAGACCTGAGTCCCTCAACCATTTTAGTCACACTAGGGTGTCCTGAGTATGGCACATTATGGAATTCCTCTAGCACCAACTCTCTCAACCCTGCAAAGTTAGGAATATACATGTGACCCTGAAACCTCAAGAGTCCATCAAACTCAAATACATATCCAGCAAATCTATGATCTAAAGGATCCTACTCTAGGGCTTGTTTCACCCTTTCATACTGCTCATCCCTAGATACAGCTTGAACCACCTGCTCCCTAAAACTAGATTTTATGGTAATCATGGCTGCAATATGTCTTCTTCTACTCAAGGCATCTACTACCCTATTTTCCTTCCCTTTAATGTACTCAATGCCAAAGTCATATTCACTCAAAAATTCCAACCATTGCCTATGATGAGCATTTAGGTTGGGCTGAGTAAAGATGTACTGTAATCCAACATGATCTATTTTTAATTCAAATGGCTTACCCAAGAGATAGTGTCTCCACATCTGAAGGGCATGGACTATGGCTGCCAATTCTAAATCATGTGGTGCATAATTTAACTCATGTTGCTTCAACTTTCTTGATTCATATGCCACCACTTGTCCTTCTTGCATGAGAACGGCTCCTACCCCCTCTCCTAATGCATCAGTAATCACTGTAAAATGACCATTCAGATCAGGTACAACTAGAATAGGTGCAGAAGTAAGCTTCTCTTTTAGTAACTGAAAAGATTTTTCACACCTGTCACTCCACTCAATTTTTTTCCGTTCTTTTGGAGTGCAGTAATGGGCGTTGTATTGTTGAGAACCCTTGCACAAATCTCCTGTAATACCCTGCAAGTCCCATAAAACTTCAGACTTCTAAAACATTCTGCAGTGTTGGCCAATCTAAGACTACCTTAATTTTATCTGGGTCCATGACTATCCCTTCTGTTGAAATAAAGTGTCCCAAGTAATGCACCTCATATCAAAAAAAGGTACATTTGGACATTTTCCCATATAACTTATGTTCCCTCAACCGATGCAATATATCCTCAAATGCTTCTCATGTTCTTCTTCTGACTTAGAATTTATCAAGATGTCATCAAGGAAGATTAAAATAAAATCATCTAAGCAGTCTTGAAAAACACTATTCATCAAATTCATGAAGGTTGCAGGGGAATTGGTTAGCCCGAACGGTAGCACTGTAAATTTGTAGTGCCCATACCTTGTCTTGAATGTAGTCTTGTGAATATCTTCATCCTTTAATCTCAATTGATGGTACCCCAATCTCAAATCTATTTTTGAGAATACCTTGGCATCTTTTAACTAGTCAAACAAATCATCAATATGGGGAAGCATGTATTTGTTCTTGATAGTAACCTTGTTAAGCATCCTGTAATCAATGCATAACCTCAAAGTCCCATCCTTCTTCACAAATATATTAGGAGCTCCCCAAGGCGACACACTTGGTGTAATGAATCCTTGTTTCAACAATTCCTCCAATTAGGCTTTTAGCTCATATAACTCCATTGTGTTCATCTTGTAGGGGGCTTTGGACCGAGGTTCTACACCTGGTATCAAATCAATTGAAAAATTGAATACATGCTTAGGAGGTAGCTCAATTAGCTCTTCAAGGAAAAAATCCTCAAATTCTTTTGGAATAGGATGATCATTAACTGATGATTCTATTTCATCAAGGTCCTTGACCTTTATTGCATAGATAGTGCATCCCTTTCGGCTGGCCTTCTTTAATTGCATGGCTGAAACTTGCCTAAGTTCCAAAGGCCTTTTTACACCACAAATCTACACATGATTACCTTGGTTATCAAGACACCTTATTGTTTTCTCTTCGCAATCCACAAGGTCCTTATGTTCAAAGAGCCAATTTATTCCTAAAATCACATCATAAGATCCCAATGGTGCTACAAACAAATTGACTTGTGTTTTGAGACTGGGGAGTTCAAGTTCACCACAAAACAGGAAATTCTCTACCTTCCTCTCTACCTGGTTCCCATACTAAACTTTCCATGAATTTTCCATATAGCCTGGTCTAATTGAAAATTTAGATACAACATGAGGATCCACAAAACTATTAGTGGCACTAGTATCAATCAAAATAGAAACATGATTTCCAAAGAGTTTACCCGATAGCTGGATAGGAGTGGATTGATAATTTTCTTGGTGATCATCAACTGTCACATGGATATGATGTTAATTCTTGTTATTCTTCCTATTAACCCTCTGAGGGCACACACTAGCATAATGCTCACCTCCACAAGTATAACAACCCCCATGAGGTGCCTTAGGCCTTTTAGAAAAATTCCTCTTGTTATTGTCATTCTTTTTATTGAAATTATCCCTCTTATTGTTATTCTGGTTTCCATCATTACAGTTCTAAGGACTACCACCCCTTTTCAAATTTCTGATTTGCCTGTTATTATTTCCTTGGTTGCCCTAATTGCTTTGATTGCCTTGGTTATTATTACCTTGATGATTTCCTTGGGACTTCTTATTGCCATACTTGGCTTCCTTTATTTTCTTGTAGTTTGCAACATGCTACATTTTATGTTCTTGCAAAAGTGCTAATTCAAAGGCTTCATCCATGGTAGCCAGTCTATGCATGTCCACCTCATTTCCAATTTGAGGCCTAACCCCTAGAATGAATTTCTGAATTCAAAACCTCTCATCATGCTAGTACTGAGGTACGTACTTAAGCAAGTGAGAGAATTTCTCCCAATACTGTGTCACTATCATTCCTCCTTGAATGAGCACCTGGAATTCTGTCATTTTCTTATCAAAATAAGATTGTGGAAGCCACCTCTTCCTGAAAATTTGCAAAAAATGTTCCCATGTTACCTTTCCAGGCAAAAATTGTTTTCCAAAAAAATACTCTCATTATTATGGACTATGGAAATCTAATGTCTTTGAAAAATTGTTTATCAACCCTTTCATTCTCCCACCATGTAGCAACTTCACCTATGAGCTAGTAGGATCCCCATTCTACCTTAGTTTCCTCAGATAGGGTTCGAAGGGAAAATTACATCTCCATTTCAATAATCCAAGCTTTTGCCCCATCACCAAAGGATTTACCATCAAACTTGGGTAGCACCACCTTCTTGAGGTCCTTACCCAATTCCTCAGCTACCTTAGTTAGTTTACTTTGATTCTTTTTAGTTTTAGGATTTTCTCCATTCAGTTCATTTATGATGTTTTCACTTTCACTAGGTTCAAATCTTGTTGGTCCAGTTTGTCTTGCCTGCTCAAGGTTATCCTAGCCTCTTGCCTACTTAGTATGGCCAAAATCTGATCCAACTTATCATTGGGATCACCACGGGATCCTCCTCCCCATTCTTGTTAATAATACCTACCCTCCATTAGGGTTACCTTGGAAAAACATAACATCAAGCGTAATTAGGCATAGGTCCTAGAGTTGAACCTTGTTGCTCTGATACCAAAATGTAACGCTCGATAGATGATGTTCTTTAACCACATAATTTAACAAACTTATTACATTCCATGTATGCAAAAATAGTAAATTTCATTATCAACAGAGACCATTACAATGATACATATATGATTTCCATTTGCATATCAATGAGTTTCCATAAATTCACTCAAGTTTTCAATTACATCACTAACTTTTATTTTATACATCTATTTCAATGTTACAATATTGAATTACAAATAAAATTACATTTACAAGTGGGATTTACAAACCATTCAAGATAATACATGAATACATTTATATCATATCAACCTCAGAAGCTAAACCGTTGTGACACAACTGGTCTTCTTGCAAGTTGGGGCCAAGAGTGTGATTAAGGCACCTTTTCCACCCAACCACAAAGTGCAATACTTCCCCGGGTTTCTCCCTAACTCGAAGAATTCCCTAGCCCTACATGAGGAGCCTAGCAACCTAAAACAACAATGCAGGAGGGAACTCTCGATGCAAGCTCGATGCCTATATGCATTCCTAACATGAGAATCACATATTTTTTGCAAACAAGAGGTGGCAGAGACCTATATTCATTTAGTTCTAGGCTTTTAATTCCATCTATTTCCATGGTGCATGTGCTTGGCCAAGCATAAATAAAACAAATGATAGTTTTAGAAAAGGTATAACTACCGTCTATGTGGATCCACCTTTGGCATCCTGTCCCGAAAGTTTCTCAAAAATAGTAAATAATGCAATTTCCATCTATGTTATCCTTCATTTGTACCCATTTTTAATTCCAAAATAATTCCATCATTTTCCAATGCTCACACAAAGATTACTAAAAATAAATTTTCAAACATACATTCAGAATGAGAGGTTTCTCTATACAAACTCTATTGAGTCTTACTATGCAATTATGAAATCAAACCAATTTTTTGTTTTCTAAAAAAAAACTTGATCAAAGTAAATAGACTGGATAGATTCAGCAAAAGAAAACCACTCTTTTTAGAAAATTCACTAATTTAAATGTGTTTTCAATAGCCTACATTTGCTATAAAGTTTCATCTTCAAATTTTATCATAACCTTATGTGTATTTCACTAACTTTTATCAATTCAATTTTACAAAGGTTTGATATGTAGGATTGTAGACCATTGTGTGTTCTTGTTTCATCTAGAACAAATTTATCTATTTCAGATTGTCTAACATCCCCATCGAAGATGGAAGACATGATCAGAGTGCCTTACTAGAGTGTAGTTGGAAGTTTGATGTATGCTAGATGGTTTGTACTAGACCAAACATTTCCCAAGAAAGGAGTTGTTTCCAGACATATGTTTGATCCTAGTAGAGTTCATTATGATGCAGTTAAAATGGTCTTAAGATATTTGCATGGTACCTCAGATTATTCCTTATGTTATCACAATAATATGACTAAAGATGAGATTTCCCTTGATATTCATGGTTATGTGGATTCAGACTGGGCAAGTGATGTTGATAGCAGAAGATCCACCAGTGCTTATGTGTTTACTTTATTTCGTGGTGTAATTAGTTGGATAAGTAAGCAATAGGCTATGGTTATTTTTTCCACTACTAATGTAGAGTAAATGGCAGCTACTCGTGCTTGTAAAGAAACCATTTGCTTAAGAGACTATGTTAAGATATTGAAATAAAACAAGGTGTAGTGACAATTTATTGTGATAGTCAGAGTGCGATATGTCTAGTCAGGAACCCAACATTTCATGCTAGGACCAAGCACATTGATGTACAATATCATTTTGTTAGAGATATGGTCGAAGATGGTAGGGTGAAACTGGTTAAGGTAGAGACTTTGATGAATGCTGTTGATTCTTTAACTAAGCCTATGAGCACAGAGAATTTTAGATGGTGTTCAAAGACTATGGACCTTTTGGCCCCTAGCAATTAAGAGATGATGACACCTTTCTATTTTCCTTGCAAGGTGTTTGACAAGTGGGAGATTTGTTAAGAAAATGTGTCTCAACCTTGCAATTTCATAAGGTATTGTTGATACATAGGTACTATTCAACCGATGATGACAAGGGGGCATGGGGCGGATCCCCCCCATGAGGGGTCTAGGGGGATCATCCCCCTGATTGGGGTTCAAGGGCAATGTGCCTTGGTGGGGGCTTAAGGGCGGTGCCCTCGAAAGGAAATTTATATTTATATTTTATTATTGTAAATCTAGACCGTTCATCAATATGTCTCATATTCGACAATCAATATTTTATTAGCTTGACTTTCCCTAGAAGGAAACCCTATTTTATGAGGGAATTGTATTACAGCTATGTATTATGATGTATTATGAGAGTCTGATAGTAGTTGTGTTGCCTCTAGATCTCTAAGTGGTGATACTCCTATGAGAAGCTTGCTTTGCAAGTATATTGTAATCTTTCTAATTGTTGAATAATATATTGGGTGGATTTTGGAGTATGGGGTTTTTCTCCAAAAAGGGTTTTCCCCATGAAATCATTTTCTTGTGGTATGCATGATATTTGTATTTATTTCTAAGTTTCTATAACTGTTAAATATCTATAAAAAAAACTTCATTATTCTCCTCTCAAGAATAGTGTAGGAAGTTGTTCCACTACCTTAGCTTCCTTACATTTTTTACACTATATTTAACCCCCACTTTAGTGAGAGGATGAACCCTATGCTCAAACTCACACTAAAGTAGTCAAAAAAGCATCAAGAGAGGTCTAATTGTACAACTATTGGAAAGATAAGAGAACAAAGGTAATGGAAGATGATAAATCCCCCAAGATCTAATATCTCATGGCAAACCAACAAAGGCACAAAGAGACACATGCCTATGCTAGATATGCAGTAGCAAGACAAGATACACAAGCATACAATGTCAAAATTAATGAGAAGAGAAAAGGGGTGTCCATCAAGCCTTGAATTTTTGTCCAATAGGTATGGATCAAGCCTTATTTTTTTGTCCAAAAATCTTCACAAGTGGAAACTCGTTGTCCTTTATGCAAACAAAGTATACTCACATGGGCTAGTGAAATTCATTGCCCACTAGGTGAGCCCCAAAAGGTGGTTGATGGTAAATCCATGTCGGGTCTACAAGCTCCCATGTACCAACCATACCAAAGTTATACCTCCTAATAACTTTGATAAGGCACCACATAAATGTTCATAAGGCCAACAAGCTACATTATGCTAGGCACTCATGAAAATGGCTCTAGTGGCAAGCAAGTTGTGTTATGCTTGGTGGCCTTAACAAAGGTTGTATATGCAATAGGATAGGATATTCAAAGGGTTTTTTCTTAGTTCATGAAAGGTATCACCTTAGGGAACATCATGCCGAATGTCACCAAGAGAGTACTAGTTGAGGATAAAAGATTCAAAACTTAGGGAATGGAAGTCATAGCATTACCACTAAGAGGAATGCCATATGCCAAGAAAGGTTGCACTCTTGAAGGAACATCAAACCCAATGTTACCACCAAGAAGACACACCACATGAAATAAGAAGAACACAATTTGAAGCAAATAATGATCAGGGATGCATAAGCCCCCACTTTAAAGAAATTGCTAAACACCATGTTGTGTGCAATTAATTTAAAGTAGAACATGATAAATACCAATACATGCGAGCTTTATTCAGAAATCCCTATGCAAAACATATGTTTCTGAGTAGAGTTGTGTCATGAAAAAGAGATTTCCCCCCATATGCAATCCTAAGATAACACATAAGGGATCCATGGATTTGGGGTTAGTGTATGTCTTTACTACAGTGATATAATTGAGCTCAGAATCGTCATCATTCCTCAAATGATTCATGGAACAATGAGAACAAAGGAGAAATGAAACATAGAGTGAGAAAACAAAGGAGAATTTTTGGGTCAACATGGAAGAGACCTAAGTCTTGATGCCTTGCATCATCCCCAAAATTAAAAAACAAGAGAAAATATAAGATAGATGGTTACAAGGGTTATCCAAAGTAGGCTCACAAACATATAAAGACACACCAAGCAGCACTGTACGAGGGGATCACATTACACACATGTAATCACAAAGAAAATGAAGAAAAGACTAGTATGGCACATGTGAGTCAACCTATAGCAAGTCATCTACATCCCAATCTTGTTCATCATATGCAAAAGGCGGACAACTAGCCAAAGGGACAACAAAAAGTGCCAACTAGGACATGGCTATCTAACTCTTGCCCCCACTAAGTGCAGGACAAGGATAAGCTGAGGTAGATGATAAGAATGTGCTCCTTACAATATAGAAATAATTTATAGTAAATGCAAGGCATGCAATAGTGAGTATGCTATGATTATACAACTATCACATGGCAAGGATCAAAGTGCATACATTTTAGTTAATTACTTTAATATCATTTTCACGAATGAACCATTGTAAAAGATGTCACTCATCAATAAGATGCCCAAGGGTTCTATGAAATGAACAGTAATTCATGTTTGTACTCTTTCCTTTTTGTTTTCTTTGATAGGTGGCAAGTAAATCAATCCTAGATGGAGGAGTTGTTCCATTTTTCATTCAGTCTTTGTTGTAATGTATAAGAATGTTAATTCCTTGATCTTATATGGCTTAGATTTCTTACTTGTTTGGGAAATTTTTTGAGGTAGAGGTTGTGAGGAGGATCTATGGTGACCCTATCATCCTTGTGAGGTATTAATTGGTCTCTTGAAATGATCTTGTGAAAGAGAACAACTTTTCCCTTGGTATATGTGCAAGGGGGCAAGATCTTGATATCCTAACCCCTTGGTATCCTTGGATGGTATTTTATTTAATAGTATGTGAATTTCATGCTCATTGGTTATGTCACATTTGTGTTTTATTAAGATATTAAAGCCTTGACCATAACTCTCTTCTAAGTTAATGGGTGTATCAATAACTCGATGAACATAAGATAAAAGAGTATCCTAAGATGGTATTTTCTCTAACAGTATGTGAATTTCATGCTCATTGGTTATGTCACATCCTTGTTTTCTTAAAATATTAAAGCCTTGACCATAACTCTCTTCTAAGTTAATGGGTGTATCAGTAACTCGATGAACATAAGATAAAAGAGTATCATTATTATCCTTGTTAACAAGTTCATTAATCCCTGATGGTTAAGGCTTGCTTTATGCTTCAATTTCAGGATGTAAATGGTTGAACATATCAAGTGATGGAATTATAAGTGGTGTTTGCATGGATGGATAAAAGGATTCATTGTTCTCAAGGTTGCATAAGGAGTCGTGTATAAATTATTGCATGCTATCTTCATCTTGACCTAAGATTTCTACTTCACAGGGACATTCATTAGGAGGTGGACTCATTAATAGGGTCAATTTCATTAGGGTCATCACCAAACACACAAATTGAAACATCTACCAAAGAACTTAAGGTCCTCCATATATTACCCATACACATGTCCATGATGAAATTTTATGCAAATTTTTGAGATTTGATATATGAATATTTTTTTAATTTTGAATGCAAGGTACTGAAAATGATATGTTTTTAATGCCAAATTTGATTTCAAACAATGCGCTTAATTTGACCAATTGAACTTAATGCAAACAATGACAATTTTTATTTTTATTTTGAAATTGAAACACAAAATCAATAGTAGAATAGAATGAAGCAAACAAAGACAAATCACTACCCCAAATTTTTAAAAATCAAAGTTTGAGTGATTCACCCTAGGGTGAATGGGTCCTAGGTTAGGGTTCTGAAAAATCAAAGTTTGAGTTTCTTGCCTAATGTTTGAATTTCCAATTTTAGGTTGCAAATTGTGGTTTCAGTGACATAATTTTCCAAATTTATGTGTCCTAATGTAATTGAAATTAGTGACAAATGATGAACAAAGTGACACTTTTTGAAATGAAATTTTGATCAAATTTATGAATGTGAATGAAAGTACTATGCAAAATCAATGCAATTTTTTTATTTTTCAGATTTTAAACAATGCAAAATGCAAATTAAAACCCTAAATGAGATGCAAACTTATGCAATTTTAACATCCCTGAATGAAATGAAAACTAATGAAATATAATGCATAATGAAAATCCTAGATCTAGGGTTTGAATGGACTCTAATTTCTAGATTTTAGATGTACAATGTCAAGATCACCAAAATGAAATGGTGAAAAATAGGGTTTCTCCAAAATGATGGGGGAATGCACCTATCTTTCTTTTTCACTAGGAAAAAGAGATCCCCTAGGGAAAGATTGAATTTCAACCTTTAGGTGAGTCAACCTTGATGGAGATCTTGTTTTTTTCCTTATGATTGAGGATGGGGTAAATCGGCTAGAAATGCACTTTTGGGAGATAAATGAAAATACTAAATGAATCTAATTGTGCAATGTGAGACTTGAAACATCAATTTAAAACCTTAATTTATCAGAATCCACAAAGTTCTGATAGATATGAGATGAGTAGGAATTTATGCACCTATCACCAAAAGCAGTTGTTGAGTGCCCTAGGATAGATTCACCCTAGGGCAGGAAAATGGGTCATGCTACAGGGATCCAAAATATTTTTTGACAGTGCTCTGCTCCTAGATCTACACTTATGATTCCTCTAAATTTCACAGTTGAAAAGTCAAAAATAAATTCTACAAGTGAGTTTTTGTAGCTTGACAAATTTGATGACAACTTTGTAAAATTACATTTATTATCAATCTTCACTCCTTCACCTATAAATTGTTAGATTCTTTGAGAAGTGAGAATCGAGCTAAGATCTCAATCATAGATCACATTCAACTTCACTCAATAGATGATTAAAGATAAAAATTGTAGAATGAAGAGAAATCTGAAATGAGAGAACAATAGGGACAAAGCAAGAGAATTTTGAGAATACTCTCATGACTCTCACTGAACAATTACCAAACTATCCAAACTAGCTAAACTAATGGAGCTTTTGAGGCGAGACGAGAGTGCTCAACATATAGAAGAATAAGGGAAAATACACCCAAGAGGTGCATTAAATCCTACCACCCATAAAAGGTGGGAGGTTATCACCTACTTGGTAAATGAAAAAACATGTAGCATAACCTCCTCAAGTGAAAAAAGGAGAGAGGTGGCACATAAATCCAGAAGAGGGTGAGAAACCCAACTACCCCATAACCTACCTAGGTAAAAATAGAATAGTGGCTATGAGAGGTGGCACAACAAGCCAAAAGAGGATGTGTAACTCAACTACCCATGTGTGGGGAGAGAGTGACACATGTAGCCAATGTATTTTGCCACATGTCCTCATATTAACCACTCCTCATAAACCTAAGAAAGCTTAAATAATAATGTGTAGGAAAAAGAAATACTCCCTACCATAAGGAAAATAAAAAACCTACATTAACACCCCCCCTTAAGCATAGCTTAGGTGGGTGAAAAGATGGGTCCCAACAAATGAGGCCATGTTAAGTACCCATGTACATAGAGATCCCCCTCAAAATAAGAATCCCCCCATAAGAGGAATAACCCCCCCTAAATAGAGAGAAAATACCCCCCAAAGTAGAGAGAGTAGAAATGAAGTGGAAGTACAAAGAATCCCCCCAAAGAGATCCAATGGTAGATGCTCAAAATTGGATGTAGAAGATGGTCCATGATTATCAAACAACATTCCTCCCTTTAGGAAGAAACACAACCAAAGGTGAATGTGAACTATCTCCCCACTCCTGAAAGGAATATGTAAGAAGAATGTGCAAGATTATTGAAGTCTCTAAAGTTGACTCAAGTATCCCCATGTCGATGTTGAAAGCTGCCACAATCAAATCAGGCTTTCTAGGCCACACTATTAAAAATGAAAAATCAAAATCTACTAGAGATTGATGTAGAACATAAGCCAAAGACTCGAGTATCTCCTTTGAAGATGTCTTCTCCAAATGATGATCCAAAGCATCCACACTCATGTCTGTAAGGAATGATCATGTAGAGAATGAAGAGGAGGGTCAAAGTCATCCCTTGCAACATTTGAAGAAAAGTCAACTTCATTGTAGAGAATATGAATATCATCAATAGTGTCTCCCAAATCTGCAATATGTGTCTCCATGAACAAGTCTGAAATACCTGTCAAAAGATCATCACTTAATGTTGAAATTGAAAGACTATGTATGTCCTATTGCAAGGAATCACTAGAATCTCTCAATGAAGCAACTTTGAACTCTAAAGTAGCAACACATGAAAGAGGATGTAAAGTCTACTCAAATGTAGATGGGGTATCAATGTATTGCAACCATATAAACTGATCATCCAATGAAGATATTTCCACTTGAGAAGAGGCATCATGAATCTTAGTAGGTGCTTGGTCATCTAAGGAAGCATCACTTTTAGATGAAGATTCAATGACTCCATACAATTGTTGGATGATGGTCCATGCAGTGAAAGGGCACCCAATATGCTCAATATGATGCAAAATATCCTCAGATATAGTAAGACATATTAGTCCATAGACCATGCCATTATTGTTAAACCATGCATTCTTCTAATTATAGTCACTTGGTTCAGGAACAAGTCCAAGGAGATAGAGTAGTAGATCTTTCTCAAGGCATTGATTCTTAATCCCTTGTTTCCAAGACAAATAGTTCTCTGAAGTTAGCTTGACAACAGAAGGATGGAAATAGTTTTCAAGAGACATGCTTAACCCCCATAAATGGAACTTTATCTTAGTTCGTGATTACAAATTTCTTGTATAATCCCCCCAAGATTGATACAAAAAACAACTTTAAGTGAGTGGAAAAGAAAATACATCAAGTGACACCCCCCCTTTCCACTAGTCTTAAAAATCACCCCCCCAAGATATTACAATGTTGGCAATTTATGATTAGTGCTTTTACAAGGCTTTTCCAAATTACAAGGCTTTTAATAGCCAAAATTACAATATTTGATACAAATTAATTTTTAAATAAAATTTGGAAAAACAACTATGTTTTACTCTTCAATATCTATCCAACACTTTTTTGTTTTTGAAAAAAATGGAATACAAAAGTGAAAGATGACATATTGAAGATTAAAAAAAATAGCAGATTCCACCTGCAATATCTGATTGAAAAGAGCAGAAATTTTTACTCAAACCTTTGTGGATGGAAAGTGCTCATTTCTAGCTTTCCCACAAGTACTTGTTTGCAAAAATCTGACACCCAAGGAAAAAGTTATGCAATTTTGAAAAAAGTTGCAAAATTTGCCTATCATAAACGACTCATACCTTTTTTTACTTGATTTATGTAGAATTTATCAACTTTTTGCAAAAATTAACAACTGCTCAAATGGTTTTTCGATGCTAGGAATAAAACCCAAAAATCATTTTTCTTGAAAGCAAGTGGAAGCTAGATTTTTGAAACCAAAATGAAAACGGCTTCAATAAAGATTCAAGTTTTTAACTCTGATTTTATTACTGTAGCCTCCAATCTTTGATTTTGGTGGAATAAAAGTCAATTTTGACTTTCTCTAACCTTTTGGACTCTCTAGAAATGCTGAAAAAACCTCTAATATTACCAAAAAGTTGCAAATCACCCAGATCTCACAGGAAAATATATATGTAAACCAGATTAAATATATGTTTATTTTTCCTTTAAACTATTTTGATTCTCTGGGCCATTTGAGGATGCAGGAGAAGACCATAATTGGTTTTTGAGGAAAACTTCAGCAATATATTAGTCTCAAATCTCTCAAAACAAATACAAAAAAATAATGAGCTATACTAGACAAACTCGCTCTAATACCATGTTAGATTCTTCGAGAAGCGAGAATCAAACCAAGATCTGATGTCAATCGTAGATCACATGCAACTTCACTCAATAGATGATCAAAGATCAAAATAGCATAATGAAGAGAAATCTAAAATGAAAGAACAATAGAGACAAAGCAAGAGAATTTTGAGAATACTATCATGACTCTCATCGAACAATCACTGAACTAGTCAAACTAGCTGAACTAATGGAGCATTAAAGTGAGAATAAAGTGCTCACTATATAGAAGAATAAGGAAAAAATCACCCAAAAGGTGCATTAACTCCTACTACCCATAAAAGGTGGGAGGTTATCACCTACTTGGTAAATGAAAAAACATGTGGCATAACCTCCTCAAGTGAAGATAGGAGAGAGGTGGCACATAAAGCCAGAAGAGGGTGAGAAACCCAACTACCCCATAACCTACCTAGGTAAAAATAGAATAGTGGTTATGAGAGATGGAACAACAAGCCAAAAGTGAATGTGTAACTCAACTACCCATGTGTGGGGAGAGAGTGATACATGTAGTTGTATTTCACCACATGTCCTCATATTAACCACTCCTAATAAACCTAAGCAAGCTTAAATAATAATGTGTAGGAAAAAGAAATACCTCCTAACATGAGCAAAATAAAAAACCTACACTAACACTTATGATTCCTCTGAATTTCACAATTGAAAATTCAAAAATAAATTCTACAAGTGAGTTTTTGTAGCTTGACAACTTTGATGACTTTTAACTATCCAAATTTGCACCCCTACCAAGTTGTAGAAACTCAACAAATTTGGAGCAACATGGCACTACTTTCAGGCTACGGGTATCCTATTATGAAAGTAGACCTCTAGATTATGGGTTGTCTCCCCTTTTAATGTCACCTAAACTACTGCTAAACTAATGATTTCTTGAGGAAAGAGTAAGAGGGTTGCATAAACTGAAATTGACTAAAAACTTTTAAAAGGTGATTCACCAAACTAAGACCTGCAAACAGCTTGCACACAATTCAAACAATGACAAAATCCTGGTTTACATAGCTCATTTTGTATGCATTCTTTCATAAGTATTTTATAAGGAGGTTTTAAAACTAAACTCCTATTTCACAACTGAAAGCATTTGCATTCATTAACACAACTTATAACCTACAACAATACACTTTTCTGCAAAACAAGTGCTTAACAATGAGACAAAATTACAAGGAAAAGCTAAATTTCACAAGTAATTTGATCAACCACTAAATGAAAATAATAAAGCATGAAATGATAAGGCAAATATTCAATATCATTGATCCAAGGTACTCACTGGTATACAAATCTAACTCTAAGTTACAATACTGCTCCTGCTGAAAAGATAACTCTAGAAAATAAGCTATCGCTCTGTTGGAAACAAAGAACTAACTTCAACAACATAGTTTGAAGTTACTTAAGCAAAAATTCAAACAACTGTATCACACAAGTTCATCTAGAAGATTCCAAAAAGAACCTTCTAAAGTCACTCCAAAATGTCCTCCAAATGAAGCAAAGTTAAGTCAAGACCTTGGTCACACTAAATTTGTGACAAAACTGCCTCCAAATAGCCCATTCCCTCCAAAAATAGTCAAAGAAAACCTCACACACCTTTTCCATGTTGGCTAGTCATCATTTTTCTCACACATGTCTTCCACCTGTTTGACCCACACTTTTGGTGCTTTTTGCAAAGGCATAAGACCTTAATTTGCATTTAAGATAACAATTTTGATTAAGTGAGTTATAATAACATCACTTAATTAGATGGTTTTTCATTTAAAAAACAAATGCAAAATAAGAGGCCTCACCACCTTGAAATACACACATCAAGATTTTGCATTACGGATAACATCAAAATAAAGTGATTTATAGACACATCACTTTAAATAATGCTTTATAATTTTAGAATAAATGCAAAATGATAGCGATTACCTCAATCTCCTCCAAATGCTTGCAAGAACATCACCTAACTCAATTTCCCCTAAGGAATTAGTCACCCTTCCATTGCATTTTGAAATACCATTCACCATTAAGTGAGTTATACTTACCATCACTTGATTAAAATGCCATACCACTTAGACTAATGCAATTAGGAGACAAGGTTCGGCCTAGTGCACCACATAAGTCTTGAAGAATTCTATGCAAGGTAATAAGAGTTTGAAAATGAAACACTAAGTCTTGGGAGACTTTGCAACCTTCAAGTAGACCGTTGAAAAATACTAAGGCATGGTTTTCATAAAGAATGAAAACACAAGGAAAAAAAAACACAAGCAATAAGACTTGAAGTCTTAGCCCATGGAGCACATTAAATTGTGTTTGCAAGCTTTTAAAACAAAGGTAAAAATTACCTTTGTGTTTGACATTGACTAGGGTATCAAACCCTAAACTCGAAACAACAAAAAACCAAGCAAAAGCCCATTCTTTTTCATCAAACTTTTGGAGAGTTCCTCTTCTGGATGCCATGGGGTTTTAATGAGGGCATTTTCTGAGCTCTATAGAATGGTTTCATGGCCGATTTCTATGATATTTTTTTCAAGAAAAGAAGGAAAACCTTCGATAAAACTTGTATTTCCTCAGAAAATGGCACCTTTTGTACAACAAAATGGAAGAAGCACCTTTTCTCATCTCTGTATTTAAATTTTACTGCAAAACCTCAAGTGGGTTTGTGTCTTTGAGAAAAAACTTATTTTTTCAGGCTGTGGCCATGAATAAATAACTAGGGTTTGTTGCATTTTTCTATGGTTGTGGTTCATTCTATTATGGGTATTTCCATTTTTCAGAACTCTCCATGTCTTGCAAATGGTATTGAAGATACCATTGTGTTGTTTTAATATTTTAGTTTCTCCTCTTCTTTGTATTTTTTGTAGAAGTATTTGGTCACCATCCTTGCATTTTATGAAGAAAATTATTTCTTCATGGCCCATTGCAACATAACTCTTCTTTTGAACTTTTCATTTGGATCACCTAGTCTTCCATTGACAAGTTTCACTATTTCAATGTCCCTATGTTGAATGAAAACACATTTTGGTAGCATTGTTGGTTGACTCCATTTTCTAAAACATGTAGACTTTTATTTCTTTCCAGAGGATGTATTCCTAGCTCCATGGTAAAGTACAAATGGAAAGTATTGCTCTTTAATTGGAAGAACAACATGACTATATTTTCTTTCATAATTGCAACTGTTATTATCATTTCCATTCCTTCTTCATAGCTTCATATGGTTGTCACTATATTTAGACTTTTCATGTTACAAAGAGATAAACAACAACCTTGACTACAGTTCTAGCTCTTCATTTTTTGATTGATCTTATATAGGCATAGCTTGCTTGTCCCTATCACATTGTTGTCCTTTTCTCATCATCATGATATTGCATCTTCTAGGACTAATCAATTGATAATGCATGTGTATTGTGCTATGTTATGGATGGCTTATTTTTCTTTGACATGCATGGATAGTTCATGCATTGACCAAACTATTATCATGGTTACTTTATATGGTTGACTAGATCACTGTAGCATCCCTTTTCATTTGAAATCCTCTTATTTTGTTTGCTCCTTGTGCAGATATAAGAAAAATATTTGTTACTATTTTGATTCAATTGATTATAGCATGTGGAGTAAAATGTGGCTCCCATGAGGGTTGAGCCCAACATACTACCCTCTTGTGTTTTAGGAGGGATAGGAAATTGAGAAATTTGAACAAATCAATATTAAACATATTTTTGATGCATTAAATCAATATGGAATCATATTAGTCGATCAAATTTCATTATTAGATTCAAAATATGCAACAAACAGTGTGAACTATCAAGAATGTTACTCTTCATCTTTTCACAATGAATCAAGCAATAGGCTGCCATCATGCTAAAAGGGGTAGTACTTTGCTGGATATGTATTTCAATCTTCTTAAGTGGATCCAAGATCCATTTTAATAAATAAATAATGATTTATGTGAACACTGAAGCACATAAGCATCAAGTTCAATTATAGATGCATCAAGTTCAATTATGCATTCATCAAGTTCAATTATAGATGTTTGCTCCTTGTGCAGATATAAGACAAATCTTTGTTACTATTTTGATTTAATTGATTATAGCATGTGGAGTAAAATGTGGCTCCCATGAGGGTTGAGCCCAACGTATTGCCCTCTTGTGTTTTAGGAGGGATAAGAAATTGAGCAACTTGATCAAATCAATGATAAACATATTCTTGATGCATTAAATCAATATGGAATCATATATTTCATGAGTTGACAAGGTGTAGGGCTTTGAATGCAATAATGAATAAATGATCTTCAAAATTCATTCAATCTTCTCAATCTTGAAACTTGCACATTCAAAAAAAGGGAAAGGGCTGTGGCATTTAGGGTCTTTCCTTATTCAAACCCCGTGTTAGTGTTTCCACTTCCACAATGGAAATGTCAATGATGATATGATAATTGATAGGAAGGAATGATGAATCAACAAAGTGTTGCAACTCACCACCCTTCAATGGCTTCCTTGAAGGATTGAAGTCATACACATCACCTTAAAGGTCTTGGATCTTGATTTCTTCAATTCTTGGATTGCTTGGAGACCTACAACAAGGGTTAGCCTTCACAAACAATGATAACATGAACATACATAAACTCACATAGGATTTGACATTCAATGCTTAGATCTTGACTTGTTGCAATAAATCATTGAAATGCTACTCTTGACTTGCTTGATAATGCTCTTGACAATAATTTTTTGAAATGATTGCTTATTCTTCTTGTTAGATTTCAAATGATGTAATAACTAAGTATTTATATGTAATTACACTAATTTCTCATAAATTAAATCTCGATAGTTGATATTTATAATTTGAATTTAAAATGTTAAATTATCAATGAGAAATAGGGAGAAAAAGACGCCTAAGGGAATCCCAGTCCTGGTCCTATTTTCCAAGAATTTAGGTGTCATTGTCAAGGCATTAAATAGATGCATTTGTTCCATGTTTGCAATTTGTTGGAAAATGGTAAAAATAGGCCTCAAACTACATAATTTAGGAAATTATGGGGTCAATTAGGCTCAATAATTTAGGGGGAGCAAAACATAGTGTGAAATTGTCAAGGGTGACAATTTTCAATGCTACAATTTGAAGCATAAGAGCAAAGTGGGGGTAAAAGAGTGTAAATTACCAAAATAGTTTCCAAGTAAATGTTTAGTGGTGCAACCTTTTATGTAATTATAATTAACTTCATGATGAGATACTAGTTGTGTGTCCCTCTTTCATATTTTATCTAATTGGGTTTTCTCTAGCTAAAGTTTGGTGTCATGTGTTCTTGTTAGTGTTTACCTAGTTTTTCTTATTTTTTCTAAATCAAAACATGATAAAATGCTACAATTATAATCAATTAGGTTAGGAGTAGTGATTAGTTGAGAATTTTTAGTAGAAAGGTAGTGTGAAAATCCATGCTTGATGCATATTAAAATTATATATCTAATGTTTATTGATTAAGTTGTGATAGAACTACAAGTTTTTGGAAATTAAACAAGGTTGTCAAGTTTTATGTTAAGTATGATGCCAAGTGGTAGTGGTGATTGAGTTTCATTAAAAAAAGGGATTAGAGTAAGGAAATGAATAAGACTTATAATAGCTATGACTAGAGAAGATGAGGATGGTATATAAGAGTTGGATATGGAGATAGCCACTCGAGATCTAAAGGCCTCATGGAAAGCACGATAAAATAATAAGATCAATATAACAAGAATATTTTTTTCTACCAATGAATGGAAATATAATACATATGGATTCAAGATTACAAAGAGAACCCCTCAATTATATAGGCCAAGGTGAGACATAGGATAACATAATATTGTGACCCTATATGTTATGAGGCATAAATTGATAAGTATCATTGTGTACCCTAAGTAAACTAAGAAACTGGTGTGAATAGGACCTGGGTGATAAAATAACTAGGTAAAACAATCCTTTGAAACCAAAAACCTCAAGAGAATGTGAAAATATCTAAAGATTCAATGATTTAAGGATGGGTCTTGAAAGGTATAATTTTGTTGCTCTTCTATGGTAGGGAGATAGAATAACAAAATTCGACACTCTCATTTAAGAACAAACCCTATAGATCTCAACCTCAAGTATGCAAAGGAGAAAGAGACCTTGCAATAGGGATATTCTAGGGATTGATTGTAAACTAATGAGGGGTTCAACACCAAGCTAGGGCTTGGAAAGACAAATATGGAAGATAGTGGAGTCATCATTGTCATTTTGGTTGGATTTGTTGAGTTCATTTTCTTCAATTTCAAACATGGTATTTTAGATTTCTATTTCCCTAGTCTCTTGGAGTTTGAGTCTTTGGGACCTTGTCAAAACTGGCATACAAGTGTTATAATTGTCAACTAAACTTTGATCTTGATTTGAAATAGTGTGAAGGTATGAACTTAAGTCAAATAGAATGATAGATTCTATTGATTAGACTCAATTGATAAGTTTGATTAAACAATTTATTTTCTTAATTTAGGATGACTAATCCTGAAACTTAACTTTCTAATCAAGTGTGTTTCATATAGAGACTTTTGGATAATAGATCTTAGTTCGAATTTAAACAAGTTCAATTGCAATGTCCAATTTAAAGCAAGTTTAAGACTTTGTTCTGATGTTGGAAAGGTCTTTGTTCTATTGAAAGTGTGAATTTTGATTTTTAAGTCTGAAAGACAGTAAATAAAGCTCTCTAGATTTTGGTTATGTGGAAGTGCTATTATAGTCCTTCGATGCGCTATGATGTTCCCCTGAAGTACTAAAACTTTGTGTAGATGTATTGTTAAAAATGGTGAATGTGCTGCACTGTTTTACAAATGCGCTAGAGAATTTATTGGAAGTGCTATTTTGTTACCTCAAAGTGCTGGATTGTTCCTTTGATGAACTAAAGTTTGGATTGAAAGCACTATTCTAGAAAATATTTCCTAATCCCAATAGTCTGGCTTGTTTTTCTAGATTTTATCAGTGAATTTAGTATCTTTAAAGTATGAATTGCTAATTGATGATCTGGTAACTGATTGTTTTGAGTGTAGATTATGGATTTTGATTGCTTTTTATTGGATAGTTCTCTTGAAAATAGATTTATAGTATTTTGGAAATATTTTGTATCTTGAAAATCTGTTTTGATTTCCTTTGGTTTTAAACTAGTAAATTAATGATTGCTAGGATATTAAAATTGTGATTACTGACATTGGTAACTGATCTGATTATTAGAAAATTGTAGGAATTAATCACTTTTGACTTGGATGATTTCTTTTTGAATGATAACTTCACACACAAAAGCCAAATTGTAAAATAGTTTGTTCAGATCTACGCTTTAAACATGTAGTGAGTGTTCTAGAATTAGGTTTGATTCTTTCATTTTCCACTGGTTTGACACAAATACAGACAGTTCAAGAAATTTTCTATCTCAAGTAGGTCACTTAGAATACCACAACCTGCATCTTGGAACTATGTCAGCTCACACAACCCTATCACCCCCTATAGGGTGCCTGTGTTTTTTCCTTTCCAGAGTCTTAGCCAAAGTCGAATCCTCCACTTTTGGCTAGGGTCTCTAATAGTTATATGTCGAGTGTCTTGGGGAAAAATTCTTCCCTCCCCTTGCACCGTGGTATAAAAAGTGTTCAGAAACTGACATGGTTGGATACTAACTTATGGTTCATAAATAGGGTATCTGTTCGAAGTGAAAAATAGATAAAATCCCTTAGGAGACCTCCCAATATTTAGAACAAAGATTTTGGGGATGGTTATCTTGCACACATCCATCGAATTTGGACTTTCCCCAAATTTGCTTTGATTATTATGGGTTGGAAAACCTGGCTTTGGTTGTTCCCACTTAGGTCATTCCCATAGGGTTAGTACTTTTTCCCACTATGGAAGGGCCTCTAAAGGATTTAATAAAGAATGAAAAATGAGTCTAGCATTTCAATCACCCAGTAAAGGGGAGAGCATAGGCCTATCATTCCAAACACAAAAAAGGGGTTTAATTATCCTCTTAAGCTAGATTCCTATCTTAAATAAAGGAAAGCAATTAAATTTAAAACCTATTGATGGTGCTTTTGGCACAACAACATGCAAACATAATATTGATACTCTGTTTCTCCTAAAAGAGAAAGACAACACTTGGATGTCTTAGCTCCCAAGGTCTTTGTAGTTGGGTCTCAACTGTGCTGATGTTACTCAGTGGTCAATGCAATGGTAATGTTCAAGGGGCTTGTTGGTGTTGAGATTTTGGATTGTTCTAGGATTAAACATGAATTAAAATCTACTCTAATTGAGGTTTTAAAGAAACAGAAAAAGATAGATCAAGGCTTTGAGACAGAAAAGAATGATGTTTCATCCGAATTAACCAGACTTGTCACCTTCCAAGGAATTCCTAATTGAAACTGCAGAACAAACTTAACTTGTGACTAACACACATTTTCATTCATTCACAGTGCTGATTTCAATAGCAGATTGCAAGTTACCATTCAAACAAAACATAAAATCAAACTTCATTCCTTGAAAGCTTCTCAAATCAAATGATTAGCTCAAGACAAACAACATTTAGGAACACAACATGAAGTAGATTAAGATCTAGTTGCTTCTACTGCCCATAAAACAAATAAGCAACATTTACAAATCTGGCACAATCACCAGTGTACAGAGAATCTATGGATCCAAGTTGTTTCCATTTACACTAAGAAAAATGAAAGATACATTAGTCTTCTACTTAATCTAACTCCTAACTACCAGTTCTATTCTACAAGTTCTGCTCCTACTTACAGTCCTCTATCTTCTAAGTTCTAACCTCACAAAGAGGCAAGAATGCCAAATATATATAGAGTGCACAAAAAAGAATGCACTGGCCTCTTGTATTAAGGTTTTACAAAATATTTGCTTCAGGAGAGTTGGCTCTCAGATCTTTTTGAAGAGAGTCAATGTTGCATTCAATGTGAAGCCTAGCTGTCCATGCTGATGACGGTTTGCTTTGAGGATGATCTCAGATCTCTTGCAACTATAACATTTACTCTCCTATCTTTATGTCCATCCTAGAACTTCATCGTGGCCACCTTGAATGCTCAAAAGATCGCCATTAATGCCAATATATCTCCTCCCCAATGGTCACTACAACTGTCCCCATGAGTCACAGTTTCTTCTTTCCTTCAGCCTCCTTTCTGTTCTGGACCACTTTGTACGTTGACCATCTTCTAGAAGCACCATCAGGCTTCCTTGTAGATCTAAACACTGTCACTCGAGCCGATCCATCACCATCTATTCTCAGAAGGAAGCCATCTTGCTAGCATTCTGTTAGTCTTCTCCACAGGGGCGGTCAATCGGTCAATAGCCTTTCTGATTGGATGATCACATGCCATGCCAAATTCCCGAGCAGTCAAGAGCAGTTCACCTTAAATCACATGTTGGTGAGACACTTATCATGTCTCCCCGATGCGATTTCATATCATAATAGTTATCGGCATAGCGCAGACCAGTTGATGAGACCCTTCGTCGAGCTTTAGAAGTCACATCGAGCTCATTTTTATGTTGGGAAGACAATCCTATTTTGGGGAGACCTTACCCTGAAATCCTCTTCTCTTACCGAGCCCACTTTGTTGTTAGCAAGAATCCTTACTGTCAGCCAGAGGCTACAACAAGTTATCCTTGGTTATACCGATGCCTCCTTCACTAGGAAAATCCATCGCTGTCGGCAAGACCTTCAGCGAACTCCTTTTCATTCTCGCCAAGCCCACTTTGCATCGGGAAGACCCTATCAGGTCGGCAGGACGTCATGCCAAGCTCAGGATCTTTCATCGAGCTCGTTCTGCATCGGCAAGACTCCTTCAATCTCAGGGAGACCTTTTGTCGCCGGGACACCTTGTGGTAAGGGAGACCTTTCATTGAACCCCTTTATGCTTCTGGACTCTCCCCGATTTCCTTTTGTTTTCATCGAGCTCCTTTTGCTTTGGCATGACCTTTGCTCTTCAGCAATACATTATACCAAAAGGGGAACCCTTCGGCAAAACTTTCAATTGTCGGGGAGATATCTCCCCGAAACAAACCCATCTCGCCAAACCCAAATTTCATGTCAGTGAGACACTTGAACTTCAGCCAGACCTCCTGGCGCGCATGTTTCTTCTCCCCGAAATAAACCCATCTGTAAGAAATTTTGTGGTCGGGGAGACCTTATGGCGAGCTTTTGTTTTCTCCCTGAACTTATTTTGTCGGCAAGAGTCACGGCAATGCCAGACTCCTTGGGCGAGCTCATTTTTTTATGTCGGGAGACCTCATGGTTTCGGGGAGATCTTATAGCGAACCCCCTTTACTCTCCCTGAGCTTATTTCTTTTTGGCGTGACTTCCATGTCTGTAAGACATCTTACCGAGCCTATCCCATTCTTTCCAATGACTACCTTCTTCGGCGTGACTTCCTTCATTCGGCCAAACATTATGCCGAGGGCATCATCCTTTGGCGATCTTATGTTATCGCCAAGACCTCCCTGTAGTCACACCGACATGTATTCTTTAGTTTTATATGTGTCGCTGTAACATTCTCTTGTCGGGGAGACGTCCCATAGACATCTTATGTCTCACCGAGAAAGCTTTACAAGTTCACCCTTTTGTCGTTGTGACATATTGATTTTCTCACCGAAGACCATTGATAGAATCCCCTTGCACCATGTCGGTGCGACCAGAGCCGCTCGGTGAGACGTTACCCCAATGTAGTTGAGTCTTGCCGAAGTGTTTGCTTGTTGTGCAGTAGTCGGTGAAACTTCATGAATTTTCTGAGACTTCTTGGCAAAGAGAAAACCTCCTGCCGATGTATGGATCCTTTTTCCACCGATTAGCGAGACATGGAGATTTCACCAAGACCATTCCCGAAAGATAAACTTTCATGCCAATGGGAATCTCTTAGTCACTGGGATGATGATCAATTTCTTGGTGATATGTGTTTGTATGTGAACTCCGATCGCCATGACCTCTCTGGGGTCTTGCCGATAGGCAACACAGACGCATATCAATAAAATGCACTGGTAGTCAGAAAGATATCTGCAAGGTCTTGCTAACTTTCTTCTTCAATGGAAATTATGACCAACTAGACTGAGGAAAGCCTTCCAAGTGAACTCAAGAAATATCATCATGTGTGTGGCCTATTCCTGTAAAACAAATGCTTCCATTAGTCCCCAAAGCAGATAAAACATGTTATGATGAACTATCCTGTTGCTTATGATTATTTCATTGAATACCTAGCAAGAAGAAAACCACCTTAGGCTAAGATAGGAGTAGAATCAGATCAGAACAAAAGACAAAGTAGGAAGAAAATAGAAGCACTCCCAAAAGGAAAGAAAATAACAAAAAGCAAAGAAACCAAGAAGAAAAGGGGGACCCATTTTGTTCCAAATCAAAATGGGGTGGTTATGCAAGGCATAACAAAACCCTGCAAAACCCATTAGTAATTTGATGAGATTTCATCTTTGACTAGCGTAAATGTTTTCAACAATCCGTCTTTGACAAGTGTAAGTTGATCTTGCAACAGATAAAGAAAAGATTCGTATCAAATTTTTAAATTTTCTATAAAACCAATCAAATGCACTAAATTGTGAATCATATGTGCTAAAACTCAAATGCGCTAAAAGAACTAGTCAATGCGCTAAAATAGAATGCTAAAGTGCAAAGAAAAATATTCAATGCACTATAATTGAAATTGGAAGTGCTATGTTGTTCCACCAAAGCGCTATAACAGAGTTCCAAAACATTGTGCTATTCTGTCAAAGCGCTACAGTAGAGTTTGGAAGCGTTATAGAATCTTTCAGATGCACTGAAAATTTTAGCGATAGCACAACACAACACATCAAAAGCCTGCAAGTACACTTTTTCCAGTAAATGTTAAAATTTGGGGTCGAGCCCCACGGTGGGCGCCAAAATGTAATTGGTGTAAAAGTATGAGTGAATAAACGACAACACTTCTCAATGCAACAATATTAGAGAATTCAAATGATAGATTTAATCTAATTAAGCATCTTAAAATCTCTAAAAGCGTTCCATCGCTCTCTAACTCCAAGGATTTGATAGGTCAAAGTGGCTCTCAGATTTTGTGCACTATGACTATCAAAGTGACAACTTGGTGAATGAAAATTGTGAATCTTTATGATAAGCTAAGATAAAAATGATTGATTGATAATGATATGTAAGCTATATGATTATTAAATTATGAAAATTATGATATGAAAGCTACGTGATATGCAAGCTGTGATATTGAAAGCTATATGATTGTTAAACTATGTGATATGCAATTACAAATACCATGATTACTAAGATAAATGATTAAAATGCTTAATTGCTCAAATTCTTGAATGCTCATTCCTATGGAGTAAGTTTGCTCAAAAGTGGAATCCTTTTCTTGTAGCTGAAAGCTATATTTATAGATTTCCGGAAGGCAATTGTGATGTGGCATCAAGCAATGATTGAGATTGAATTTGGATAAATTAATGGAGAAGAATGAAATTGTTGGAGAATAAGATGGAAAGGATAAATAATTCTTTCAAATGACCAGGAAGAAAAGAAGGAAGAAAAGAGCCAAGTCTCCCATGAATGTTCCAAAATTGGTTTGGAAGGATAGAGCACAATTAAATTTAATTGAAAGTTTCAATTTTGGTTTAGAAATAGCTATAGACATGTGCTTAATTGATTTATTCAATTTGGAGGAATATTAGAATATTAAATAAATTAACAATGTGAAATTGTTTATTTAATAAAAGAGAAATATGATAACTAAATAAAACTATGTGATATAGTTTATTCAATTAAAAGGAAATAAATAATTAAATAATACAAACTATTGAAGTTGATTATTTAATAAAGATGAAATATTAAATAATTAAATAAAACAACTATATGAATTTTTTTATTTAATTAAAATGAAAGAATTAGAAGAATGTGATAAAAATAAAAGAATAAGAATAATAAACTATATAAATAAATATTTCTATTTATTTAATAGTAGATGAAATAAAGATTTAATTAATCAAATAAATGTATTTACTTAATTAAATTTATCCAGACCATTTTTTAGGTGTATACATCTCCAATGCAAGGTGACAACTTTAACAACTTTATCCAAATTTCTCTTCAATGTGTCTTCAACCTAGACTTGTAAATCACACACTAAAGAGAGGGAAAAATGTTGTTTTGTTAGTGGATATGGGTTTGCCTTGGTCAAACCCCATTTTGGTAATTAAACCTTGAAATGAAATGAAATAGGAATGGAGAATGATGAATGAACAAAATATGATGTTGCAACTCATCAAACCCTAGCAATAAGAGGCTGCAAACATGTATGAGATGGATCCAATGGATGAAAACCTTGAATCTTGCTTGAATGTGATAGATCTTGAATGAAATGCTAGCTTGAATAATAAAACCCTACATCACAATTTTTAGCTCAAAAACAAACATGATGCATTAAGACTTTGACATGATGCTTGATGCTTGAATGATGCTCTAAAATGCTTGATAATCTATCCTTGAATGCTCTTGAATGATTTTGTAAACACTTGAATGCTCTTGTGAACTCAAACTTGCTATAAGAATGCTCATTCAACTTGCTAGGTGTAAAATGAGTGAAAGAAACTTGTATTTATACTTAATTATGCCAAAATTACCAAATTTACAACAATACAAGCCGACATCAGATCTAGGAGGATAAAATGCCTCAAGAATTTGAATTAATTTTAATTTTGGGCCACAAGGGACTCATACGCCCAAGGTGGCATATGAGTCCCATTAGGCATAAATTATGGGACCAAATTCAAAAATGATTAGAAAGGTGTAAAATCCAAATTGGGAACCAAAACCCTAGGTGGGACTCATATGACCAAGGTGGCATATGAGTCCCATACCACCAAATTTGGGCCATACACCTAGAAGCACCTAAACTATGATTAGATGTTGGTTTGTGTCAGGATTATCCTAAAAAAAATGCATTAAATGAGGCCTGCAAATGCAAAATAAGGCCAATTAAAGCATAAGAAAGCCCAACTATTAATGGAAACCCTAGAAAAGTGTGAAAGTGTGTTACAAAAATTTACAACACTCTAAATAAGGTAGGATTAGGTTTATTTAGTTCACAAGGGCCCAAGACCTAATGTGAGTGTGTTAAACACATTACAACACTAAGTCAAGGAAAAATTAACCTCAATTTTAGAAGGAGGGCCCAAACAAGTGTGAAAATGTCACTAATGACATTTTTCAACACTACAAGTCCTAACTACTAGGCACCCATGTATAAATGAATCACAAGAAAGAAAAGAAGAAAACCTAGTGGGACAAAATTCCTCTCCAAAAGAGAGAAAATACAAAATTCTCTCAAAGAAGAATGAAGATAAATGTGAGGAAAAAGTCTTCCCATGTAAAAGAGATGAATCCGGGAGACCATGTATCCCCCCTAATGGGGCTGGGAAATAGCGAGTTTCTTGTATTTATATATATTTTAAACATTTTAAGTTGCTTATCTCATAGACAATCATGAGCCTTATATATCTTGTCTTTTATGCATCCAAAACTAGACTTTACCATGTGGAAATATAATTATGATATGATGATATTTGCATGAATAAATGTGTGAATGTTTATGAAATTCAATATGAGTCTATGTTTAATTCATGATTGTTAAGTGATGTGTTTGCTTTAGATAAAACTAAATTCTTGCAACCAAAGAAACTGTAGCTTGCAACAGCTGTATTGACTAGCCTACAACCAACAAAATTGTAGCCTAAAACAACTGGATTGACCAACCTACAACTAAAGGATTCCATGAAGATTACAAGGGAGAGTCTAAAATGCTAAAAATGTTATAGTTCTAGGAAATAATGAAGGCGATCATTGAAGTGGTCAATTGTGAGTCACTAGATCATCCAATAAGATGATAGGAGGAAGAAGTCTGTATTGATAAGGAAGCCAACATGACAATTTTCATAGAGCATGTCTTTGTCAAACTGTTAGGGAAGAGTTTCAATTTTATTTGTCTTCTTATATCTTTTTCAATTACTGTTTCAATTGCAAAGACTAGTCCTCTCTTTATTTTGAAGGAGAGTGGACATCTACATTTTTTGTTTTGTTTTTGGTCCTTATACAAATAAAACTTCTCCCGAGCCTATATATTTGGATCGATGGTTGAGGGGAGAATCTAGTTAGAAGATATATGTTTTTGATAGTTCTAATTTTTCTTTCATAGACAATACTTCATTGTTATTTTTTTTATTCATAATGGATATGCACTCATTAATGAAAGATCTATGAATATTATTGTAATGCTATGAGAGTTTAGTTATATGCAATAAAGATGTTCCAGTTTTCTATTATGATTAGTTGATTCAAGTAGCACACATTTGATTTTACCTGTGGGTATAGCAACTCAAGCAAGGGCCACTCAAGGTATTGTTCACCCACTTTTATTTCTATTATTAGATTAGAAGATTACATTGTTTCATTGATTTCAATTAGATTCTTAATTACATGCACATGCTTGATATTTTGTATCATGAATTATGTTATGTAATGTGCCTTTGAGTCGTTCTCTAGAGAGGTCAAGTAGTTAGAAGTAAGAGCCAATAGTGTTAGTTAAATACAAATTTTAGGTTTAGCAGTTAACAATTATTTCCCCTATTTTTCAAGTTAACACTCTATTTACTTTTCCAACCTTTACTATTTTCTTGTACATGTGTAAACAAACTATAGTCACTGATTAGGTCGTATAGAGTTTGTAAATTCACATATAGTGCCAACATCATCAAAAGCTTACAAATCCTTAGTTGATAATTAAATGAAGTCTTTACAAGGGTTTAGTGAATTTTTTAGCGAGGAAATCCTTTGAATTACGTGTTTAACACCAAGCTAAATAAGTATTAGAAAGGCCTTACATTTTTGGTACCATTCGTAGGGATGGTGCTACATTTAAGATTCTCCTGTTTGATTTCAAGCTTTCATAGTTTAAATTTTTTGATTTCAACATTAGGGTAATTATGTTTTAATCCATCAATACAAAAATGTTTTACTAACAATGTGCAAGAGCATATGATCCAAAGAGTTACAACTATTATATGTGAAGGAAGAAAGATGCTCTGGGAAGATTTCTCCCCTCTACACATGAAGCTTTAGAGGATATTGATGATTACAATGAACATAGCAAGAGTATTCCTGAAGAAGAATTGTCCCTAACACCAATATCCACATCATACATAGAGGAGACTTCACACACAAATCATCCCCATGGGTGGTGCTATGGTGGAAAACCCACTAAAGCATGTGACTTTTGAGTTTCACATTTCCAACCAGAAGAGAGCAACTACCCTGAAGAATATACCACCTTTAGCATTACCTGTCTTCTATGAGTTGGTCATGGAGGATCCAAATACCTTCCTTTTTGAGTTTGATGCATTATGTAGAAGTTATGATTATACCATAGATGCACATAGGCTCAAAATTTTTCCAACAACATTAAAGGATGCTACTCTGATATGGTTCATGAGTTTAGGAAGAGATTATGTTCCAAATTGGAATTCCATGAAGAAAAATTTCTTGGAAAAGTACCAAGATTATTGTAGAGGCATAGATAGGAAGAGAGATGAAATCTTCAGGGTATCACAAAAGGAAGATGAATCATTAGAGGAAAATGTAGAAAGGTTCTAGTTCTATCTTAAGAAATCCCACAAGAACAAACTCTCTGATGAATCTCTAAAGTTAATATTCTTGAGAGGAGTTAATGAGGATTGAATGGATGCACTTAATCTAATTAGGGCAAGGGATATCTCTCAGGCACCATTTGATCTAAAAAGATCTAAATTGTGCTTACTCAACTAAGTTATTCATTTATCATATTTGAAATTAGTTGCTTAACTTATTCAATTCCAAATCCATGCCAAGATCTTTAATTAATGGTTTGAATCCAATATACAAAATTAATCCATCAATTTATTGAGCTCATTGATTAATCTATTTGTGGAATTAAAGCATAATCCATCATCAAGAATAGACCAAAAGATTAGAGACACATTTTATTATGGAGTTCACCTCTCTAGGCTACGTCTCCGGATCCACTCAATAAGCATGATCAATTGCCATTAATGTTACCACCTACAAATTGCTTACAACATATGGTCTTCTGACTGCATATACAAAGCTGTCACTATCAGGAAGTTTCAAGCCCTACAAGCACTTCCTGAATCCACATTGAATAAGTGCTTCCAATAATAACAACAAAGAAGTCCTAGTTCTTAAAGCATTAACTGAATGTGAACTAGTATTTACAAAGGTATTTTTCCTCATTTACAAAAACATACTAAACCTAATTTAGACAATACTAAATTCACCATTCCAAAATAATTCAAGTATAAAAAATACTCTGATTATACCTGACGCTGGATCTCAACCTTGCAAGAGAGAAGTATTCAATCTAGACTTCGTACAATACCCCTTCAAGTGCAAATTATAGTCTTCTGATGTATCTACACAGAGTCTTGAAATCACAATTCTTCTCTTAGGTCACTCTACAAAATTCTCACTTGGATACCTTCACTTGGACTTTGGATCCTAAATGATTAGCTCAAAAGCATACTCTAAATGTTTGGATCTAAAATAATTGAATTCCTTGATCCTTCCTTGCATCTCCTTTTATATTTGAAATTGGGCCCATTTGGTTAAAACCACAAAATTTGGCCATTTCCCCCCTTAAGGAACTAATCTCCCTTATTTACAAAAAAAACCAATAACAATCCCCATTAAAACTATTTTTAATTTTTTTTTAAGCCCTTAACACTTTGCATATTCGAGCTATTTAGGTTTAGGGTTGTTCATCTTATTTCACTTGAGGTCTAACTAATAACCATTAAAGGTTATTTAGTTTTAACTTTAGGCTTAATTCTTCAACAAAATAAACTCGCTCAATATATATTTTAAAGCCGCTAAGCGGCATGGCGGTGAGTAAGTATTTTAGAAATAAGAAGGTTGGGAGTTCAACCCCCCACCATTCCTTTTGTTTAACCGATTTCCAAATTGTAAATAGAAAAACTAACCGGCATCCATATGCGGTTAAAGCACACCCCCACGGGTGCAATGGTGGATGTGGGTGCTAGCAACCTGGGGGTCAGGGATTCAAACCCCCCTTTACCATTTTTAACCAATATCAACCAAAAAAGATCATAGGGTGATGTACGAGGTGCCACATGGCACCACCTCATTGGATCACATGGCACCATTCCATTTGTTATCAAGGACACGTGTAAAACCCTAATTCGTCAAAAATGCTGATGTCACCTACTGACTGGACTACCAACTCACTTGCTGACTTTGCGTATGGATGCCACATGGTAGGCACTAATTGGTCCACATCATGTCCATACAGTATGAACCTACTGTGTCAGCATGATGACATCATGCTGATGTCATCATCCGTACGACTCAGTCAACCCTAGGGCCTGCCAACTTTGACTCGCGATAACTTCCATGTATAGGCTCAGATTTTAGTGAAATGAGTGATGCTAGGTTTGTATCAAACAGATCTTCTATTTGATGCCATTTTCAACCAATTCTAAGTTGGTCAAATTTTTGCCTTTCTGATTGGTCTCAGGTACTAGTTTGACCAAGCTTTGACTAGCCATAACTTTGGCATATGAGCTCCTTTTTCACCTGTTCAAGTTGCATTGGGTCCAGTTTTTTGAGCACTTCAACATGGTGTTTATTTCAAGGGAAATTGGAATAGTTGATTTTTTAGGGTTTTGAGATCCACCTGGATCAAGCCTCCCCATTGAAGAACTTTTTGTCTCCAAAAGTTTATTGTTCCTTTGAAACATATCCCACTCTTTGCATTATGCAAATCAAAAAGGCCTCAAAAATGCCAAGGAAGACTATGGCATAACACTGATGCTACTCCTTTCTCACAACTGCTCAAGCAATGGAAACTGTGCCTCAAATTGATACATTCCTTCACCTTTGTATTTCAAAATGGTTGATTCAAGGCTTCACCATTGAACTCTGTCCATACTTGTTGTAGCAACAAGGCTGTTGAAAAGGCCTACAAGGGCTTCAATCATCATCTGACTAAGTCTTGAAGCTGAGAACATACATGCCAATCTTGATTGTTCTCTGCAACTGTGAGTGAAGTGATCCATTGGATAGATAGTCTATCCACATTTTACGAAATGCTCTCCTTAAATAGAAGCTAGTGACACATTCTCACCTTGAGAATTTGTGTCAACTACTTGAGTCCTCTTAAGTTCTTGAGTTCTCAAGAAATCTGCAAGCAACAAGTCTTTAACCTGCATAATGAAGTCTTCAAGTATTATCCTTTTGATTACAAGAGATATGGCTTTGGAATCCTTACAAAATATCAATCTTAGAGTAATACAACTTCATACAAATACTTGAAAAAAAATTTCATTTAGAGTCTTTCACTCAAAACCACACTGGTTTGATTACCACAATAAAAAATGTAACATGAAACAAAGTTGATACACTTATTTAGTCAACAAGGTTTCCCATCTTTTACGAAGTTGAAAAAAAGAACTTCCCACCTCCAGCTAATCTTGTTATAGTTGAGGTTCTTCATGGAATACCTCAAGGATGGTAACCATAGGTTCTACCTTTACCTTTGCAATCTCCTATTGACTGGGTTCTTTTATAGACCTCGATGAGTGTCAAAGCTCTGGGTGCAACTTCCAACATTTCTCAACCCAATGCTCACTTATTCTGCAATGAGTGCAGTAATTTCAGGCTTTGTCCTACATTGTAGTTTCCTTCCTTGGAGAGGAATGTTGAAGGTGTGATGCATGCCTTGTTGTCTCTTTAGCTTGCATGAATAAATTTCTACAAAGCCTTTGCTTCTTGCTACACCTTGCTACATAGTGGTTAGGTGCATGAAAAAATGTGCATGGTCACATATTCCATAAGGCTTGCACAAAAGAATTACTAGTTTCAAAATCAATAATAGATTTAAAGTATTCATCACCTTTGGATTTCCCTTGACCAGCTTGAGCACTAAATTGCTTAGGATAACTTGCTTTGCTTTTGTTAGGTTTTGTGCCCAACTGTTGAAGGTAATCTACCTTAGACTTTCCTCCATCATGTTCATCTTTTCAAGGAGATGATTTGTAGTCATAGTGTGGTTCACTTTCAGCTTGTGGTAGTTCTTTCTATGTTGAATTGTCACTTGAAGAACTTCTCACAAATGTGGTTTTGGAACATTCTCCAATTTCTTCTTTATCATAACCTGGTCCTGTATGATGAGGTCATTCTACCACTTCCATGGGAGTAGCTATCCCTTGGGCATGTATTTCAAGGCCTTTCCCACTATAGCCCGTCTTTGTCAGCAGCTTCATACCGATACCCTTGGTATGTTTTTCAAATGCTGCAAAAGCATGATCATGGTTAAAGGAAGGAATTGAATTGAATTCATTTTTTACCTTCTCTGTCGCTTGGTCAAGCTCCTAAATGTTTTCCAATGGATCCTTTTGAAATGCTATAGATGAAGCCTCTAAACTATTAGGCTATGTGAGGGGGACATATGAGGAATCCTCTGAATGTGGACAAAAAGTACAAATGTCAAGATTTTCAATCTTGGAAGGACTCTTTTTAGTAGAAATTTCTCCCATCTACTCTTCCACAACACTTTGTAACATCAGGTGTAATTTCCTCTTTTCATCTTCCAAACTTGCAAGGTGACTCCTTAGCTCAACATTTTCCATCTAGAGATGCTGATTGGCTTCCTCAAGTTCTTGAAGCCTCTCAGACTTATCCTGGTGGAGTGCTTCAATCATCCTTTTCATGGAAAAGAAGTCATCCATCATGCATGCAAACACTGTCACCTTAGAAGCTTCCCCTTGTTCAAATGCCATATTTCTCTTGGATGTACACTTGTTTAACTTGCAAATTGATCAAAATGGAAAACTTGCATAAATTGGTAATCTACGTAACCAAGTAACTGAGCAAATTGAGCTAATTGACAAACTTGTCAAATTGGTCACTTAACCAATCTTGAGCTCAAAAATCACTTTGATACCACTTGATCTAAAAAGCTCTAGAGTGTGCTTGTTCTAGACTAATTTCTTCATTTATTAGATTTGAAATCAGTTGCTCAAATTACTCAATTCCAAATATGTGCCAAGATCTTTAATTAATGGTTTGAATCCAATATGCAAACTCAATCCATTAGTTAACTAATCTCATTGATTAATCTATTTGTGGAATTAAAACATAAGCCATCATCAAGAACATATCAAAAGATCAGAGACACATTTTATTATGAAGTTCACCTCTTTGGGCTACATCTCTAGATCCACTTAATAAGCATGATCAATTTCCATTAATGTTGCCACCTAAAAATTTCTTACAACATCTGGTCTTTTGACTACATATACAAAGCTATCACTGCCAAGAAGTTTCAAGCCATACAATCACTTCTTGAATCCACACTGAATAAGTGCTTCCAACAATAACAACAAAGCAATCCTAGTTCTTAAAGCATTAATTGAATGCAAACTAGCATTTACAGAGGTGTTTTTCCTCATTTGCAAAAACATACTAAACCTAATTCAAATGATACTAAATTCACCATTCCAGAATAAAGTCAAGTATCAAAAACACTCTGGTTATACCTAATGTTGGATCTCCAACCTTTCAAGAGAGAAGTCTTCATCTAGACTTCATACAATACTTTCAAGTTCAAATTCTATAGTCTTTTGATGTATCTACATAATGTCTTGAAATCACAATTCTTCTCTCTTTTCACTTTGCAAAATTCTATCACTTGGATGCCTTCACTTGGACTCTAGATCCTAAATGATCAACTCAAAAGCATACTCTGAATTTTTGGATCTAAAAGAATTGGATGCCTTGATCCTTCCTTGTATCTCCTTTTATATTTGAAATTGGCCCATTTGGTAAAAACCACAAGATTTGGCCATGTCCCCCCTTAAGGTAAGATTTAAACTAATCTCCCTTGCTTACATAAAAAACAATAACAATCCCCATTAAAACCATTTTAATTTGTTTTTAAGCCCTTAACACTTTTCATATTCAGGCTATTTAGGTTTAGGGTTGTTCATTTTATGTCACTTGAGGTCTAACTAATAACCATTAAAGGTTATTTAGTTTTAACTTTGGGCTTAATTCTTCAAAAAAATAAACCCACTCCATATATATTCTTAAGCTGCTAAGTGACATGGTGATGAGTAAGTCTTTTAGTGGTGGGGAGGTTGGGAGTTAAACCCCCCACCATTCCTTTTATTTAACCAATTTCCAAATTTTAAATAGCAAAGCCAACTAACACCCATATGTGGTTAAAACACACCCTAGCGGGTGCAACGACAGACACAGGTGCTAGCAATGTGGGGGTCAGGGGTTCGATCCCCCCTCATCATTTTGGTGAATAAAAAAAAACATTTCAACCAATGAAGACCAGAGAGTGATGTATGAGGTGCCACTTGGCATCATTCCATTCGCTATCAAGGACATGTGTAAAACTCTGATTCATCAGAAATACTAACGTCACCTATTGACTGGACTACCAAATCACTTGCTGACTATGCATATGGATGCCATGTGGTAGGCATTGATTGGTCCATGTCATGTCCGTATAGTACGAACCTATTACGTCAGGATGCTGGCATCATCATTCGTACGAACTAGTCAACCCTAGGGCCCGCCAACTTTAACTCGCGATAACTTTTGAGTATGTGCTCAGATTTTAGCAAAATGAGTAGCATTGGGTTTGTATTGACAAGATCTTTGATTTGATGCCATTTTTGACTAATTCCAAGTCAGCCAATTTTTTCCTTTCTGACTAGTCTCAAGTACCAATTTGACCAAGCTTTGACTGGCCATAACTTTAGCATACAAGCTCCTTTTTACCTATTCAAGTTGTGTTGGGTCCAATTTTCTAAGCACTTTGACATGGTGCTGATTTCAAGAGAAATTGAAATAGTGTAATTTTTAGGGTTTTGAGATCCACTTGGATCACCATTTGAGGAAATCTACAAAACATGTAGGAACTATTGAAGGTATTTTACCAAAAGAGTTAGAGGAGACAAGACATCTTCCATTAGTAAACCATCCAATGGAGTCTCTAGAGTTTAATTGAGTAATATTTTACCAAATATGAAGGAAGATATTATCAACCATCCAGCTACACAATTAGACACCCTCCATATTAAGAATAAGAAAGAAGAGGCAAAAGTAGCTCTTATAGAGTACTACCCACATTGTTGACAAAGAAAGACTAACTGCAAATGTAAGGTGGCAAGTATCTCTAAAGATTATCAAGGGATATTAGACTTTAATGCATTGGAAGGTGAAGATGAAAAAGTATTCTACATATCTCAAAGGAAACCATGGAAACCAAGACAAGGTTTCCCTAATATCCTTTGAATTATAATATGTCATTTCCTAATAACAATGCAAATTTCCCTAGTTGGAACCATTAGTCTTGGGCCAATATGCAAAACCAACAATGGACAATGCCTCAAACCAATTGGAATAAACAACAAAAAAAATGTTTCCATCACAAAATTACCAAGGATATAACCACAACTCCTAATGGCCACCCTAACAAAACCAATGGAAACCTCAGTGGAAAAGACATTAGCAATGGAAAAATCAAAACATGAATTATCAGCAACCCCTGTAGCCACAACAACAAGCTATTATGCCAAACCCAACAAATCCAACACCACAACCACCTAGAGCACCTTAGCTGCTAGCTTAGCCTACACCTAACCCCAATAACAAGCCTATTCAATAGGCCTATACTAATGAAGTTATTCAATACCCTAATTATAGGGTAGAGGTGAGTGATGTCCACCTCAGATGTTGGCTAGGCCTTCATCTCCTCAAATCACTAAGTTGGTTGATGAGGAACCCACAGTAGATACCTTGGACAACCAACCTAAGGAGCTCAAGTCAAATCAAGTTAAGAAAACCAATCAAAGTCCAAAGCCTCCATTCCCTGAAATATTAGCAGTTCAAAGGCATTAAACACAAGCTAAAACTGATCTATTAGGACAATTTAAGGATGTTTACATCAAGATACCCCTTATCCAAGCCATTAAGGAGGTTCCTATCTACACTAAACAACGGGAGAACTCTACCTTAAAAAGACAGGTAGGAAGATAAAATACCCTTAGATTGTACATGCCTTAGGACAACTTGCAAGCATTATGTTAGGAAACATAATTGTCCCTAAGTATGCAGACCTTGGGAGTCCTATAGTGGATGTTAAGATAAATGAAATTCTCATTAAGAACACTTTACTTGACTTAGGAGCAACTATTAGTGTGATGACCAAGGAGACTAAGAAA
This sequence comes from Sequoia sempervirens, assembly GCA_007258455.2. Classification (NCBI taxonomy): domain Eukaryota; kingdom Viridiplantae; phylum Streptophyta; class Pinopsida; order Cupressales; family Cupressaceae; genus Sequoia; species Sequoia sempervirens. The sequence goes on along the minus strand of VDFB02000009.1, from coordinate 7,253,912 downwards.
TTGGTCCTTTATCCACCAACCCAGCCACATGCAGAACTAGAACAAACCATTTAAAGAAGATCAATACTCTACAAACCTTGATGACTATTGAATGCAATCCATTGTTAGAAAACCAAGATGCAAATGATTTGATAGTAAACATCATACAAAATAGCTATGGTAGGGACTTATAGCATCAAGAATGTCTAACATGTCTGCAAGATCCTTCACAAAATATGCTCCCTTCCAGTTCATCTAAGTCAATTTCCAAAATATTTCACACTTTTTTACCACACCAATCTATTCCAAACATAGCAGGACTTGACATATGATCAGTTCAAATAGCATCCAAGACTTTAGAGCTAATGTCAGGTAAAACATTGAATGTTAATAGTCAATTGACTAATATACAACATACCTCACTAATGAATGTGTTGCAAGCACATGTAGCAACCTTTGCATGGGATTATCATGGCATGAAGGGGATAAACCTTAACTTGTGCATGCACAGGATTTACATCTATGATGGTTTTAAACCAATTAGACAACCCCAAAGGAGGATGAACCCTTTAGTTTGAGATAGTTAAATTAGAATTACAAAAAATGCTTGATGTAGACTTTACCTATCATATTTCTGATAGTCAATAGATGCCAACTCTAGTAATTATCCCAAAGAATGGAGGTAAATGGAGAGTGTGTGTAGACTACCAAGAGTTAAATGTTGCAACTATGAAGGACCACTTTCCACTCCTCTTCATTGACCAAGTGCTTGATTCCCTAGCAAGAAAATAATACTTCTCCTTTTTGGATGGATTAATTGGCTACAACCAAATTAATATTGCCCCAAAAGACCAAGACAAGACAACTTTCACATTCCCTTGGGGCATATATGCTTATTTTTTCCTACCATTTGGGTTGTGTAATGCACCGACCACCTTCCAAAATGTAGTACTGAGTATATTCTTAGACTTTTCAGATGATTCCATGAAGTTTTACATGGATGATTTCATAACTTATGGGAATACATATGATTTAGCACTGTCCAATCTAGAGAAGGTACTAAAAGGGTGTCAAGAACATAAATTATCTCTAAGTCATGAAAAATGCTTCATGATGATGATAAAAGGGATTGCATTAAGACATTCTGTGTTAAATAAAGGAAATCAAGTGGGACCCAACAAAATTGAAGTGATATTAACATTCGTTGTGCCTCAAAAACAAAAAGATGTTAGAATCTTCCTAGGACATGTTGGGTATTATATAGGAGATTCATTCAAGACCTTAGTAAACTAGTAGCTCCATTATTTTTTTTACTATCCAAAGATGTCAAATTTGAGTGGAAAACTACTTTTCAACACTCCTTTGAAGCACTCAAGGCAGTATTGACCAAAACCCCTTTCTTGAGAGGACCAAATTGGACCTTACCTTTCCATATCCATATAGATGCTTTTGATTTTGTTATAGGAGTTGTGGTTAGGTAGAAGGAAGGAAACAAAGAGTATACGATATATTAAACATAAGAAAAAATTTAAAAGGGAAAAAAATCAATTATACAATGACAAAGAAGTAGACGTTGGCAATAGTATATACAATAAATAAATTTAGGCACTAAATTATAGGATATCCATTGTTCATACATATTGGCCATACAATAATAAGGTATCTAATGAACAAACTAGTGGTTGGTGGTAGGCTTGTTAGGTGGTTACTGTTACTTCAACAATTTGACATTACCATTGTGGATAAGCTAGGTAAAGAAAATTTAGTGGCAGATTTTCTATCCAAACTACTAGCCAAATTAGAAGATGATGATTCTTTCCCATATGAACACCTATTTTCTCTATCTCTACATACACCTTGGTATTCAGATATTTCCAACTATCTTGTAGCAAGACATATACCACCTCACTTCTCACCAAGAGAAAAGAGGCAATTGGTTCACAATATTTTTCCCTACTCCTAGATAGGTAGATACTTATTCGACACAAGCCTAGATAACATATTGAGAAGATGAGGTATATGATATCCTTAGAGCATTCCATGATGAACATTGTGGGGGACACTTTGTAGCAAAGAGGATGAATCTTAAGATTCTCAACATAGGCTATTATTGGTCAAATCTTCATAAAGGTGTAGAATTTAAGTACACTAGGAGTTGTGATAGATATCAAAGAATGGGAAGGAAAACCAAGACAAATGAAATTCCATTGCAACCACAATTAGAAATAGTACCATTTGAAAAATGGGGATTAGATTTTATTGGCCCCATATCACTAACATCAAATAACAAAGAGTACATACTGGTATACATAAAATACCTTACAAAGTGGAAAAGTTTCTATATTAAGACACATTCACAAGATATGGAGTTCCAAGAGAGATTGTCACAGTCCAAGGAACCCAATTTATATAAGAGATAATCACAAAATTAGTTCAAGAGTATGAAATCATACATAAGAAGCTAACACCTCACCACCCTCAAGCTAATGAATTGGTTGAAATCACAAATAGGGAAATTGAAAATATTGTAACAAAGATAATCAAATCCATAGGAAGGATTGGGCAGCCAGGTTTCTTGAGGCAGTTTGGGCTTATAGGACAACTTGAAATACCACAACTGGATTTACACCATATGAACTCATGTATGGAAAGAAATTAATACTTTCTATAGAATTTGAGCTTAAAACATTGAGGATAGTTGTTACATTAGGCATGGATATGTCAATAGCATAATAGGAGAGATTGTATAACTTAATGCACTTGATGAGATCAGAATGGAAGCCATACACCAAACTGAGGTTGTACAAAATCAAAGAGTCCATTGGCATGATCAGTTCATAAAGAAAACATAATTTAGTGCAGGTGATTAAGCTCTCCTATATGACTCTAGATATAAGGACTACAAAGGGAAGTTGCAAACAAGATGTCTTGGGCCATATGAGATACAACAAGTGTTTCCAAATGGGGTATTAAAACCTCATGTAATTGATGATGTCAGGTTCTCATTACTAGTTAATGGACACAAATTGAAGCTTTACAAAAATTGATTGCGGAAGGATGACTTCTTTCTTTCATTAATTTAATAGTTTGAATCTACAATTGATAATTCAACAACATAAAATATAAGTTCTACAAATGTATCAGTTGATGAGCTATGCATCTTTCCAATTGATGTTTCACAAGTATGATTTTACCACATACTTCACATGCACACATTGTACTGGTGACACACAACAACATTCATTTTCAATGATAGTCAAGAAGTAGCAGGGACTTATAGAATCACATCAACATGCGACAAGTTTTTAGAAGGGACTTGTTATTGAATGTACTTGTAGCAATGTCTTAAAATAATTTCTTATTACCATCCACATTAGTTGCATATCTATCCTTTTTGAATCAACAATTTTTTGCAATGTGGGCTCTCTTGCACTTCTAGGGTTTTGCACCTAAAAGGTGAGAGGTATACCAAAAACTATGATGGCTCAATCAAGAATAATGCAATTATGATTGAAATATGTCTAAATGGGATGTCCTAAATGTAGAAAAATGATAAAATAGATCAATTATTGAATGAAAACTAAAGAAATGCAAGATGTTTGAAAACATAGTGTTTTATGCAAAAAGACCTAGAAATGTAAACAAATAATAACAAAAATTAATGAAACTAAAGATGTGCACTTGGAGACTAGCAAGTGATGGAATGGAGGTCTGGAATCCTACATAAGTCACTAGAAAAGTTCATTGGGACTCATATGACAAGCTGGGTGAATTAGTCTTACTTCGAGGAAATTCTGCCAGAACAGGTTTAGGGGAACTGGGTATTCAGAACTATAGAAAACACTTTTTTAGGCCTGGCAGTGGGAATCATTCACCATAGATGGTGAATTAGTCCACCTTCATATTTTTGGAAATTCAAAAGTCAAGTCTGTAACTCCCAGTCTGCACTTCTATTCCTAACAGGTTTTTGGATATGAAACTATAGAATCTAACCTGTAGGTGTTCTCCAAGCTTCAATTAGGGTTTTGATCACTTTAAAGAGCTTTGAAAAATTGATTTTGACTTTTCCACTTTTGCTATTTGATAAATCTGCACACAAGACTTGCAAATCACACAAAAAGAAAGGGAAAAATGGTTGAAGGGTTAGAGAATAGGGGTTTGTCTTTGTCAAACCCCTAGTTGGTAATTAAACCTTTGGAAATGAAATTAAATAAGTAAAGAGAATGATGAATGGACAACATGCAATGCTACAACTCACCAAACCCTTGAAGTGGAAATCTGAAAACATGCAAGTGATAGCTCCAATATGCTTGAAAATGCCTAGAATGCTTGATTAAATGATTGCTTGAGTACTTGAATGATTAGAAATGATCGCTTGAATGAATTGGGGGTGAAAATGAATAGAAAATCTCACATTTATACACAATTATTTCCTAATTCCTAAAAATATAACATCACAGGCCGACCTTAGGTCTTAAGAAATTACAACCCACCAGTAATTTGAAATTGTTTTGATTTTTGTGCCAAGAGGGACTTATTCTCCCCTAATGGAAAATGGGTCCCACTCAGGGAATTTAAGTGGGTGTCAGAAATTAAGTTGTTTTAAATGATGTTTATCGGGTTTATTCTTAAAATTGCACCAAGGCTTGTAGTCATGAAATGGGGCCAATTAAAGCATAATAAAGGTATAATTATTGATGTCAAGCGTAGAAAGCATGAAAGTTTGTTAGAACACTTTATAACACTTTGAACTAAGACTTGGTAAATGATAAAAATAGGTTATTAAGTGAATTATGCTAAAAAGATCCTAGAAAAGTGTGAAAATGTGTTACAACACTTCACAACACTTTTACAAGGCATCATAAAGTTCTTATTGATTCACAACGACCCAAGACCTAATGTGAATGTGTTAACTACATTACAACATTAAATCAAGGAAAACTAGGCCAAGATCCACAATAAAAACTCAAATGAGCATGAAAATGCCCAAAGATCCATTTTTCTATGGTACACTTTCCTATCCTATCCATTCATACATGCAGCCACACATCTTTCATTTCATTACATGCAACCTTTTAAATCCATTCACATGGACCATTTCCACCACTTTTTTTGATTACCATGTACCATGCATTTCATTTCATCTCACCTATTTTGTACACTCCATAGCCTTTTCATTCCATCATTCACCATGTGTCATACCTATGTTGTTATTCATTTCAAATTACCTATGAATGGATGAATGGAGTTCATTACACTTATGGCAAGTCATTTCACAAACCACTATAGGTAGTCATCCATCACTTTGCATGAGTTAAGTTTTACTTCAACATAATTCTATAGGTACACACATTAACTATCATAATTAACATAGTATTTATTGATTTTCAACATATTTATACATTAATTCATGCATGCTTCATATCTAATTTTATTTTCCACTATATTTCATTTAACATTTTTCCAAAACCATACCAATAAGTGAGGACACTTACTATCTTTAGTTGGGGGGAGGGGTATTTTTATTTTCTTTCTTTTCAAAAACACAAAAAATCTCTGCAACCTTTTTGCCATTTTATTTTTCCTCTATTTTCAAATCAATACAAGATTAGAGGAGAGAAAGAGGGTTAAAGGTAGCTGAATTGAGAGATTTTAAGCATACAAATATTGTGAAAGTGGTGTAGTTGGAGTGACAACTAGAGAATTAAGGAATACAATTAGAGTAGAGTGTTATCATGGGTGGTGACATTATTTGTAGGGAACCAACAACACACACCTAGTTGTTGGAAGACATGCTGGTACTGCCTATTTTTTGACAATTTGACTAGTTGGAGTACTTCTTGAAGCTTGCAAAGTATAACAAGGTCATGACACAATAGTTTGTTGCCACATTACAAAATGATGAAGTAGTAGTGAGAGGCTTAAGGATAGATGATTTGAAGGCTGCCATTGCTGAAGTATTAGGTTTTCCATGGGTAGGAGAAGAATTTCCAGCTAGAGAAAATTCTATTGTTGCTAGGGATAAATTTAGGCAGCCAAGAGAGAATCTAGACTCATCTTCTCAAGATACTAAAATATTATCCTTACCCTAGGCCTAGGCTTCGGTTGCTTCCTACATAATTAAGTATTTAATATGTGATGGTAGGTAATTCTGTTGTATACAATTCATTTTAAACTATTGAGCCTTTTTAACCATGACAGGCATGCTAATATTCCAAATTTCCTATATAATTTGTTAAAATTAATGTTAATTGAATAAAGGAATAAAGTAAATAATTCAATGCTATCCCAAAAAGGAGTTTGCAGACTCAATTTCCACATATTTCTTGGGAGAGTTTCCTAAATTGTAACAATATCAATAGTATACTTGAAGAACCTATTGTTCCATAAATAATAAAAGAACTTACTATTTCAGAGAGGGAAATATGGGCTCTAGCTCCCTTGCTATGTCACCTACCCACAACTTAAGAGAGCCACAAGAGAAAAGTTTGTAGGGAACTTAGCCTATAGCCACTGCCAAACAATCTATAACAAAGGATAAGGAAGAAACCCTTATTTTTGGAAAGGTGGATCTTCTACACCTTCTATAGTACATAAAAGACTTGCAAGGTGGTCACATCGCCTAAGAGGAAAAAGGCTAATGAGAGGCACATGAAGAAGAAAAGAAGAAGATGCATTTAAAATTGAAGCAAACTCAAAACCAAAGGGAAATTCCCTTAGTAATGTAAATAAACCTATTGCACAGTCATGGTATTATACAAGTACCTCTAAATTTGACTTAGATGATATTTTTGTTGCAAGGAAAATGAGAAAAAGAACCCCAAAGAGCCATAATTCAAAGGGTAATAAGTATACAAGTGAGAGGGATGACCATTTTGTGGAAAGAGATGAAGGAATTTGAGTTGAGAAAAAGCATATTGGAAAAGAGTTGTACAAGGCTATGGAGAGGATAAAGCAATTGGAAGATTTGTTGAAAACACACCAACTAAAAGATAGTGAGAGAGACAAAAGAATTAAATAGTTGGAGGAAAAACTTTATAAATTTGAGCATGGTCTAGGTTAGATGAATTGGCACAATTTGCTATCATAGAAGTAGAAAACAAGGAAATAGTACCCTAGGGCCCAATTCTTTGCTCATAGTTCCCTTTGGGCCAACTGTGGTGTCTTTGGGTATGGAATTATGGAAAATAACTCAAGTGTTATTTGAGAAGGAGTGGGAAAAAGAAAAAATTGAATTGATGTCCAATCATACCTAGACACTTGAACAAAAAGAGGTAGAAATAAAAAGGTTGAAAGTAAAGATTAAAGAGGTAGTAGATAACGCTACACAAATCCTAAAGTGTAGACCTCCTGCAAGAGTTTATGCATTATTTCTATAGGAAAAATATTTGTGTTTTCATTTTAGCTAGTTGATCAATGATTTTCCAATGTCAATAAATATAATTTTTTTTAGATACTTTCTCTAAGTCTACACTAGACATGCAGGACCAATTATGTGAGTTTTACTTGCATAACTTTACTCTCTCAGATTTGACTGAATGGAATCCACTAATGTTTGTGGGAGATTTATAAATTAGATTATTAAACTCTTATATTAGGAATGAGCATTAGAGAGGTGAAATCTTACAAGAATACAATGAGAGAGAGAAATCTATTACTTTGTAGTTGAGGAAAGAATCAAAGACCCCAACACAATCATTGAATAGTAGTTAGATCTCTTGGATTATTGTTATCCTTGAATCTGGTTGTGCTTGATTCATGAGATAACCCCTATGAAACTTGTTTGTTTTGTAGTCTCATGCACTCTAAGCACACTAAATGAGGCATAATATTATTTTACTTTGAGTGTGGTTGTAAGCCTCGAATCATCCTCTCGAGCACTTGTAATGCCCTCTCAATATATTACCAATAAAGCTCCATTAATTGAACTATTTTTAGCTTTCCAATTTATGTGGAAAACCCCAATTGGGGAAAAACCAATCAAGACAAATCCACCATTCCTTTTATTTAATCATCAATAAAATTACATTCTCATCCCCCCCTCTTTCTACATGATACAAGCATATATATATAATTTTTTTCAAAAGTAACGACCACTATAAAATGCAACAGTTAAGAAAACAAAGAACTAACTAGCATACACTTAACATAAAATATTTCATTGGTTCCAATAATGTAGCTCCACTTCCCAATTCTTTTTTTTTCAAGTACCATGTTAAATCTACCACATTTTAATTAAAACATTAGTACATTTGCAAAAATAACACTATTAACTAATGTAGAAAGATAATAAAAAATGGTAATCTCTTTAAGATAACAAATCACTAATCCTTTTTAATATTAATTTTTATTAATATTTTATTGCCTAAATTATTAATTTATGTCTTGTAGAACTTAATTTTTTATTAATCACTTTAGTTAAGTTTCTTGGTATTGTAGTTTTAGTTCACTTTTCAGGAGGGGTACTACATTCTCCCCCTCTAGTCTCAAGCTTCCTCCTGGAAGCTTCCAGTAGGATCTGAACTATATGCCATACTGTTGATTAATAATTATTTGAGAAAGAAAGGAAAAATAAAATATAGAACTCAACATGCTCGAAAGGATAAAACTAATCATAAAAATAAAATTATACCCCAATCATAACCATTAGTGTTTGGACGTTGTTTCTAAAACTTAAGGAATTTGGATTGAAGAGTCCACCCCCACATGGGGAACAAACACCCCAACTGCTAAATTACAAACTTGAAATAAAATTAGACATTAATGATGATCCACACATAGTGAATTCATTTATTGAATTCTGCTATAGGGGGAGAAGGGGGATTTCCTTCCCTCTTAGGGATCTACACAATCAATTTCATAACACAATCACCACCACCCATCAAACAATCTCCATATCCAACTACCACCATCCACTCAAAACCTCCACACACCACCACTACCATCCATCCAACAACCTCCACACATCCAACAACCTCCATTCATCACAATAACCAATGGCCATGGTTTTTCAACATCATTCACAATTTCATACTTTTATATTTGATCAACCATCCCGAAGAGAGGATGCACACCCTCCTCAATCCCACATGAAGGAGGCTCTTAGCTTGTAGGTGAGATATGCTCCTTATGCTCAAACAAACAACAAAACTCCACACCAAACCAAAACACATAGAAAAGAATCATGTAATCTCATTGCACATAATTTAACACCAGGGTATATCCCAAGTTGGATAACTAGTATCTCAAACTTGAGTTACAATCATAATATTCACGCATTATAATGCATCTTCATAACTTTGGACACACTTATAAGAACCAATAATTAACCACTTGAAACATGTAGAGACCACCTGCCACTTATCAATGAAGGATTTGGTTCATATATAAAACAATTACCAACAATTTACACATTGGACTTCCAAGAATGAATTTCACATAATTTAGAATCCTCAACACAAATTTTAAAGCAACCATTAGAACAATAATTATTTTTACCATAGATCAAAACACAATACAATCTCACCACCTACCTACATAGGGTATGGAAAACAACAAGCACAAGGAAGGAATTCGCATCACAAGGATAACTCTAGTAGCTCATTACAACATAGATATGAAACTAGTGTTCACAAGGGGCGAGTTTCATTACATAGCTTGATATGGGTTGTCCTGGTAGATCTTTCTAGGCCTCTTCCCCCATCCTGGGTTATCCTAGTAGCCTCCCCCAATCCCAAACCCCAATACAAACTCATGTAGAACCAACGTACCTTTCATGAGGACAAGGCAGTTGATCTTGCCATTCTAGGCCTTCCCATCTCATCTCAAGCCTAAACAAGCACTTGAGCTATGAGTGAGGCATATCATTATCTTAATTAATGTGATTAACTACCCAAACCCCCTAGTTCATTTTTTAGGTTATCACTTGTTAAAAAAATCTTCCTATGGGTTGTCTTGGCGATCACTTTAGGATCCTAGCCCCCATGGAGAGCCACTCTCCCTTATGACACTAAATCAAACCAACATAAGACAAGCATGCCAAAACTTCAACATCATTCAAGAGAGGTCCACATTAGGACCAATGATCTCACTGTCTGTTGACTTACAATAACAAGAACCCCCACAAGGCACATAGAATACATAGATACAATGGTTTACTTCCAACTGTTGAGAATAGGATGCAATTTTATTGGAATCCTAAACATATTTCATGTATCTCCTAAGTCCTTGGAAAGTGTTCCCCAACACTAGGATTAGAAAGATATTAAATTCAAATGAAATGAACATGTAAATTGACATTTTTAATTATTCCTAAATGATAGGAACATGTTGGGGCATCCAATAAGAGCTCCTACAAAATAGGAGCACATGGGGCACCCACATGGAAGGTAGGACCAACCTTGTTTAAGTTAAATGTTTGGAGAATTGATAACTCTTATTTAATGCACGTCTTGTTTGTACAAATTAGGGATTGATATTTACAATGTGTGGAGTGGCACTATCAGTTCAATATCAATTTAGTTATGGTTCAATTATCTTTAGTTTCATGTAGTTAGTTTGAGTGGCATGTAGTTGACGTTAGTTGACTTGAGTTGCATGACTAATGACTTCAGTTGCATGACATACAATAGGTTGATACTTTTAGTTAAGTGGGGACGATCAATCATGCATAATGTTTGCATGAATGGTGGAGAGATATGTTTTAGTTAACTCAGATTGACTTGGACCCACCTTGGGTGCCCAAGTTGGCATCTTTTAGTTAACACCTTTTGCATGAGAAGATATTTACAAGGCTCAATTAAGTGGGCCCATTCTTGGGTGCCAACTTTGAGGTGATGCTTGCAAGATATTTTCTTGACCAACGATCAGTTAAGTCTTTAGTTTGGGGAGCCTTAATTGAGGAAGGAATTGGTTTGAATTTGGATTTCATGAAGGAACTCTACTTGCCAAATCTAGGTGTAGATTTTTGTGAGGAGCTTTATCCTCTTGTAATTGTCAACTCTTTGGAGTTTACAATGTTCATAATTATCTATTAATTGCAGCAAGTTGAAGAGAGTTCTATTAGAGTTTATTTGCAGGTTGTGAAGAAGGATTGTTGAAGGAAAGGAAGCATACCAATCAAGGACTCATAAAAAATTATTGCAATCTTATTCTAAGGTTAAATAATACGAGCACTATTGATTCTGGCATGGTGGATTTTTTTCCCAAAAGGGTTTCTCCACATATATGTTGTGTCACTTCTATCTTCTTGTCTCATTCTTCTACAATTGGTAAAATTGATCTAATTAGATTAATCACCCACAAAGAATTGTGACAAAGAGCACTTAATTAAATCTACAGTCTCATAGGTTTTAGAAGTTTTAAGCAACAATTTCACCTTCAATTTTCAACATTTGGTATTAGAGCTAATGGTTGGTTAGAGTTTGGGATTCCTTTCTCTTAAAAGTTTGAAGGTTTTTTGGTTGTAGTGGGAGATTTTACTATTGTGTTATTGCAGATTTATAAAAGAAGTGTGTTACAATGAGTTCTAATTCTCGTTTAGATATTGAAAGATTCAATGGATCTAGTTATGAGATGTGGAAACTAAAAATGAAGGATCTCCTTGAAGAGAGAGATCAGTGGTTAGCTGTTTGTAATGAGAAAAAGCCATCCACAACAATGTTAGATGAGGATTGGGATAAGCTTGATAAGAAGGCAAGAGGGACCATAACATTATATCTTGCTGGTGCTATTCTCTTGATTTTTTTAGATGAAACTACCACATATAAATTTTGGGAGAGGATAGGTGATATCTATCAAACTAAAAGTCTTACTAATAAGTTGCATCTGAAAAGACAGTTGTATTCTTTAAAGATGAAAGATGGTGATTCTGTTGCACATCATTTAAATGCTTTTAATTTGATTATGAGCAAGTTATCATTTGTAGATGTAAAGCTAGAAGATGAAGATAAATGCATTTTGTTACTTTGTTCTTTACCAGAATCTTGTGAAAATATAATTGTTGCTATCAATGGTAGTGGTTCATATTCTAAGATGGAAAATATAATTCCTACTCTCCTATCAGAGAAGATGAAGTGGGTCTAAAATGGGATCCCAAGATGCCTTGTTTGTAAGAGGTAGGCCTAAGGAAAAGGAACCTAAGGGAGACAAGAAAGGAAAGGGTAAGTCCAAAGGATGATCTAAAACCCTTGGTAAGAGTAAGGTAAAGTGTTGGAATTGTGGGAAACCTGGACATGTAAAGAAGGATTGTAAGAACAATAAAAGAGTTCTGATGCTTCTACAAAGAAATCCTCAGGATGACGGTAATGATGCATTGATCATTACATCTAATATTGTTAGTGATGACTCTTGGCTTATTGATTTAGGTTGCTCCTATCATATGACTCCTAACAAGGAGTGGTTCACTAAGTATACTACATATGATGGAGGAAATGTATTCTTTGGAGATAATAGCACAAAAAATATTATGGACAAAGGAGAGGTAAAGTTGTGTTTCAATGATGGTAGGGTTAATACCCTTAGTGATGTTTTGCATATTCCAAGACTTGCTAGAAATATACTTTTTGTATCTAAGTTCAATGATTCTAGAATGCATGTGACATTTGACAAAGGTGGTTGTAGATTGGTGAAAGGGAATATGGTGGTTGCTAAAGGATCTCAGAAGGGACTTTGTTTAAGCTTGATATCTCCAATTTGACTAAATTAGCCAATGTAACTGAAGCTAAAAAATACATGTATGTTGAGGCACCATAGATTGGGCCACATTGGCGAAAAAGGTCTTAGGACCATTCTTAATAAGAAATTGGTTGACGGTATTCCTGATTATAAAATTGGAAATAAATGATTTTTGTGAGCATTGTGTGTTTGGAAAGAAATCCAGATCTTCATTTCCTAAAGGAACAAATAAATCTAAAAGATTATTAGAGATTATTCATTTGGATGTTATAGGTCCTATGGATATTGACTCTATTGGAAAATCTAGATAACATGTCACATTTATTGATAATGTCTCAAGATACACTTGGATCTATTTTATGCATAACAAATATGATGTGTTGAATAAGTTTAAGAATTTAAGGCTTTGGTTGAGAAACAATCAGATCAGAAGATAAAAGTGTCGAGATCAAATATTGGTGGTGAATATTGTTCTAAGGAATTTGATGATTATTGTAAGCATGCAGGAATTGTGAGACATAAAACTACTCCATATACACCTCAACAAAATGGAGTAGCAAAAAGGATGAACCAAACCTTAATGGAGAGAGCTAGGAGAGTGTTAAGTAGTGCTAAGCTAGATCAGTGCCTTTGGGCTGAGGCTGTAAGTACTTCTTGTTATTTAATCAATAGATCTCCTAGTTCATCTATTGAAGATAAAACTCCTTATGAAATGTGGTTAGGTAGGAAACCTAGTGTTGCACATTTAAGGATCTTTGGTTGTGAGGTTTTTGTTCATGTGCCTAAAGAAAAGTGAACTAAGTTGGATCCAAAAGCACATAAATACATATTCATAGGTTATGGTGAAAAAGAAAAAGGTTACAAGCTTTGGAATCCTCTAACCCAAAAATTACTTTATCTAGAGATGTGATTTTCAGGGAATTTAGAGCTTATTCAGAAGAAGAACAACCAAAGGAGAATGATACTTCTCAAACAATGCATTTTGAAATAAAAACTGAGAAGCATGAAGATGCACATGTTGAAGAACAATTGGATGGATTGCATGAGGAGAGTTCATAGAGGTCTGAGATATATAGATGCTCATGATGAGCATATTGAGGAACAAGAAGAACCTTCTTTGAGAAGATCCACGAAGACAACAAAATCCTGTTGATAGGTATAGCCCACCTAATTTTCATTATATATTTGCTTTGATGAGTACTAATGATGAACCTAGATCTTACAGGGAAGCTTTGTCTTCAGATGAGAACAAGCTTTGGTCACAAGCTATGCATGAGGAAATGGTTTCCTTGGATACTTGTGAAACATGGGATCTTGAGAGTTTTCCCAAAGGAAGAAAGGCCATTGGTTGTAAATGGATCTTTAAAAAGAAAATTGGAGCAGATGGTAATCTCAAAAGGTACAAGGCTAGATTAGTAGCCAAGGGCTACTCCCAGAGAGAGGGAGTTGACTTTAATGAAATATTCTCTCCTGTTGCTAAATTAACTTCTATTAGATTCTTTTTATCTATTGTTGCTGCTTATGATTTTGAGATAGAGAAAATGGATGTGAAAAATAATTTCTTACATGAGAATCTTGATGAGGAGATTTATATGGGGCAACTTGATGGTTTTGTTGAAAAAGGAAAATAATTATTTGTTTTCAAGTTAAAGAGATCTTTATATGGATTGAAACAGTTACCAAGAATGTGGTACTAGAGGTTTGATGCTTTTGCACTGAAAATTGGTTATGTTAGGAGTGAGGAAGATCATTGTGTTTACATAAAATGTATTGATGATCAACTTTTAATTATTATCTTGTATGTAGATGACATGTTGTTTATCGGTAACAACAAGGTAATGATCAAAGAATTGAAAGCACAAATCTTGAGTACATTTGAGATGAAAGATCTAGGGGCTGAAAAATATATCCTTGGTATGGAGATCAACAAAGGTAGGGCTAACAAAAAGCTTTGCTTAAGTCAAAGAAACTATGTTGATACTATTTTGAAATGGTTTATCATGCATGATAGTAAACCAATTAATATTCCTTTACTAGTTGGCACGAAGTTAAGTTTAGACATGAGTCCTAAATCTGATTTTGATCATGAGGAAATGTTTGAAATTCCATATGCTAGTGTAATTGGTAGTTTAATGCATGCAATGGTCTGTACAAGACTAGATATAGCCCAAGTAGTGGGATTTCTGAGTAGGTTTATGTCTAACCATGGTAAATAACATTAGAATTATGTTAAGATGGTGTTTAGATATTTACGAGGTACTTATAATTACCATTTGGTTTATCATGGTGCTAATGATATTGATATTATGTGCAAATCATTAGACATATAGGGTTTTGTTGATTCAGACTAGGCAGGAGACTTGGACAATCGGAGGTCAACAAGTCGCTATGTGTTTACCTTGTTTGGAGTTGCAGTTAGTTGGATGAGTAAGAGGCAGCCCATGGTTTCTTTCTCCACCATAGAAGTGGAGTACATGGTTGCTACACATGCCTCTAAAGAGGTAGTTTGGTTACAGAGACTTGGGAAAGATATTGGTTTTAATTGCAAGCAAATTAGACTTGACTGTGATAGTCAGAGTGCTATTTGTTTAGCAAAAAATCCTATGTATCATCCTTGTACTAAGCATGTTGATTTTTAGTATCAATTTGCGCGAGTAATGATTGAGAAAGTTGACACTTTGATCAATGCTACAGATTGTCTTATGAAACTAGTTCCTATAGATAAGTTCTCTTGGTGTAGGAAGGCCTTTGGCCTTGAGTCCTGTACTTGATTCATAATAATGATTCTTTGTTTAGAATAATTGCAATGTATAATGTCAAGTGGGAGAATGTTGGGAATAGGATTCCATTTAATTACAATCCTAAACATATTTCATGTATCTCCTAAGTCCTTGGAAAGTGTTCTCCAACACTATGATTAGAAAGAGATTAAATTCAAATGAAATGAACATGTAAATTGACATTTGTAATTATTCCTAAATGATAGGAACATCTGGGGGCATCCAAGAAGAGCTCCTACAAAATAGGAGCACATGGGGCGCTCACATGGAAGGTGGGACCCACCCTGTTTAAGTTAACTATTTGGAGAATTGATAGCTCTTATGTAATGCATGTCTTGTTCCTAAAAATTAAGGATTGATATTTACAATGTGTGGAGTGGCACTATCAATTCAGTTCATTTTAGTTTAGTTATGGTTCAATTATCTTCAGTTGCATGTAGTTAGTTTGAGTTGCATGCAGTTGACTTCAGTTGACTTGAGTTGCATGACTAATGATTTCAGTTGCATGACAGATAACAGGTTGATACTTTAAGTTAAGTGGGGATGATAAATCATGCATGATGTTTGAATGAATGGTGGAGAGATATGTTTCAGCTAACTTAGAATTACTTGGACCCACCTTGGGTGCCCAAGTTGGCATCTTTTAGTTAACACCTTTTGCATGAGAAGATATTTACAAGGCTCAGTTAAGTGGGCCCATTCTTGGGTGCCAACTTTGAGGTGATGCTTGCAAGATATTTTCTTGACCAATGATTAGTTAAGTCTTTAGTTTGGGGTGCCTAAATTGAGGAAGGAATTGGTTTGACTTTGGATTTCATGGAGGAACTCTACTTTCCCAATCTAGTGTAGATTTTTGTGAGGAGCTTTATCCTCTTGTAATTTTCAACTCTTTGGAGTTTACAATGTTCATAATTATCTATTAATTGCATCAAGTTGAAGAGAGTTCTATCAAAGTTTATTTGTAGGTCATGAAGAAGGATTGTTGAAGGAAAGGAAGCATACCAATCAAGGAATGATACAAAATTATTGAATCCTATTCTAAGGTTAAATAATACAAGCACTACTGATTCTGGTGGTGGAGTTTTTTATTGAAAGGGTTTCTCCATGTATATGCTGTCACTTCTATCTTCTTGTCTCATTCTTCTACAATCTTCTATCTCTTTCTACAATTGGTAAAATTGATCTAATCAAATTAATCACCCACAAAGAATTGTGACAAAGAACACTTAATTAAATCTATAGTCTCATAGGTTTGACAAGTTTTAAGCTACAATTTCACCTTCAATTTTCAACATTCCAACATGACATGAATACACATAGAAAAAATGGAAATAAATTTCACATATTTCAACTCATAGTAAATATCATCATATAAATCATTCAATATGATAAGTTCAAAATTCTCAAATGAATCCTTACTTCAAACTTGTTTTTGAGGTGAAATTATCCATTACTCACTTAACTTAATTTCTTTATCCCCATTAGTATTTGGAGCACAACTATGATTGAAATAAAAAGTGTGAACAATTCATTTAAAATCAATTAGTTGTGTAATGAAATCCAAATAAATATGTCTATAGATAACACTTTACTCCTATAGCCATCAAAATTTTAATGCATTCAAAACCAAATACTTTTAAATCAGCAAGTTTACATACTTGTTCATCTTTTTCTTACCCATTTTAGGATTCACTTAACTTGCGTGACCTCAAGTTACAACATCTTAACTTCGTAATCTTATGTCATATCCATCGTCTTTTCCTTTTTTTCCCCCCAAAGCTCCCTAGTGTTGGAACTTGACACTTCGATACTAGATGTAATGCCATATCAATATATTACCAATAAAGCTCCATTAATTGAACTATTTTTAGCTTTCCAGTTTACGTGGAAAACCCCAATTGGGGAAAAACCACCCTTCCTTTTATTTAATCATCAATAAAATTACATTCTCGTCCCCCCTCTTTCTACATGATACAAGCATATATATATATACACACACAATTTTTTCAAAAGTAACGACCGTTATAAAATGCAACAGTTAAGAAAAGAAAGAACTAACTAGCATACACTTACCATAAAATATTTCATTGGTTCCAATAATGTAGCTCCGCTTCCCAATTCTTTTTTTTTTCATGTACCATGTTAAATCTGCCACATTTTAATTAAAAGATTAGTACATTTGCAAAACTAACACTATTAACTAATGTAGAAAGCTAATAAAAAATGGTAATTTCTTTAAGATAATAAATCACTAATCCTTTTTAATATTAATTTTTTAATAATATTTGATTGCCTAAATTATTATTTATGTCTTGTAGAACTTAATTTTTTATTAATCACTTTAGTCAAGTTTCTCGGTATTGTAGTTTTAGTTCACTTTTCGAGAGGGGTACTACAACACTCGCCTCATTTTTTTTTTTTAAAACCTTCAAAATGAGAATTTTCTCACTTTTTAGTTTTTCCTAAGGTTACAAATTTTGAGCACATGCAGGGGCGTTGTTTTTCAGCACTCGTACATGAGAGTTAATTTTTGACATGCACTGGCACTGAAAAGGAATGCCTGCACATGTTATCTCCCATTTTAAAAATGCACTAGCACTATTTTTCAGTGCCAGTGGATGTGTCCTATTTTCACACATTTGGGAATTTATGAATGATGAGTTCATTAATGCGTTTTCATTAAATTGGCTTGATAAGATTTATAAATAATTTTTAAGTGTCATTTGTGTTCATTCGACGTTTCTTGTTGCGCGATCATTGCTTGTAGATTAGGGAGCTCTTGAAGGTATTTTTGTGGATTTCTTGCCATTCATCACTAGGGTTTCTTCATCTTTTTTTTGCTAGGTATGTTTTGCATTATTTCGTTATTCTTTTGATTTTCTTGAGTATGCTTATGTCTCTTTCTTTCATTGTTAATATTTAGGGTTCTTTCTATTTTTTCTTGTAATTCATTATATTTGATGGATTCATGTCTAATTTTTTTTGTTTTGTGTATTGTTTGCTTTGTGTGAGTTGATTCTTCTGTGTGTCTCATCTGTGAACCCTAGTTTTACCGCTAGGGTTTCTTCTCTCAAAATCCCATGTTTAAGTCATTAATTCTTCACTGATTTTCACTAATGAACACATGTTTTGTTTGTGTGCATAATCAATTTTTATCATCATTTGGAAAATTTTAGCTACATTGTATCTCATGATTCATATGCATGCAGGTTGGGGAAAAAACCTTAACACACATGTTGCAAATTTTTTTCCAGCTTATATATGCATGGGCGCTGAAAAATTATCCTATTACATGCATGGTCCTACCAACATGTAGGGGCACTATTTTTTAGTTCCCTTACACTTTATTTTGCAAAGTCTAAGTGAAAAAGCACTAAAATTTAGTGCACCTACACCAAAATCTTTGAAAATGTCCAACTCCCATGCAAGACATGTAAGGTTGCTATTTTTTAGCGAATATGCATATGATCTACCCAAAAACATGTAGGAGTGCTGAATTTCAAATCCCCTACACAAAACACTAATTTTTTTTCTAACACCTAAGAATTTTCCAAAATGCTTTCAAAACTTCTTTTGGCTCACAACCGTTCAAATTTTTAGGCTCCATTGCTTCCTACTACTTTCTCCATTGCAATCGCTTGGATTTTTCTCACTCCCGTGCTTACTCAATGCAATATTTTTCTAATGCTAGGAAAATTCCCTTGTCTCACTACAATTGCAATTTTCATGTCATTACATATATTTGCTAACAGGTTTCTTGCCAGATATCAAAATTTCTTGGTTCATTCAATTACAACCGAGACATCTCCATCTTCAAGAAAGAAAGCCATCATGAAGTATAAATACTAAGGTGTTTTCCTGATGACAATGGTTTCATCTAAAATTGACAAAATCAAGGATGCAGAGATAGGACATGTGGACATGGATGAATTCATCAAGAAAATAGAGAAACAACCTCTAGAACAAGAGATGAATGTGGTAGTTGATAACAACATTCATTTGGTTGCTTCATTCCTAGTAGCAGCTCATTGCCCTGAATTTTTTGTATAAGTGGCTTCTCATTATGTCAGAGAAGATAGGAGTGTTAAAGATTATTTAGGCCATGTGATGATGAGACTTGATGCATATTTCTTTGATATGGTGTTTCAAGTTCCAAATATGGAGAACTATACAAATCTCGCTATTGAGCATGCTTAGGAAACTTATGACAAGGATCAAGAAGTAGCTAAGAAACTGATCAATACTAAGTGGTTAAAGACTCCAAGGCCTAATCTGGTGAGATGGCCTAAAAGCTTCGCCCATAATGATTTTGTGGAAGAATTAAATAATCTAATTACTCTCCTGAGTAGGGTAAAAGGTTTGCCAACTTTTTCAACATTTCAAGAATGGATGTATGAGTATATTAAGATTATCAAGAGAAAGAAGCAACACATATTTTGGGGTGAATAGATTAGTGACATGATCCATGATCAACTCATTAAGGTACAAAATTCCTTGAAGTTCTACATGACTTCATACCTAGTGTATGCTGCAACTACAATGAGACAGTATCTAGGCCTGACATTAGAAGGGTATAAACAATATGTGCTTGTATATACATATTATCCTCAAATAACCCTTCAAGGAAGTATCAAACACTTTAGAAGGGTGAATGACACTTTCTCTTGACTATTATTGTGTATGTTTGATCCATCACTGGAAAAGGGAAAAGTTTCAGATGAGGTATGGGAAGTAGTAAACAAATATGGATGCATTTTATTACAGTTTCCTACTTTCACCTATCTTAGGGTTGACTACTTTATAGGGTATCCTTACATGCTGCCAAGGTATCCTACTGATAAAACTGTACTAATGGAGTTGTGAAGACAAATAAATTTTGTGCATAACAAGCAACAAGAAATTCATAAGCCAAGGATCAAATTCCCTATCACCATTGGAAGGTACTCAGTGCAAACAGTGCCCAAAGCTAAAGTGGTAGAATATGAGATGTAAATAGTCGTTGATTATAGAGGGATGAAGAGAAAGATAAAGAAAAGTTATATGCATGTCTACCATGTTGAAGAAATTTGGGTAGAATGCAAAGATGTGGATGATGTCAGGAGAATGGATTACTATAGGTTTAGTATGGAGCAAATATCTAATCTTGGTTTAACAGAGCTTCCAATAGATATAGTGGGTATTAGTGATATCATGGATGCCACTTATGAGGAAAAAAATAGCAAACACAACTTTTCCTTCTATCCAATGGTCTCAAAAGGAGGTTGTTTCAAGTAAAGAAAGGTTTTCCCCCATCTTGGAAAACATAAAAATATGGTTGCAAAGTAAAGGAATTAAGCTAAATCCATTCAATACAAGATTTGAAGAAGAAGGCCTAGAAGAAAAAGCCGATAGGTAATGAGAAATTCATACGAAGAAAAAGGAAGGTTCCCTTGTGTATCGCAAGGGACCTAAAATTAAGTTTACATGTAGAGGATCTACAACACCACCCACAAAGCAACCCAAAAAGGAGGAACCATAAGTGGAAGAAGCCGAACAAGATGAAGAAGAAGGACAAGAGGAAGAGGTGCACATTTCTCCTCAAGAGAATATCTCACAAGACTCTCCACTAACCTCCTCACCTATCACTACCATAGTGTATTTCCCACCTATTGCAGTAACTTATTCCCCAATTTTTGAGACTCTCCCTCCTCCTTCCATAGTTTTACCACCATCTACCATTGTACCACAGGTTTCTGTACATACAATTCATTCATCTCCTTCCTCAAAATTGATATTCAACAATCCTAAACAAGTAGAGGTTAATTTTGGTTATCGTCTTCTATTCCTAGTTTATCATATCCCTCATTTGATATTTCTTCACAATCAGAGTTTGATCAATTCATGAATGAATCACTATAGGATGCATCTAATGTCTAGATTTTAGGTGCTATGATGATTGAGACTTCTCCAATTGTGACTACTAATTTTGTGTCTAAAGATACAGGTGTAACTTAGGCAATAGAAATAGGGATAGAAAGTGGTATTTCACCTCTTCCCCCATGGATTTTTGCACAAACTCCCAAGAGGAAAAAGTAGAAAGTTTCTCTGGATGAGTTTGACTTTGGAGAGTTTGTGCCATCAAATACCAAAGGAAAAAAGAAGCCAAAGGTTCTCTCTCGACTACATATGGGAAAGTTTGGATATAAGTATGTCGAGGTGGCCAAACCTCCTCGAGGTAAAAGTCATGAAGAAACTACCATAGAGGAATATATCGTTACAAGCGTTGAATTGGGGAGAATCATGCATGAAAGTGCAAAGGAAGATGCTCAAACATCTTTGATTTCTCTAATGGAGAAGTTCGAAAAAGTAAAGGAGACTAAGGATATGTATAAAGCAAAAGTTGAGCATCTCACCTCTATGTTGAAAAGAATCACACAATCCTCTAAGCTTATATAACTTGTTGCAATGAGTGTAGAATAACCTTTAGTCTAGAAGGTAGAAAAGTACTATTCAAAAGGTAAAGTTATGTATGAATTTGTGGAAAAAATTACTGAAAAGGGATCACAAGTCATGACTACTATAGTGGAAATAATTTCTCAAATGTCAAAGGTGAAACTTGAGCTAGAAAAGAATGAATAAAATTTCTATTGAGAAAAAGGATATGGAAAAAAATATTTAGTATTTGATCCAATTGAAGAAAGTGAAACTAAGTAAGCTAGTTGAGGTTAGGGTCATCCCCAACAAAGATAAATATGTGGAGATCAAGGAGTCAATTAGGAATTGCATACATGCCATCAAGAGCTTAATCAAAGAAGTGTAACAAGTCCAAGAAGACATTGAAGAGCATCATATGATCTTAGTAAAAAGAATTGAAGAATTACTTGGTAAGTGTTGTGCATGTTTTGCACACACACCCCACTGTAGGCAAGGATCCCTTGTTTTCACTCCCAACAGGCTGCTTTGTTCCTGTCTTGTTTTGCATGCCCCATTTTCCAAGCCCAAATTGGTCATGTGCCTTCAAACGATCAAATCCCCTACCCAAATTCACCTACTTGGGGTATTCAAATCCACGGAGAAATGAGGTCCACCGTCCCCTTTTCTGCCTTTGTCTTGTTCTTGTTGTTTGGAAACATCCGTGGACCCTCGTTGCTCCAATTTCCACATTTTTGACTTTGGGGGTAACCTTTTTTGGATTTGGGATGTGTTCCTAATGCCTAAATGAACTGCCAAAGTTTCTTCAATGTTTCGTTAAGTTTCAATGGTTTAAGAACTTTTCCTCTGGAATTCCCTATCTCTTTGGCTGTTTGGAAACATCCGTGGACCCTCATCGCTCCGGTTCCCACATTTTTGACTTTGGGGGTAACCTTTTTTGGATTTGGGATGTGTTCCTAATGCCTAAATGAACTGCCAAGGTTTCGTCAATGTTTTGTTAAGTTTTGATGGTTTCAGAACTTTCCCTCCAGAATTCCCTTCCCCTTTGGCTGTTTGGCAACATTTGTGGACCCCTGTCACTCCGATTTCCACATTTTTGACTTTGGGGGCAACCTTTTTAGGATTTGGGATGTGTTTGATGTGCTTAAATGAATTACTAAGGTTTTTTCAACGTTCCATTAAGTTTTGATGGTTTCAAAACTTTCCCTTTGGAATTCCCTTCCTCTTTGGCTATTTGGCAACATCTGTGGACCCCCATCACTCCAATTTCCACATTTTTGACTTTGGGGGCAACCTTTTTTGGATTTGGGATGTGTTTGAGGTGCTTAAATGAACTGCAAAGGTTTCTTCAACATTTGGTTAAGTTTGATTAGTTGGGCTTAGATCCCCTTTGGTTGTTTTGGAACATCGGCTGGAGCTGGCTTGACGACCTCGAGATTTCCGATTAAGTGGCCGTTCACGGGATTACGGTATCCTCTCGATGGCCATTTTGGGACCTCATCCCTCCATGGCCATTTGAACGGTCGTTGGCCCTCGACAACCCATTTTCGAGCAGGCGCTATTGGTCATTTTGGGACTCCATCCTTAAGTAGTCATTTGAACATCCAGGTGGGCCTTAGCGACATGGCCTTTAGGCGACCCCTCCAGTGACCATTTCACGGGATTCCATATTCTTCCATTTCGATCCATTCCATTCCATTCCATTCCATCAGATCCATTTCCACTGGATTTCCATTTCATCAGGGGTCCATTCCTTCCATTCCATTCAAACCCCATTTCCTTCCCTATCCAAATAAAACTCAAATATGAATATTATGATATTTTGATGATGTATGGATGAATCTAACAAGAGTTTTAAAAGATTTGACTAATTTTTTCCTTGATTTTTGTATGAAAGCACTTACGACGTTTCATGTATGTAGGATTCAAAGAGCCTACCGTGGGTCCGTCAGGGAGACCCATCGAGAAAGTTGAACAAGAAATGCACATAGCTCCTATCACCATTCATTTCATGATTTCCTTTCCTCATAGCACCCATCAATAGGGTCGACATTAGAAGAAGGCCTATGCCAAAGAGCCCAAGGACAAAAATGCAAGGCGGTGGCCTTGAAGAAAGCATAAGGTAGCTGTCTGCCCAAATCAGGGGCAACCAATCCATTGATACCAATCATTGATAGGCTCATTTGATCCAAGGAATAACACTACAAACACATCAAGTAAGAAGGCAACTTTCAAGCAGTTTCTACTACAGTGAAAAGGGCAATCAGCTAAATGAAAAATATGCTACAACACCTAGGCACTAAGTGACAAAACAAAGAAAAGACAAAGATGTTTTTTAAATTGCTGAATATTGTGGGGTAGGTGAAACCCTATTGTAAGCAAATCTAGGCCATTCATTATGAATTAATCCTAGCCATTGATTTGGGCTTTACAAAACTATAAATAGGGGCTTGCCCCTCATTTGTAAGGGTTGGAGAATTGATGTAAAGACATTCTGCAGCAATAGAAAGCAACATTGCATGATTTATGGGTGTTTCTTTTGAGTTTTCTCTTTATGTATGCATGGTTCTACCTTCCATGTTAGTTTCTTGAATGGAAGTGATAATGGAAATTATTGTTATGGTATTTGATGAACTTCCAGCCCATACTTTTAGCACTTGTTGATGAAAAACTGCTGTGTAAAGTTAGCCTAGGCTTCTTTATTCCATTGCTGCAACTTAGTTCGATTGCATGTTCATGATGTGCATGTGCAATTTGAAAATCAGCAGACCTTAGGAGATTGCATTGGTTTTGTGCAACTGTAGGTTTCTCTTAAAACCTAGTTTAGGGAGTTTGTCTACTATAGCAGCCTCCATGATCACTGTTCATTCGTAGTTTCAGATCCATGAACCTTCTCTCTTCCTTGCCCCCTTTTTTTTTTTTTAATAAGTACCTTAGGAAAGGTTCATTGCACATTGTAAATCCAAATCTAATGATAAAATGGAGTTCTAAACTACTGTTTGAACCTACAGCAAACACACAAGAACTCTCCCATCTTAAAAACTCCATTTGCAAACCCAACTTCCCATGCTTTGTAACTCATCTGTAAGTCCACCTTGTGATTCCAACAAATCACATTAAACAACTAAGATATTCCAAGCACTGTCAAGACCTAACATTAGAGACCTTGGGATAGTGTTTTGCAGTGTGATTGTGGAGGATTGTCTTTCAAGAGAGGTAGTGCACCTACGCACTGCCTGTGTTGAGAAGTGTATAAAAAACACATCAACAGTAAGCTTCTTGATGACAATCTTACATTCCTTGCTACCAGTGAGATTGTCCAAGAATGTAAAGAAGTAGTCTATAAGCGGGTTGAAGATGAAGCATTTTCAGTGGCTTCTATGGACACCTTGTGTGATATACAATAACCCTTGGATAATCTCAAGACCCATTTGGGCCGATACAAAAAGGCTTGTTCATCTTCAAAAAATTCTATCACTAAAGTCCATACTATCATCAATTATACCTCAGGACTGGATGAATAAGTGATGCAAGAGATCTTAAAGAAATATAAAGATTTCTTGGATAAAAGCACATGAAAATGATCTTTTTGTATTTCCAAAGTTAGTAAATTTTTATGATTTTTCACATGCTTTATGTAAATAGGAGTCAACATTTTTACATGTTATTTTGTACTAATGCAATTGCATGTAAAAACAACAACAGTCCTAAGTCAAAAAGGATTGTGACATTGAATAAGTCAAATTAGTTGGACTTTTTCCTAGATTAACTCTTAGCTCCCATCTATAAATATGAGAGAGATCCTTTGTATTTTTCACCTTTAATGTTTTGCAACGAAGTGCTACTGAAACTATTTCTCAACTCTGAGAGTTTGAGTTCAAATTAAAAAATACAAATCTATTAATGAAAGAAGGCAGATTTTGATATCAAACTTTATGTTGAATCAAGATTGTTAGAGTGAGAGTGTTCTTATGTCATTTTTTCTTGATATTTCTTGTTGCTAATTGAATAAGTGGAATTTCTCTATTATGATTGGAAGGTCTTTCAAGATAAGCTTTATACATTTTGTGCTATATTGATCTCTTGGAATTGTGTGTGTTGAAAGCGTTGGTTGGTGAAGAATTATCAAGACTTTAAGCTTGTAATTATTAATTTCATGAATCATTAGTATTGGTAGTTGATAGAATTTGTGCTACAATTGGTGATATGATTGCTCTTGGAATCATCTTAGAATCATCATGGGAAAGCAATTCAAGACTTTGTGTTTCAACAGGTTTTTCTAAATTAATTTTGTTTGCTGGTACTTGTGGGTATCGACTACTATTGCTCTAACTAGTTGTATTTGAGAATATCATCATTATTTTTGTTTCTCTTATCCTGAAACAAAGGATATGTTAATGGAGACACCCCCATGGATAATCACAAGTATATATTTTAGTTTAGTTTATAGTTAATTTTAGTGAGGAATAAGAAGGAGGCCTCCCATTTCTGAGAGGAGAGATTTATCTCATAATAACTGTGGCTGAAATCACTATTTCATAATCTATAAAGGGATCACATAATATTCACCCAACATTTTTTTTGGAAACTCCATTGGGGATACGAGAATGCAATCAAATCCTCTTGCTTTCAGTTGAAGTAGACAAGTATTCCAGTGTCTTATTGTGAGGTTTGTGAATATCCTTTATTGTTAATTTTCGTTTTGTTTCACGGACCACATTCTGGCATATAGAAGATATACTTGTAGTCAAAGGGTGCAAGGTCAATTTGATCCATTTTTTGAGTTGTTGTAATGCCATAATATTATCCCTTCTCCTTCGTGAGCAAGGTTACCATTATAGTGTATAGTAAGTTATCCTCCTCGAAGAATTAGATCACCGCTTCCAAGTGAATCTTCTAATTTTATG